>NW_026844811.1:16466221-16584104 GCF_025583915.1 Anolis sagrei ordinatus | reverse complement strand
TTATTATTACATTTAATATTTCTCTCTAGTGGCCAGAAGAATGACCAGACTATACGCAAATGTAATAGATAGTTGTTATTCTAACCCACCCAATTCCTTCCAAAGCAGCGTATTCACCATAGTATTTCCCCTCTGCAGCTGAAACAATGGAACTCGCCGAGGAGTCAGGCTTGCACAGCGCCCCAAAATGTGAACACGCCTTTGTCATGCTCCCCCATGTATGCCGACCCTTACACACCCAATTCCCCCACTTTGCACGGGGCATCGGACTCCAAGTTTGCAGAAGAGGTATTTTATACATTGCATTGATGTTAAAACCTCAGGAAAGCCCAGAGACAACCATAGTCCTCTTCAGAATAATTGACTAAATCCAGGTATGTTCTTCCTTCCAAAGTTCATGCGGCACCATGGAGAGTCCACCTTGGAGCAGCAGAACGGCTACCCCGCCATGCCGGTGTCGGTCCCCATCACCCATCACCTTCCAATGCAAAAGAAGAACCCTGGGAACCACTGGCGAGAGCCACCTACTGCTCAGCGATCCAGCCCAGTTTTGAATTTTTCAGCAATGCCTCCATCAGACAATGACTACCTGACTGCCGTGAGTACAGTTCCAGCGTTCGTCAATGTGTTTGAGTGGTCTTCTAGTCTCTGGGTTCTCCGGAAAGTAAGGTTACAAAGCATGTAGCTCTTGCAGGGAATTTTCTCGGTGGAAGTTGGTATCACTGTTGTGTAGTGGGAAGCCAGCGGAAACAAACGAGCAGTGCCAGTTGTCAGTAGCTCATCCACTGGCATTGTGGTGAAGGTTAGAGATGAACATCCTCATTCTGTTTCCCTCCAAGTGCCAAGTCCGCACTGTACGAGGGATATCTGGAAAGTAAGGTTACTTTCCACATATATATATAGCATCCCTACTTCATGGATTTTCACTTTTCGAGCAGTGCCAGTCGTCAGTAGCTCATCCACTGGCATTGTGGTGAAGGTTAGAGATGAACATCCTCATTCTGTTTCCCTCCAAGTGCCAAGTCCGCACTGTACGAGGGATATCTGGAAAGTAAGGTTACTTTCCAGATATATATATAGCATCCCTACTTCGTGGATTTTCACTTTTCGAGCAGTGCCAGTCGTCAGTAGCTCATCCACTGGCATTGTGGTGAAGGTTAGAGATGAACATCCTCATTCTGTTTCCCTCCAAGTGCCAAGTCCGCACTGTACGAGGGATATCTGGAAAGTAAGGTTACTTTCCACATATATATATAGCATCCCTACTTCGTGGATTTTCACTTTTCGAGCAGTGCCAGTCGTCAGTAGCTCATCCACTGGCATTGTGGTGAAGGTTAGAGATGAACATCCTCATTCCGTTTCCCTCCAAATGTAAAGTTTGCACTGTACGAGGGATATCTGGAAAGTAAGGTTACTTTCCAGATATATATAGCATCCCTACTTCGTGGATTTTCACTTTTCGAGCAGTGCCAGTCATCAGTAGCTCATCCACTGGCATTGTGGTGAAGGTAAGAGATGAGTGTCTACATTCCTTTTCCCTCCAAGTCCAAAGTCCACAATGTACGAGGGATATCTGGAAAGTAAGGTTACTTTCCAGATATATATATAGCGTCCCTAGTTCACAGATTTTCACTTTTTGAGCAGTGCCAGTCGTCAGTAGCTCATAGACTGGCGTTGGGGTGAAGGTTAGAGATAAGCGCCCTCCTTCTGATTCCTTCCAAGTGCAAAGTTTTCACTCTCTCAGGGAATTTTCGCGGGGAAAGTTGGTTTCACTGCTGTGTAGCGGGAAGCCAACAAAAGTGAATGAGCAGTGCCAGTCGTCAGTAGCTCATTGACTGGCGTTGTGGTGAAGGTTAGAGATATATATAGTGTCCCTACTTCACAGATTTTCACTTTTCACGTGTGGTCCTGGAACGTAACACCTGTGATAAGTGAGGGAACACTGTAGATGGAACTTTGGTGAGATCCAATATGTCCGTTCTTCTTAGAAAACAGCATGTGTACTGTGATACAGCCTTGGCTACAGTCCTAACACAGAAGAGCGAAGTGTGAAATCAGGATTGCAAATTAGCCATCGTGGCAAAAAATTAAAGTGAACGGACAGCTTGCGGGTTATGTGGCACTCATCTCTGCCTTTCTTTCTCTTGCCCTTGCAGCACACCTTGTCCAGAGATAGGGAAGAACTTCGGTTGCCTTCCTTGCCAACATCAGGTGAGTCATTCAGGGATGGGAAAGCCTCTCGTTGTGACCTCTCATAGTCACAATGACCATATATCAAGACCAAAAGAAGGGAGCTAGAATGGGATTATACCTAAACACAGCTTAGATGCAGAAAATTTTAGTTTGGTCCAGGTCCATCATCGGCGGAGGTCACTGTTTCTTTGGTTGTGGATGAACTACAACTCCCAAGGAGGAAGGCTAGCTCCCCCCAAACCCCTCCAGTAATCAAATTTCAACATATTTGGTCTGTGTGCCAAGTTTGGTCCAGATCCATTGGTGTTTGCGTTCACAGTGCTCTCTGGATGTAGGCGAACTACAAATCCCACAAATTAAGGTGAATTTTCCCCAAAGACCTCCAGTATTTTTTGCTTGTCAATTGAGCTCTGTGTGTCAAGTTTGGTCCAATTCCATCTTTGGTGGAGTTCAGAGTGTTCATTGTTTGCACTTGAACTATAAATCCCAGTACCTACAACTCCAGAATATCCAAACCAATTCCCCTCAAAACCCACCAGTATTCAAATTTGGGCACATGGGGTATGTGTGCCAAGTTTGGTCCAGGTCCATCATTGTTTGAGTTCATCGTGCGCTCTGGATGTAGGTGAACTACAACTCCTAGAAATCCCTCCAAAGACCTCCAGTATTTTTTGTTGGTCATGGGGTTTTTGTGTGCCAAGTTAATTCCAGGTCCATCATTGGTGGAGTTCAGCGTGCTCTTAGATTGCAGGTGAACTATACATCCCAGTAACTACAACTCGCATATGTCAAGGTCTATTTCCCCCCAAGAGCGCCTCAAGAGCGCCCCTGGGCAAAATCAACTCTACTGCGAAGGCTTACTTTGCGTAATGGCTTGGCCGCCCCTGTGTACAGATATAGATAGATGTAATTACCCTTGCGCTCCTTGTCTCTTACAGAGAAAAGCATTGGGACGTACAACCTGCCAGAAAGCGGACGGGAACGTCTCGACTCGACCTATCACGACTATGCTGAACTCCAGAGCTTTCAGAGCGACTTCAGTTACGACAACATCTGGGATATGGAGACAAAGGACAATGATATCTATCATTGCTAGAGGCTTAAATGACTTGAAGAGAGTCAGAAAGAAACATGCCTTCCACTCTGTTTCCTGCCGTTCTCTGCTGAATAATGTAAAAGACTGGATGCCGAGTCCCTGGCAATCCACTTTTCTCCCCCGCTTTCCCTCTCTTCCTTCACTTTGTTGTTGTGGTGCTATGACAAATGGGTCTGGAAAAGAGCCTGGAATTTCACCAAGCCCATTCAGTCCACAGCGGTGACCTTTGTCGGTACATGTCTGGGATCCTGGGCTGTCTGGAGTTGCTAGGCAGAAAAGCTTTTGCGGTTGGCTTGCGTCCCGTCGGATCTGTGGATCTTGCCATTTCCCAGTTCGAAAAGATCAAGAGGCAAAGCAAGCTTGTGTTTGTAAATATGCCCTTCAGTTCAAAGGCTGTGGAAGGATGGAATGCAAACTCAGTGCCTTATTGGTGGAGCAATGCGAACCTGAAACTCCTCTGAAATAACAGCCCAACAGTATTCAGGGTCCGGGAATGAAACAACAGCCCGACATAATTCGGGTTTCGGGAATGAAACAACTGCCCGACAGTTTTTGAGGTTCGGGAATGAAACAACGGCCCGACAGTATTCGGGTTTCAGGAATGAAACAACAGCCCGACAGTATTCGGGGTTCGGGAATGAAACAACAGCCCGACAGTATTCGGGGTTCGGGAATGAAACAACAGCCCGACAGTATTCGGGGTTCGGGAATGAAACAACAGCCCGACAGTATTCGGGGTTCGGGAATGAAACAACAGCCCGACAGTATTCGGGGTTCGGGAATGAAACGACCTGGTATCAGCAGAGATACTTTCAAAACATATTTAGAAGGGATTTTCTGGTAGCGGAAATGCCTGCATTTTGTGAAGGTGTGCCAAAATGGCCAATGTTGCAGGCGATCCTGACATAAATATAAAATGAGGATGTGTACATGAGTGAAAATTATATACAGTAGAGTCTCGCTTATCCGACTTTCCGTCTTATCCAATGCCCCCCCCTTTCCTCCAGCATTTCCCCTTCAATTCACAGAGTGCTCCCCAACTCTCTCTCAAAACAACAGCCCGAAAGTATTCGGGGTTTGGGAATGAAATGACCTGGTATCAGCAGAGATACTTTCAAAACATATTTAGAAGGGATTTTCTGGTAGCGGAAATGCCTGCATTTTGTGAAGGTGTGCCAAAATGGCCAATGTTGCAGGCGATCCTGACATAAATATAAAATGAGGATGTGTACATGAGTGAAAATTATATACAGTAGAGTCTCACTTATGCCACATTCCGTCTTATCCAACGCCTTCCTTTTCCTCCAGCATTTCCCGTTCAATTCAAGGAGCGCTCCCCAACTCTTTCTCGAAATAAAAGCCCAAGAGTATTCGGGGTTCGGGAATGAAATGAAACCTGGTAGCAGCAGAGATACTTTCAAAACATATTTAGAAGGGATTTGCTGGTAGCTGAAATGCTTGCGTTTTGTGAAGTTGGGCCACAATGGCCAGTGTTGTTGTTATCCGACACCCCCTTTTCCTCCAGCATTTCCCCTTCAATTCAAGGAGCGCTCCCCAACTCTCTCGCCATTCCCAATAAATGAAAAAGGCAAGACGAGGAGGAGGAAGGAGGAAATGGGGAAAAGAGGTAGAACCGAAAGCAGAAGCTTCCTCCCTCCTTCCCTCTGTGATTTCCACGCTCCTCTTCCGCATCCGGACACTTCCTGCTGGGCCTCTCTACCCCCGGGGCGTTGCCTTGCTTTAACTCTTTGAGTCCCTGTTGTTCGTATTCTAGATGTCAGATGAGTAACAGTAGGAGACTCCATGTTATCCGACATTTTCGTTTATCCGACATTCTGTCGGATAAGCGAGACTCTACTGTACTAAAGTGGTCAGCCAAAACGAGGCTGTGTGTAGTTGTACATGGGATGCACACTGGAGAGGTAAGCATCCTTGAGAGCCAGTATTTATCTCCTTTATTGTTATTATTATTATTAATTATTATTATTACTATTACTGAACTTGTCCAGGGTCAAACCTGGAAACTGCTTTGAGCCAGACTGTTTCCATCACCACCGGTTCTGGAATAGAGAGGCTGTGGTGTGTTTACCTAGTGTTTCTGTGGATTGGCCGTATTCTAAAGTTACTCAATTCCGCACAGAGCTGGATCGCGGAGAGGTACCTTGCAAACTTTTGGATCGAGTATTTTACTTGTTGCTAAGTTGCTATATGGCGTGGCATAGATAGGCTGGTATCCTGATAGCAAAATACACAAGTGTAAGTCTAGCTGTCAGGTGTGTGGGTCTCTTTTGTTTTTGTCATTGGCGAACATGGAGTTCTCTTCCTCTCACCATTATGACCAAAGCACCACGAGACTCCGCATTTAGCTTCTGTAGAACTCACTCCACTGGCATTCAGTGGCTGGAAGAATCCAGATGAGCAATAAGAATGTCTGCTGGAGGATATTGGCAGATGATGTTATTGTTTTGCACGTGGCTACGGGGACATAGCCAGAGGCTTCTCTGATTCGCTCTACCAGCCACTGAATGGCTATGAAGTGGGAGCTGTAGCAGCTAAAACAGGTAAGACCCAGGGCCCGGATCTGACCCCTTGGGCTCTTCTCAAGCCCTCCTCTCTCACACCATCCTATCCTTCCTTCCTCTCTTTCCTCACTCTCTCCTTCCCTCCTCCCTCTAGTCCTCCCTCACTCTTTCTCTCTCCTCCTTCCTTCCTTCCTTCCTTCCATCCTTCCTTCCCTTTTGCCTTTCCTTCTTCTCTCTTCCCTCCCTCCTTCCCTTCCCACCCATTCATCCTTCTTTCCTTTCTCCTTCTCTTCCTTCCCTCCATCCTTCTCTTCCACCCTTTTGTCCTTCTCTCCTTCCTTCCCTTTTGTCTTTCCTCCCTCTTTTTTCCTCCCTCCATTCCCTTCCATCCTTTTGTCCTTCGTTCCTTCTCTTTCCTCCCCCACTTCCCTCCCTCCCTTCTCTCTCTCTTTCTCCTTCCATCCGTCCCTTCCACACTTTCATCCTTTCTTCCCTCTTTCCTCCCTCTCTCCTCTTTCTCCTTCCTCCTTCCTTCCTTTTCTTTCCTTCCTTCTCTTTCCTTCCTCCTCTTTCTCCTTCCATCCTTCCCTTCCCTTTTCTCTTTCTTTCTCTTCCCATCTTTCCCCTTCCTTCCTTCCCTTTTGTCTTTCCTTTCCTTCTCTTTTTCCTTCCTCCTTCCCTTCCCTTTCACCCTTTCATACTTCCATCCTTCCTTCCCTTTTGTCTTTCCTTCCTTCTCTTTCCTTTCTCCTTCTTTCTCCTTCCATCCTTCCTTTCCACCTTTTCATCCTTTCTTCCCTCTTTCCTCCCTCTTTCCATCTTTCCCCTTCCTTCCTTCCCTTTTGTCTTTCCTTTCCTTCTCTTTTTCCTTCCTCCTTCCCTTCCCTTTCACCCTTTCATACTTCCATCCTTCCTTCCCTTTTGTCTTTCCTTCCTTCTCTTTCCTTCCTCCTTCTTTCTCCTTCCATCCTTCCCTTCTACCTTTTCATCCTTTCTTATCTCTTTCCTCTCTCTTTCCATCCTTCTCCTTCCTTCCCTTTTGTCTTTCCTTTCCTTCTTTTTCCTTCCCTTCCTTCCCTTCCCTTTCACCCTTTCATACTTCCATACTTCCTTCCCTTTTGCCTTTCCTTCCTTCTCTTTCCTTTCTCCTCCTTTCTCCTTCCATCCTTCCTTTCCACCTTTTCATCCTTTCTTCCCTCTTTCCTCCCTCTTTCCATCTTTCCCCTTCCTTCCTTCCCTTTTGTCTTTCCTTTCCTTCTCTTTTTCCTTCCTCCTTCCCTTCCCTTTCACCCTTTCATACTTCCATCCTTCCTTCCCTTTTGTCTTTCCTTCCTTCTCTTTCCTTCCTCCTTCTTTCTCCTTCCATCCTTCCCTTCTACCTTTTCATCCTTTCTTATCTCTTTCCTCTCTCTTTCCATCCTTCCCCTTCCTTCCCTTTTGTCTTTCCTTTCCTTCTTTTTCCTTCCCTTCCTTCCCTTCTCTTCCACCCTTTCATACTTCCATCCTTCCTTCCCTTTTGTCTTTCCTTTCCTTCTTTTTCCTTCCTCCTTCTTTCTCCTTCTATCATTCCCTTCTACCTTTTCATCCTTTCTTCCCTCTTTCTTTCCATCTTTCCCCTTCCTTCCTCCCTTTTGTCTTTCCTTCTTTCTCTTTCCTTCGTTCTCTTTCCTTCCCTCTTTCCTCCTTCTCGCCATCTTTCTTCTCCCTTCCTTCCTTTTTGTCTTTCCTTCCTTTTCCCTTCCCTTTATCCTCCCCTTCTCTTTTTCCTTCCTTCTTTCCCTTCCTTCCTTCCATTCTTCCCTTCCATCTTTTCATCCTTCCTTCCTTCCTTCCCTTTTGTCTTTCCTTCCTTCCCTAGGAGAGTGCTAGTGTGGACCTTTTTGTATCTTTTGCTGGCATCGCATCAGGAAAGCACCTGGTGTATCGTCTTTACTTGAATGTTGTTGTTGTTGTTTTTAATATCCAGCCAAGTTTACATGTAGCTTTATTGTTATTTTATTTAATATACAAAAGGCTGATCTGGAAGGAGAGGAATGAAGAACGGTTGTGTTGTAAACATGGGGGAAAACTGTATTAAAGCAGTGTTCGGAGCTCTTTCGTTTGGGATTGTGTGTGTGTGTGTGTGTGTAAATGTATGGGTGTGTGTGCATGGGGAATTCTAGGGAATGTATAGAATTGACATGCTGTACAGATCTTTTGGCAATTTCTTTGTAGACCCTGATCCTAATAAAGTTAATATATCTGGATGCATTTGCGTTTTATTTCCAAAATCTATGGACATCTTAAGATAATGCTATTATTAAGTATATTATTATTAAGTATAATTATTTATTATTAATAATTAAATATTATTAATTATTAATTATTATTAATTATTACGTTTTATAACAATAATGCTATTATTAAGTATATTATTATGATGTTATTGTTATATTATTATTTATTCAGCATTATAAATATTATTAAGTATTCCTTTATATTATATTATTAAATATATTATTATATTATTATTCGTATTATTATAATTATATTATCAGTAAGCATTATTATTTATTCATAATAATAATAAAGTATTATGTGTATTATTATTTATTAAGCATTATAAATATTATTAAGTAATCTATTCTATTCTATTATTAAGTAAATTATTATATTATTATTAGTAAGTATTATTATTATATTATCAGTAAGTATTATTTCTTATTTATTCATAATAATAATTATTAATTATTATTAAGTATTATAAGTATTGTTTACTATTCAATATTATTGTGTATTATTATATTATATTATTAGTAGTAAGTATTGTTATTTATTCATAATAATTAAGTATTATTGATTATTATTAAGTATATAATAAATAAATATTATTATTAATAATAATTATTAATTATTATTGAGTATTATAAGTATTATTAAGTATTCTATATTAGTATATTATTATTATATTATATTATTATTAGTATTATTATTTATTCATAATTAATAAGTATTATTATTGGGTTGTTGTAGGTTTTATATTATAAGTATTGTTTACTATTCAATATTATTATTGTGTATTATTATATTATATTATTAGTAGTAAGTATTGGCCATGTTCTGGAGGCAATTTTTCTCCTGACCTTTCGCCTGCATCTATGGCAAGCATCCTCAGAGGTAGTGAGGTCTGTTGGAAGTAGGAAAAATGGGTTTATATATCTGTGGAATGACCAGGGTGGGACAAAGGACTCTTGTCTGCTGAAGCTAGCTGTGAATGTTTCAGCTGATCACCTTGATTTGCATTCTATGGCCTGGAAGTGCCTGGGGGGAATCTCTTGTTGAGAGTGATTGATGTGCCTGATTGTTTACTCTCTGTTTTTTTGCTGTTGTAATTTTAGAGTTTTTTAATACTGGTAGCCAGATTTTGTTCATTTTCATGGTTTCCTCCTTTCTGTTGAAATTGTCCACATGCTTGTGGATTTCATTGGCTTCTCTGTGTAGCCTGACATGGTGGTTGTGAGAGTGGTCCAGCATTTCTGTGTTCTCAAATAATATGCTGTGTCCAGGGTTCCTCAGGTGCTCTGCTATGGTTTCCTCCTTTCTGTTGACATTGTCCACGTGCTTGTGGATTTCAATGGCTTCTCTGTATAGTCTGACATGATGGTTGTGAGAGTGGTCCAGCATTTCTGTGTTCTCAAATAATATGCTGTGTCCAGGCTGGTTCATCAGGTGCTCTGCTATGGCTGACTTCTCTGGTTGAAGTAGTCTGCAGTGCCTTTCATGTTCCTTGATTCGTGTTTGGGCGCTGCGTTTGGTAGTCCCTATGTAGACTTGTCCACAGCTGCATGGTACACGGTAGACTCCTGCAGAGGTGAGAGGATCCCTCTTTTCCTTTGTTGAACGTAGCATTTGTGGATTTTCTTGGTGGGTTTGTAGATTGTTTGTATGTTGTGTTTCCTCATCAGTTTTCCCTCTGCGGTCAGTGGTTCCCTTGATGTCTGGCAAGAACACTTTTCCTCTGGGTGGAGGAATCAGCCATAGCAGAGCACCTGATGAACCAACCTGGACACAGCATATTACTTGGGAACACAGAAGTGCTGGACCACTCCAACAAACACCATATCAGACTGCACAGAGAAGCCATTGAAATCCTTAAGCATGTGGACAATTTCAACAGAAAGGAGGAAACCATGAAAGATGAACAAAATCTGGCTACCAGTATTAAAAAACTCAAAAATTACAACAGCAAAACAACAGAGGGGAAACAAACAGGCACATGAAATCACTCTCAACAAAAGATTCCCCCCAGGCGCTTCCAAGCCATTGAATGCAAATCAAGGTGATCAGCTGAAACATTCACAGCTAGCCCCAGCAGACAAAAGTCCTTTGTCCCACCCTGGTCATTCCACAGATATATAAACCCATTTTCCTACTTCCAACATACCTCACTACCTCTGAGGATGCTTGCCATAGATGCAGGCGAAACGTCAGGAGAAAAATTGCCTCCAGAACATGGCCATATAGCCCGGAAAAACCTACAACAACCCAGTGATCCCGGCCATGAAAGCCTTCGACAATCCAATTTATTATAAGTATTATTAAGTATTATATTATTGTTAAGTATATAATGATGAATATTATTAATAATAATATTTAATAATTAAATATGATTAATTATTGTTGAGTATTATAAGTATTATTCTCGTTCCCTATGGAAGGACGCATGAATAAATAGGAATAATTATGTCTACCCTGGCTTTCCTTATGCCTGTAAGATGCCTATCTTCATCCATGGGTGCTGCGAGAATCCAAACACTAAGTAAAGTCTGAAACCATCCACGGATCGTAGGTTGACTTTTATGTGTCCTGCTTCCCTTGAAACTGGACAAAGATAAACATAAGACCCTTGTAAGGAAAGCAGGTTAAGATGTTTGGATTTGATGGGAGATAGCGACCAAACAGAAGGGACTTGGGAAGAAAACAGATCGAGGACTTGCAAATCCTCTCCTTTGAAAATTGGCCTCAAGATAAGATGTTCCCACCATGTGACGGAACAGAGACCAGATGGATCAGGGTTCAGACAGGCACAATCTGGCACCGAAACTGTCTCCTACACACACACACACACACACACACACACACTGTAGACATATATCTATGACAGAATAGACTGCGGGAAGATACGAGGGCTGAATGAAAAGTAATGCCTCCACCTTCGTTACTTGGCTTTAGATGGGAATATTTTAATAATATTGGACTGCGAGAAGATCCAACCAGTCCATCTTCCAGGAAATAAAGCCCGACTGCTCATTGGAGGGAAGGAGACTTGAAACAAAGCTGAAGTACTTTGGCCACATCATGAGGAGACAGCAAAGCCTAGAGAAGACAATGGAAAGTGGACGGTAAAAGGGCAAGATGGATGGATGGCATCCTTGAAGTGACTGGTCTGACCTTGAAGGAGCTGGGGGTGTGACGGCTGACAGGGAGCTCTGGCATGGGCTGGTCCATGAGGTCACGAAGAGTCAGAGACGACTGAACGAATGAACAACAACATTTTAATAAATCAAATGCAGAAATAATCCTTCGAATGTGCCTTTTAACTACCACTACTCACTTTGCCACATAACCACTGGACAATCGGATACATTTCTGCCAACGATGAAGGCAATACTTTTTCTGCTAAGACTTCCTGCCAAAATGGAACTGTAGAGGAGAGTCTACTGAACAAGCCAGTACCTGCCACATACCAGTACTGCCGTCTGTTGAGGAGTTACGAAGGTGGAGGCATTACTTTTTCTGCTAAGGCTTCCTGCCAAAATGGAACTGTAGAGGAGAGTCTACTGAACAAGCCAGTACCTGCCGCATACCAGTACTGCCATCTGTTGAGGAGTTACGAAGGTGGAGGCATTACTTTTTCTGCTAAGGCTTCCTGCCAAAATGGAACTGTAGAGGAGAGTCTACTGAACAAGCCAGTACCTGCCGCATACCAGTACTGCCATCTGTTGAGGAGTTACGAAGGTGGAGGCATTACTTTTTTCTGCTAAGGCTTCCTGCCAAAATGGAACTGTAGAGGAGAGTCTACTGAACAAGCCAGTACCTGCCGCATACCAGTACTGCCATCTGTTGAGGAGTTACGAAGGTGGAGGCATTACTTTTTCTGCTAAGGCTTCCTGCCAAAATGGAACTGTAGAGGAGAGTCTACTGAACAAGCCAGTACCTGCCGCATACCAGTACTGCCATCTGTTGAGGAGTTATGAAGGTGGAGGCATTACTTTTTCTGCTAAGGCTTCCTGCCAAAATGGAACTGTAGATGAGAGTCTACTGAACAAGCCAGTACCTGCCGCATACCAGTACTGCCATCTGTTGAGTTATGAAGGTGGAGGCATTACTTTTCATTCAACCCTCGTATGTTGCTATAATAATAATAATAATAATAATAATACTTTATTTGTACCCCGCTACCATCTCCCCAAGGGACTCGGTGCGGCTTACATGAGGCCGAGCCCAAACACAACAATACAGGCAATAATCACAACAATACAAGCAATTAAAATAGAACATAAACGATAAACATATAACATTATCAATAAGACAATATACAATTAAAACTGTGGGAAGGCCAATTGTAAAAATTAAAATTGGAGACTACTGAACAAGCCAGTACCTGCTGCATACCAGTCCTGCCATCTGTTGAGGAGTTACGAAGGTGGAGGCATTACTTTTTCTGCTAAGACTTCCTGCCAAAATGGAACTGTAGAGGAGAGTCTACTGAACAAGCCAGTACCCGCCGCATACCAGTACTGCCATCTGTTGAGTTATGAAGGTAGAGACACAAATTGGTACTAACTTCGCACACAGAACTGCCATACTTTGAAGGGACTCACTGGCATGAGCCTCCCGCATGAGCCTGACACGCTCTCCCTCACCACACTGCCATGAGCTGAGCACGCCTGCTCTCCCCTTCCCGCTTGGAGTCTCAGACACAGCCCTCCCCTTGGCTGAGAGGCCAGCCAATCACAGCTGAGAAGGGCTATGCCTCACCTGCACATACACATGCACACTGCCATGAGCTGAGCACGCCTGCTCTCCCCTCCCTGCTTAGAGTCCCAAAACAGCCCTCCCCTTGGCTGAGACATGCTGCCACTAGCCTCCCTCCAGACTTGCATGCTCTCCCTCGCCTGCACATGCACCGAGCACGCCTGCTCTCCCCTCCCTGCTTAGAGTCTCAAAACAGCCCTCCCCTTGGCGGAGAGGCCAGCCAATCAAAGTGGAGGAGGGCTTTTGGTGGGAGGATTTGCCTTCTGTTTCCAAAAAGGAAGAGAAGGACAGGCCTTCTTTGCATAAAGATTTCCTAAGACCAAGAGAAATATTTCTGATGGTCTTTGGTGACCCCCTGAAACCCCCTCGCAATCCCCCCCCCCCAGGGGTCTCGACTCCCAGGTTGAGAAACACTGGTCTAAATGCTTCTAAATGTACTGTTTCTACCAGTGTCTGAAAGCATACCATTTCTCAAATGGAGTCTGAGTCCTGAACAGTCCCAGATATGTGTTTTCTGATGGTCATTGGAGACCCCTCTGACCCCCTCTTGTGACCCCCCCAGCGGTCCCGACACCCAAGTTGAGGAACACTGCTTTAAGACTTTGCCATCTTGACTGTATTCTAATTTCGCTTCGTCATATATGTCCTTGTAGGAAATGGGAAACGGGTGACAATGAGTACGGTAGAAGCACCTGCCTGACTTTTTCATTCTCTTGGCAGTAACGCTGCTGTCCGATGACGACAGAAACTGGGCAGGACAAGGCGATACCCCCCGAGTGTCTCTAAATGCCAGCCAATTGCCTTTGCAAAGGTCTGGCATATCTTGTTCATAGTTACTACTCGAGTACGGTTGCCTAGCACTCTCCCCATTGGTCAAGAAGTAAAAAAATGAATATACGAGGGGTGTTCCTTAAATAATTCCCCTGACCCACTTCTGCTTATCACAGGATGCTGAAACTTCACATGTGTTAAGATATAAGTCTCTATAGATTACGTGCCAATTTACAACTCAGAACTGATAACGGTCTGGATTGTAGAGGTGCGGAAGTGATGTGAGGTTTGAGAATGGAGCTCGTGGAAGACAGAGTAGTCCTCAAGTTCCTTTACTCGAAAGTCCGCACATCTAAAGAGACGTTCAATGAGATGGAAGAGGTTGACGGTGAGGATTCCCCATCATAGGATGGAAGACAGAGCAGTCCTCAAGTTCCTTTGCTCGAAAATCCGCACAACAAAGGAGACGTTCGATGAGATGGAAGAGGCTGATGGTGAGGATTCCCCATCATAGGATGGAAGACGGAGCAGTCCTCAAGTTCCTTTACTCGAAAGTCCGCACACCAAAGGAGACATTCGATTGAGAAGGAAGAGGTTGATGGTGAGGATTCCCCATCATAGGATGGAAGACAGAGCAGTCCTCAAGTTCCTTTACTTGAAAGGCCATACATCTAAAGAGACATTCGATGAGATGGAAGAGGTTGATGGTGAGGATTCCCCATCATAGGATGGAAGACGGAGCAGTCCTCAAGTTCCTTTACTCGAAAGTCCACACACCAAAGTAGACGGTCGATGAGATGGAAGAGGTTGATGGTGAGGATTCCCCATCATAGGATGAAAGACAGAGCAATCCTCAAGTTCCTTTACTCGAAAATCCGCACACCTAAGGAGACGTTCAATGAGATGGAAGAGGTTGATGGTGAGGATTCTCCATCATAGGATGGAAGACAGAGCAGTCCTCAAGTTCCTTTACTCGAAAGTCCGCACACCGAAGGGGACGCTCGATGAGATGGAAGAGGTTGATGGTGAGGATTCCCCATCATAGGATGGAAGACAGAGCAGTCCTCAAGTTCCTTTACTCGAAAGTCTACACATCTAAGGAGACGTTCAATGAGATGGAAGAGCTTGATGGTGAGGATTCCCCATCATATGACGGAGTCAAGAACTGGTATCATCCATTCCAATGTGGTCAGACTTTGGTGGAAACATCTCCAATTCTGGGGCGACTTCACCCTGCTATTGATGAACACACCATCCAGCAAGTGGAGGTCGCCATTTTGGGGAATCACCACGTTACCCTTCGTCACCTAGCCCAAAATACCTTGGGGATCCATGGAAAAAAATCACCCAAAATTTATTTATTTTATTTATTTCGAATATGTTTACCTTGCCCTTCTCAACCCCCTAGAAGGACTCAGGGCGGCTTCCAACCGGTAACAATTCGATGCCTGTATGTATACACATAATAAAATAAAATACAAACAAAACCAATAATTATATATAGTTAAAACGTTAAGTCAATACAATTAAAAAGTACTAACAATATCAGTCTGGTGGCCGTTATCTAGATGAATTTTGTGGTTGGAGACTCCATCAAACTTATCCATAGTCCATTACCATAGCCATTGTCATCATTGCTATTGTCCACATAGGCCTGGTCCCACATCCACATTTGTAACTTCTTTCTAAAGGAGAGGAGGGATGAAGATATCCTAATTTTCTCAGAGAGTGAACTCCACAGGCAGGGAGCCACCACCGAGAAGGCCCTGTCCCGCGTTTGAGACAGAGGTGGGACCAAGATTAGGGCCTCTCCAGAAGATCAAAACCATCTTCACCTACATAAGGTATCTGCTCACTCACTGGGTCCTTTCCCAGCTGCTCCCACCTTTCCAGAAGCAGGAACCAGTCGAATTCTCTCAGGATCTCTTGACAATGATGTGCCATGGAAACCAGGAGGACCTTCTCAACAGGCTGATCCCACAGGAGGAAAACCTGGGTCCATCACTCTGATCCTGAGACTCAAGTCCAGTTGATGCCATGGAAGCATCTTGACTCCAAAGAAGATCCGTGCCCAACTCTCGGCAGGGAAAGTCATTAAGCTGTATCTATATAAATGCTCTGTGCATAATGAGTACCTTAAAAACAAAAGAACCAATGAACGAAATCACACCAAATTTGGCAACAAAACATCTCACAACACAAGGAGTGACCATCACTCAAAAATTTATGATTTTGTCATTTGGGAGTTGTAGTTGCTGGGATTTATAGTTCACCTACAATCAAAGAGCATTCTGAACTCCATCAACGATGGAATTGACCAAACTTGGCACACAGAACTCCCATGACCAACAGGAATATTGGAAGGGTTTGGTGGGCATTTACTTTGAGTTTGGGAGTTGTAGTTCACCTACATCCAGAGAGCACTGTGGACTCAAACAATGATGGATCTGGACCAAACTTGGCACAAGCACTCAATACGCCCAAATATGAACACAGATGGAGTTTGGGGGAAATAGACCTTGACATTTGGGAGTTGTAGTCACTGGGATTCATAGTTCACCTACAATCAAAGAGCATTCTGAACTCCATCAACGACAGAATTGGGGCAAACTTCCCACACAGAACCCCCATGACCAATAGAAAATACTTAATGCCATGTAATCCAACTCCCTTCATCAGGGCAAGAAAACGTAATCAAAGCTCTCCTGACAAAGAGCCATCCAGCCATATATAGAAAGATAGATAGATAGATAGATAGATAGATAGATAGATAGATAGATAGATAGATAGGGAGTTGTAGTTGCTGAGATTTATAGTTCACCTACAATCAAATAGTATGATAGAATTGAACCAACCGGGGCATACAGGACTCCCATGACCAACAGAAAACACCAGAAGGGTTTGGTGAGCATTGACCTTGACTTTGGGAGTTGTAGTTCACCTACATCCAGAGACTACTACGGACTCAACAATGATGGATGTGGACCAAACTTGGCACGAATATTCCATATGCTCAAATATGAACACAGATGGAGTTTGGGGGAAATAGACCTTGACATTTGGGAGTTGTAGTTACTGGGATTTATAGTTCACCTACAATCAAAGAGTGTTCTGAGCCCCACCAGTGACAGAATTGGGGCAAAATTACTTTATTTTCCATATCAACAGACTGGGTCACAGCAACGCCTAGCAAGGGACTGCTAGTATTAATATAATAACAGTAGTAGTATTAATAATACTTTATTTATATACTGCCCCATCTCCCCAAAGAGACTCCTAGTTGGAAATCCAGTCCAACCTCATTCTGCATTTAAGGGGAACACCACCTGATCGCGACGGACAGGTGGTCATCCATCTATCCATCATGTAGACGTTTGTGGAGAAATAAGGCTATAGAATCACAGAATGTTAGAGCTGGAAGGGACCCGAAAGGCCATCTAGTCCTATTCTATTCTGCCATGAAGGAATACACAATCAAAGCCCTCCTGACAAATGGCCATTCAGCCTCTTAGACATGGAGACATAGGGATATGGGATTAAAAACTAGAGTTTGGGGGGTCCCTTCCAACTCTAAGGTTTTTTCTATTGCCCTATTTCTTCCTGAACCTGCAATGTTTATGAGGGTGGGTGGCCATCTGTTGGGAGGGATTGGATTGTGTCTTCCAGCCTCTGGAGTCCCTTCCAACCCTAGGACTCTATAGCCACATTTCTCCATGAACCTTCTAATGCCTATAAGGCTTTGTGGCCATCTGTTGGAGGGATTGTATGGTGCCTTTCTTGATGTCAGAATGAGGTTGGACTAGATAGCCTTTGAGGGGTCTCTTCCAACTGGGACCAACACTGAGTCGTATGGATGGATTTCCTAGCTGGCGCTTTGTTTCTAACCCTTTTCGAATTTTGGGGGTAAAAATTTCAAAACTTTATGAAACTTCCGAATCTTCGTCAGTACTTCGTTAATGGCGGTTGCGCATGCGCATTAAGGAAAACATTCCCGCCAGTGGGGAAAATTGAGGGGCTCCTCTTTCCCTCATTTTTGAGCTATCCTAATGAAGCTTGCTACAGAAGTAGAACACACTGACCACTGTTAGAAGTGTGTGTTCTGAGGTGGCACCCATGGAGAGAAGGACTCGGAACTGGGCCAAGTTTCATTGCTCTCAATTCACAGGAAGTGGGTCAGGGCAAAGCTTTGATGAACACCCCTTGAAATTCCTCACCATGATGGAGAAGAAAGAGAGTCTTGGAGCTTAATGCCTCCTTGACGGCATGGCATCAACCATGATGGAAATGAAATGTGATTTCTTTCGGAAAGTAAAGTAAAGTAAAGTAAAGTAAAGTAAAGTAAAGGAAAGGAAAGGAAAGGAAAGGAAAGGCATGGTTGTGTGGCAGGGGAGACCTTTCTTTTCTATCCCACCGCTGCCACCATTTTATATATTGTAGGGAGGGAGGGAGGGAGACTATTTCTTTATTTATTAAAAACCTCTTTACTCTTATAATGATTCAGTTTCTTCTTTTATATTAGCTGAGACTTTCTGTGTGCTGTTTAACCTTTGTGCAGACAATGAGACACTCTTCTGTATAACAAAGTAACACAGTTTATTTATAACTTCTAGCTCCAACGCTTGTGGTTACAATTGTGTTTTGTTGCAATCTTGAGGTTTACAGTCAGTATAATATGCTTGGTTTACTTTTCTGAAGTAGACTTTCAATGTTTCACATTCACAAACATGTTACTTGCTTTACACACTCTTGACTGAAATTATTTTCTGACTAAAGCACCACTGATGTTCTTTATGTTCCTAAAAATTGAGCTCTGTTTAACTAACTGCTCCTATATATCAGAAGTCTCTAACACATCTTCATAACTGCTTATTTCTCACAGGAGTTCCTAACTGTCTTTCATAAACAGGAATCCCTAACTCTCTTCACAAACAGCAATTCCTAACTCCTCTCACTTTCGGAAAGTCCCTGATTTTTTGAGCTATCCTGATCAAACTTGCTACAGAAGTAGAACACACTGTCCACTGTTAGCTCACCAAATTTCAGACTGTTTGACTTGTCCATGGAGTTTTGGCAAATTTTCAAAGTTTTAAAGGCTGCTAACAGGTTTGGCTTCGCCTCTCAGTAGGACTGTGAATTTTAGCTCCGTCACAGCTACATCCGAACACATCCGAAACTTAAGAAGCACAGGCTCCTTTTAAATCCAAATTAAGGGTATTTCCACATCAAACACACAAGTCTGGTGTTTAGAGTTGCTTCAGAAGATGGGAGAAGTGTGTGTCCTGAGGTGGCACCAATGAAGAGAAGGACTTGGAAATGGGCTCTCAGTTCACAGGAAGTGGGTCAGGGGAAAGTTTGATGAACACCCCTTGTAAATTCCTCACCATGATGGAGAAGAAAGAGAGTCTTGGAGCTCAATGTCTCCTTGACGGCATGGCATCAACCATGATGGAAATGAAATGTGATTTCTTTTGGACCCTTTGGGTCCATTCCAATCCCTTTTCCTCTTTTTCCATCACACCGCAGAGTTAAACAGTACAGAAAACGAAGAGAGCAAAAGGCTGGTTCCATGCTTCCAAAACCGTCCCCATTGGCGTGTCTTAGGTTGTGTGTTGTCTTTCTGTGATGACCTGCCTCCTGAAGAAGCGGATGGCCGAAAGGGTTCCAAAGTTTGCCAGCAACACTGCAGGGAAAGAGTTGTGCCCACAGCTCAGGAAGAAGTAGCAACGAATGGGAAGAAATTAGTCAACCTAGTCTCTTTTGTGCTAAAACGATTCATATTCTCCACACTCACAATTCTGAGTCAAAGCACTCAGAATTGGGGGTCTGCATTAGGCCTGTTCAATGCATGGTTCTAAATGGTTCTAAAGTACTTACAAAACTAAAGTTCTGGTGGTGAAAATTTCAGAACTCTAACAAAACTTTCAAAATTATTATTTCATTATTGGCGATTTTTATGACAGAACCAATTAGGAACTGCCATTTATAATGAAATTTTGAGAGTTTTGTTAGAGTTCTGAAATTTTCACCACCAGAACTCTAACAAATTTTTACAGAACTCTTTCAAAATTTAATTATTCTATTTTGTTATTGGCAATTTTTATGACAGAACCAATTAGAAACTGCCATTTATAATGAAATTTTGAAAGTTTTGTTAGAGTTCTGAAATTTTCACCACCAGAAACAAAAACTTTCAAAATTTAATTATTATTTCATTATTGGCGATTTTTATGACAGAACCAATTAGGAACTGCCATTTATAATGAAATTTTGAGAGTTTTGTTAGAGTTCTGAAATTTTCACCACCAGAACTCTAACAAAATTTTACACAACTCTTTCAAAATTTAATTATTATTTCATTATTGGCGATTTTTATGACAGAACCAATTAGGAACTGCCATTTATAATGAAATTTTGAGAGTTTTGTTAGAGTTCTGAAATTTTCACCACCAGAACTTTAGTTTTGTAAGTACTTTAGAACCATGCATTGAACAGGCCTAGTGTGCATATATTCACTGTCATAATTCATGTTGTGATTGTTCCTTTTGCTACACAATGTTTTGGACTCCTGCTCTCTCTGGAAATCTTTCTTTGCACCAGAACTTCTGGAGATCTTTAATTGGAGGCTTTTCATATTCTCAAGTGTTTATTTTTGTAGCTATGTGGACTAGCGACTTATTTGAAAAATGGTTCTCAAGGGCCGGGCTTTAGCACAGCGGGTTAAACCGCCAAGTGCAGAAAATCTTGCTGATCGAAAGGTCAACAGTTCAAGCCGGGTTGAGGTGAGCTCCCAACTGTCAGCCCAGCTTCAGCTCACCTAGCAATGTGAGTAGATAAATAGGTACCGCTCTGGTGGAGAGGTAATAAAAGGCGCCCATGCGGACAGCCAATTTTCTCACACCAGAAGCGACTTGCAGTGTCTCAAATTGCTCCTGACATGAAAAAAAAAATTCAAACCCGGGTTGGGGTGAGCTCCCACTGTCAGCCCAGCTTCAGCTCACCTAGCAGTTCGAAAACAGCAATGTGAGTAGATAAATAGGTACCGCTCCGGCGGGGAGGTAATAAAAGGCGCCCAATTTTCTCACACCAGAAGAGACTTGCAGTGTCTCAAATTGCTCCTGACATTAAAAAAAATTAAGTTCGAGCCCGGGTTGGGGTGAGCTCCCACCGTCAGCCCAGCTTCAGCTCACCTAGCAGTTCGAAAACAGCAGTGTGAGTAGATAAATAGGTATCTCTCTAAAGAGTATCTCTTTGGGTCTAGGGACTGCCTTTTTTCCTGGGTTGAGATCTCCATTTTGGAATCTTCCCTGTCTATTTCAGTTGAGAAGAAAGCTTCAGATGTGCTGTTGGTCAGGCAGGTACTCTGAGAAAACCATTGTAAGAACAATTGAGAATTGGATAAAGAAGCTGATTGAGAAATAGATAGAAAGATAAATTTAGTGATTGAGATACTATAGATAGTGATTGAGCAATTGAGTTATAGATAGATATTGAGTTATTGAGAAATAGTTATTGAGCACTATTTGCTTCATCTCCAAACTAACCTTGGGCTGGAATAGGGAAGGCCTACACTTTCTAAAAGATAGTGGCTCAGGGTTGGGGTAAAAAGATCTCAGGATTTTTTCTACCATTTGGACGAAGGCACCTCAGTAACTGAAGGGAAAAGAAGGAAAGAACATCTCTATGGTTTCACCAATTGACTGTTTTGTTTGTAACTTTGATCAGCTGTGCCAAGTCTGCAAGGACTTTGAGAAATAAATATTCTGTTTTGGTGTTCAAAGCCTGTCGTAGCTTCTAAAGAAAGACCCCCGCGGTCCGCCCAGACAAAGAGAGAAGCACATCTTAGTTTTATTTTTATAGGGTCTGGGTGTGACGGCACAGTGCTCATCTCCATTTCTAAGTCGAAGAGCCGGCGTTGTCTGTAGACGCCTCCAATGCCATGTGGCTGGAGTGACCGCATGGAGTGCCATTATCTTCACACAGCAGTACCTATTGATCTACTTACATTTGCATCTTTTTGAACTTCTAGGTTGGCGGAAGCTGGGACTAAAAGCAGAAGCTCACCCCGTTCCTTGGATTCGAATTGCCAAACTTTCGGTCAGCAAGTTCAAGAGCTCAGCAGTTTAACCTGCTGAACCAGCGCGACCATTTACAATTATTATACTTGGATTCGAACTGCCAAGCTTTCGGTCAGCAAGTTCAGCAGCTCAGCAGTTTAACCTGCTGAACCAGCGCGACCATTTACAATTATTATACTTGGATTCGAACTGCCAAGCTTTCGGTCAGCAAGTTCAGCAGCTCAGCAGTTTAACCTGCTGAACCAGCGCGACCATTTACAATTATTATACTTGGATTCGAACTGCCAAGCTTTCGGTCAGCAAGTTCAGCAGCTCAGCAGTTTAACCTGCTGAACCAGCGCGACCATTTACAATTATTATACTTGGATTCGAACTGCCAAGCTTTCGGTCAGCAAGTTCAGCAGCTCAGCAGTTTAACCTGCTGAACCAGCGCGACCATTTACAATTATTATACTTGGATTCGAACTGCCAAGCTTTCGGTCAGCAAGTTCAGCAGCTCAGCAGTTTAACCTGCTGAACCAGCGCGACCATTTACAATTATTATACTTGGATTCGAACTGCCAAGCTTCTGGTCAGCAAGTTCAGCAGCTCAGCAGTTTAACCTGCTGAACCAGCACGACCATTTACAATTATTATACTTGGATTCGAACTGCCAAGCTTTCGGTCAGCAAGTTCAGCAGCTCAGCGGTTTAACCTGCTGAACCACGCGCGACCATTTACAATTATTATACTTGGATTCGAACTGCCAAGCTTTCGGTCAGCAAGTTCAGCAGCTCAGCAGTTTAACCTGCTGAACCAGCGCGACCATTTACAATTATTATACTTGGATTCGAACTGCCAAGCTTTCGGTCAGCAAGTTCAGCAGCTCAGCGGTTTAACCTGCTGAACCACCGGGGACCTTTACAATTATTATACTTGGATTCGAACTGCCAAGCTTTCGGTCAGCAAGTTCAGCAGCTCAGCAGTTTAACCTGCTGAACCAGCGCGACCATTTACAATTATTATACTTGGATTCGAACTGCCAAGCTTTCGGTCAGCAAGTTCAGCAGCTCAGCAGTTTAACCTGCTGAACCAGCGCGACCATTTACAATTATTATACTTGGATTCGAACTGCCAAGCTTCGGTCAGCAAGTTCAGCAGCTCAGCAGTTTAACCTGCTGAACCAGCGCGACCATTTACAATTATTATACTTGGATTCGAACTGCCAAGCTTTCGGTCAGCAAGTTCAGCAGCTCAGCAGTTTAACCTGCTGAACCAGCGCGACCATTTACAATTATTATACTTGGATTCGAACTGCCAAGCTTTCGGTCAGCAAGTTCAGCAGCTCAGCGGTTTAACCTGCTGAACCACCGGGGACCTTTACAATTATTATACTTGGATTCGAATTGCCAAGCTTTCGGTCAGCAAGTTCAGCAGCTCAGCAGTTTAACCTGCTGAACCAGCGCGACCATTTACAATTATTATACTTGGATTCGAACTGCCAAGCTTTCGGTCAGCAAGTTCAGCAGCTCAGCGGTTTAACCTGCTGAACCACCGGGGACCTTTACAATTATTATACTTGGATTCGAACTGCCAAGCTTTCGGTCAGCAAGTTCAGCAGCTCAGCAGTTTAACCTGCTGAACCACCGGGGACCTTTACAATTATTATACTTGGATTCGAATTGCCAAGCTTTCGGTCAGCAAGTTCAGCAGCTCAGCAGTTTAACCTGCTGAACCAGCGCAACCATTTACAATTATTATACTTGGATTCGAATTGCCAAGCTTTCGGTCAGCAAGTTCAGCAGCTCAGCGGTTTAACCTGCTGAACCACCGGGGACCTTTACAATTATTATACTTGGATTCGAACTGCCAAGCTTTCGGTCAGCAAGTTCAGCAGCTCAGCAGTTTAACCTGCTGAACCAGCGCGACCATTTACAATTATTATACTTGGATTCGAACTGCCAAGCTTTTGGTCAGCAAGTTCAGCAGCTCAGCAGTTTAACCTGCTGAACCAGCGCGACCATTTACAATTATTATACTTGGATTCGAACTGCCAAGCTTTCGGTCAGCAAGTTCAGCAGCTCAGCAGTTTAACCTGCTGAACCAGCGCGACCATTTACAATTATTATACTTGGATTCGAACTGCCAAGCTTTCGGTCAGCAAGTTCAGCAGCTCAGCAGTTTAACCTGCTGAACCAGCGCGACCATTTACAATTATTATACTTGGATTCGAACTGCCAAGCTTTCGGTCAGCAAGTTCAGCAGCTCAGCAGTTTAACCTGCTGAACCAGCGCGACCATTTACAATTATTATACTTGGATTCGAACTGCCAAGCTTTCGGTCAGCAAGTTCAGCAGCTCAGCGGTTTAACCTGCTGAACCACCGGGGACCTTTACAATTATTATACTTGGATTCGAACTGCCAAGCTTTCGGTCAGCAAGTTCAGCAGCTCAGCAGTTTAACCTGCTGAACCAGCGCGACCATTTACAATTATTATACTTGGATTCGAACTGCCAAGCTTTCGGTCAGCAAGTTCAGCAGCTCAGCGGTTTAACCTGCTGCGCAACCTTTACAATTATTATATTAGTATTGGCATTATATTTTATTACATTATAATTTTATTATATATATATATATATATATTCTGTTATTAGCTTTGCACAATATTAGTATTATATTTTACTATGTTGTACTATATTACTATAGTGCAATATTATTAATAATATTACATGTATAATAAATAATTATTGTATTATTATTATTATTATTAGTGTTATATTGTATTATAATGCAAGAGGTGGTCTTCAAGACAGAAACCAGCCCAGGCATCTGTTCTGCCTTGTTCCAAGAGGGAGCTAACCAGTATGTCCACATTCCTGGGCTATCTCTCAGGCTGAAACCCACCCTTCCACCCCCCACCCCAAATCCGCCTCCCCCACAGAGATACCTTACCAATCTTCCAAGCATCCGGAGCCTGCAAGTCGGAGGTCTTCACAGCCCACGAAGCAAAGGCCACAAAGCCCAGGCACATGTCCCGGTGCGTGAGAACCGGCCGGAGGGGCCTTTCTAAGGAGGCAAAGCAGAACCAACACTTTTTTTTTGCAATATTCTCCCAACAAAGGATTCCCCCAGGCAGCAACTAGCCAGGCTTTGAAGCTGCAAGGCCATTAAATGCTAATCAAAGTGACCAACTGCAACATTAAAAATCCACTGGAGCATTGCAGTGCACCAAAATACAGGAATTTTAGAGAAGGGAAGTTCTGGATTGCTTTGAGTTTTCTGGGTTGTCTGGCCATGTCCCAGAAGCATTCTCTCCTGACATTTCGCCTACATCTATGGCAGGCATCCTCAGAGGTTGTGAGGTCCGTTGGAAACTAGGCAAGTGAGGTTTATATACCTATGGAATGATGTCCAGGGTGGCTGTTTGAGCAAGGTATGAATGTTGCCATTGGCCACCTTGATTAGCATCCCAACAAAGGATTCCCCCAGGCAGGAAGCAGCCAGGCCTTGAAGCTGGTTTATATATCTGGGGATTTATGTCCAGAGTGGGAAAATGAACTCTTGTCTGTTTGAGCTATGTATGTTGCCATTGGCCACCTTGATTAGCATCCCAACAAAGGATTCCCCCAGGCAGGAAGCACCCACGCATTGTAACTGGTTTATATATCTGTGGAATGATGTCCACGGTGGGAGAAAGAACTCTTGTCTGTTTGAGCTAGGTATGAATGTTGCCATTGGCCACCTTGATTAGCATCCCAACAAAGGATTCCCCAGGCAGGAAGCACCCACGCATTGTAACTGGGTTATATATCTGGGGAATGATGTCCAGGGTGGGAGAAAGAACTCTTGTCTGTTTGAGGTAGGTGTGAAGGTTGCCATTGGCAAGCTTGATTAGCATCCCAACAAAGGATTCCCCCAGACATGAAGCAGCCAGGCATTGAAGCTGGTTTATATATCTGTGGAATGATGTCCAGGGTAGGAGAAAGAACTCTTGTCCATTTGAGCTAGGTGTGAATGTTGCCATTGGCCACCTTGATTAGCATCCCAACAAAGGATTCCCCCAGGCAGGAAGGACCCAGGCATTGTAACTGGTTCATATATCTGGGGAATGATGTCCAGGGTGGGAGAAAGAACTCTTATCTGTTTGAGGCAAGGTGAATGTTGCCATTGGCCACCTTGATTAGCATGAATGGCCTTTGCAGCTTCAAAGCCTGGCTTCTTCCTGCCTGGGGAATTGGAAGGGAGGGAGGAGGAAAGGGAGAAAAGGAAGAGAGAGGAAAAGGAAAGGGAAGAGAGGAAGATGGAAGGAAGGACGAAAGGGTGGAAGGGAGAAGAAGGAGAAAGGGAAGAAGAAAAGAAGGGGAAGAGAGGAGGAAGGAAAAAGGAAGGAAGGAAGGAGAAGGAAGGAAGGGGAAAGAAGGAGAGAGGGGAGGGGAAAGAGAAGAAGGAAAGAAGAGGGGAAAGGAAGGAGGATGGAAGGAGGGAGGGAGGAGGAAGGAAGGAAGGAAGGAAAGATGGAAGGAAGGGGGAAAAGGAGGGAAGGAGGAAAAGAGGAAAGAAAAAGAGGAGGAAGAAGGGAGGAAAGAGGGAAGGGGAAGAAGGGGAAGAGGGAGGAAGAAAAAAGGAAGGAAGGAAGGAAGGAAGGAAGGGAAGGAGGAGGAGAAAGGAAGGAAGGAAGGAAGGTGGAAGGGAATGGAGGGAAGGAGGAAAAAGAAGAAGGAAAAAGGAAGGAAGGAAGAGAAAGGAAGGAGGAGAAGAGGAAGATGAGAGGGAGGGGAAGGAAAAGAGAGGAGGAAGGAAGAGGGAGGAAGAGAAGGATGGAAGGAAGGGTCAAAGGGAATGGAGGGAGGAAAGAGAGGAAGGAAAGACAAAAGGAAGGAAGAGGAAGGAAGGAAGGAAGGAAGGAAAAGGGGGAAGGAAGGAGGGGGGGAGAAAGGAAGAAGAAGGGAGGGAAGGAAGAAAAGGAAGGAAGAAAGGAAGGAAGGAAGGAAGAAAGGAAGGAGGAAGGAAGGAAGGAAGGGAGGGAGAGAAGAAGGAAAGAACATGGATGGAAGGAAGGAGAAAGAGGAGAGGGGGAAGAGGGGGGAAAGAGGGAAGAAGGAAGGATGAAAGGGAAAGGAAGGAGGGAGGAGGGATGGAAAGGAAGGCTGGAAGGGAGGAAGAGTGGAAGGAAAGAGGGAAGAGGGAAGGGAAGGGAAAGAGAGAAGGAAGGAAGGAAGGAAGAAGGAGAAGAGAAAGGAGGGAGAGGAGAAAAGGAAGGATGAAAGGGAGGAAGGAAGAAGAGAGGGGAAGGAAGGAGGGAGGAAGAGAAGGATGGAAGGAAGGGTGAAAGGGAATGGAGGGAGGAAAGAGGAAGGAAAGACAAAGAGAAGGAAGGAAGGAAGGAAGGAAGGAAGGAAGGAGAAGGAAGAGGAAGGAAGGGAGGGATGAAGAAAGGAAGAAAGAAATGAGAAAGATGGAAGGAAGAGGGGAAGGGAATGGAGGGAGGGAAGAAAGAAAGAGAGAAGAAGGAAAGATATTCATCTTTGGATGGAAGGAAGGAGAAAGAGGGAGAGGGGGAAGGAGGGGGGAAAGAGGGAAGGAAGGAAGGATGGGAAAGCAAGGAGGGAGGAAAGGATGGAGATAAGGAAGGATGGGACGAAGAGAAGGATGGAAAGAAGGAAGAGTGGAAGGGAATGGAGGGAAGAGAGAAGAAGGAAAGACAAATGGGAAGGAAGGAAGGAGAAAGAGAGAGAGAGGGAAGGAGGAGGAAAGAGGAAAGGATGAAAGGGTGGAGGAAGAGAGGGGGAAGGAAGGGAGGAGAAGTGAGAAGATGGGAGAGGAAGGGGAAGGGAAGGGCGGGAGGAAAGAGAGAGGAAAGACAAATGGGAAGGAGGGAGGGAGGAAGGTGAAAAGGGAAGGATGGAGGAGAAAGGAAGAAGTAATGAGGGAGGGAGAAGGAAAAGGAAGAAGGAAGGGAGGAAGAGAAGGAAGGGGGGAAGGGAATGGAGGGAGGGAAGAGAAAGAGAGAAGAGGAAAAAGATGGAAGGAAGGAGAAAGAGGGAGGGGGAAGGAGGGGGGAAAGAGGGAAGGAAGGAAGGATGGAAAGCAAGGAGGGAGGAAAGGATGGAGATAAGGAAGGATGGGACGAAGAGAAGGATGGAAAGAAGGAAGAGTGGAAGGGAATGGAGGGAAGAGAGAAGAAGGAAAGACAAATGGGAAGGAAGGAAGGAGAAAGAGAGAGAGAGGGAAGGAGGAGGAAAGAGGAAAGGATGAAAGGGTGGAGGGGAAGAGAGGGCGGGAAGGAAGGTATGGAGGGAGGAAGTGAAGGGAAGGGATGGAGGGAGGAAAGAGAGAAGGAAAGACAAGGGAAGGAAGGAAGGAGGGAGGGAGGAAGGTGAAAGGGAAGGATGGAGGGAGAAATTCAGGAGGTAAGGAAGGGAGGGATGTAAGAAAGGAAGAAATGATGAGAAAGATGGAAGGAAGGAAGGGTGGAAGGGAATGAAATAAAGAGAGAAGAAAGAAAGATATCCATCTTTGGATGGAAGGAAGGAGAAAGAGGGAGAGGGGGGAGGAGGGAGGAAAGAGGGAAGGAAGGAAGGAAGGATGAAAGGTGGGAAAGGAAGGAGGGAGGAAAGGAGGAGATAAGGAAGGATGGAAGGGGAAGAGAAGGAGGAAAGAGAAGGAAGAAGGAGGGAAGAGAGAAGAGGGAAGAAAGGAAGAGAAGGAAGGAGAAAAGGGAAGAGGAAAGAGGGAAGGAAGGAAGGAAGAAAGGGTGGAAGGGAAGAGGGAGAAAGAGGAAGGGAAGGAAGGGGAGTGAAGGAGGAAAGAAAGAGAGAAGGAAGGAAGGATAGGATGTTGAGAGAGAGGAGGGCCTGAGATAAGAGCCCAAGG
Source organism: Anolis sagrei ordinatus (assembly GCF_025583915.1). Classification (NCBI taxonomy): domain Eukaryota; kingdom Metazoa; phylum Chordata; class Lepidosauria; order Squamata; family Anolidae; genus Anolis; species Anolis sagrei. The sequence continues at coordinate 16,555,578 of NW_026844811.1, read as the reverse complement.
AGCCGCATCTATACCTGGCTTAGAATAAAAGGACTTTCAGCCTAAGAATTTATTCTGAGCACCAGAATGGAAAGAACGTGTTGTCTCTCCACTTTGCAAACTGTCTACATTTTAGTCGTATAATTTAGGGTGGAGAGGACTCTTTGTTGTTGCTGACATTAAATAATTAGGAGTTGGAAACGTCTATTGCTGATCAAGCCCAAACCACCCAGAGTCTATTGTATTGTCTGCATCCTAGAAAAAGTTCCAAAAATTCGATCCAAATTCCACTTGGATCTAGGTTCAATCAGTTGTGTTTGCTCTTCTTGTCCCTTTAGTGCCTGAAATCTCTAGCTCAGGGTTGCAAGTCCAATCCCATGGACCCTGAAGTTGGGAGCCTCTCAAGGAGGCTTATGGCTGAGTCAACACACGTTTGAACTTTCAGGGCACGTTGCAAAACTTAAGCAAAGGAGTCTTATAGCACCTTAAAAGAGTGACAAATATGAATGTCCTTGCAGCTTCAAAGCCAGGCTGCTTCCTTGAAGCTTCAAAGCCTGACATGGAATGTCCTTGCAGCTTCAAAGCCTGTGCTTCCTGCCTGGGGGAATCCTTTGTTGGGAGGTGTTAGCTGGCCCTGAGTGTTTCCTGTTTGGAATTCCTGTTTTTTGAGTGTTGTTATTTATTTATTTATTTATTTATTTATTTATTTGTGACATTTATATGCCGCCCTTCTCGTCCCAAAGGGAACTCAGAGCAACTTACAAGTATATATATATATATATATATACACACACACACACATACATACACATATACACATACACACAATATTATTAGTATAGCATCATATCAGTATTATATATTACTATATTGCACTATACCATTATATTGTAATACTATTAGTAGTATTACATGAATTATAAAATATATTAACATTAGTTGTTATAATAATGTCATATTATTACTAGTTGCTCTGTAATAATAATGTAATAATAATAATAATACTTTATTTATACCCCGCCACCATCTCCCCATGGGTACTTGGGGCAGCTTACATGAGGCCAAGCCCAACAACAAGCTGGATATTGACAAGCTGGAATGTGTCCAGAGGAGGGCGACTAAAATGATCAAGGGTCTGGAGAACAAGCCCTAGGAGAGGCTTAAGGAGCTGGGCATGTTTAGCCTGAAGAAGAGAAGGATGAGAGGAGATATGATGAGAGCCATGTATAAATATGTGAGAGGAAGCCACAGAGGTAGGAGGATTTTATTTACTGTCCTGATTTTAGAGTTTTTAAAATACTGGTAGCCAGATTTTATTCGTATTCATGGTTTCCTCCTTTCTGTTGAAATCATCCACAGCCAGGCTTTGAAGCTGCAAGGCCATTCAATGCTAATCAATGTGGCCAGTTGCAACATTCACACTTGCCCCTGTTTTCCTAGTTTCCAACAGACCTCACAACCTCAGAGGATGCCTGCCATAGATGTGGGCAAAACGTCAGGAGAGAATGCTTCTGGAAGTGTGGTGGACGTAGGGCGGAGGAGTATGTGGCAGCTTTCCTGGACATTATTCCACAGATTATATATATATCACACACACACTCCACTTGCCCAGTTTCTAACAGACCTCACAACCTCTGAGGATGCCTGCCATAGATGTGGGCAAAACGTCAGGAGATAATGCTTCTGGAACATGGTCAGACATCCCAGAAAACTCACAACAAAGCAGTGATTCCAGCCATGAAAGCCTTCGGCAATACAGACAAGAGTTTTTTCTCCCACGCTGGACATTCCACAGATATATAAACTCCACTGAAAAACTATATACAATATTTTTTTTGTGCAATGGCATGTCTGTGTCCCTGGCAGTTCAAAGACATGGTTTATCAGTTTAGAAGCTGAGTTACCTGTGTGCCATTACATGAATGCTTGTGAATATCACTTTTTCAAAGGGTTAACTTTTAACAAGGTCAGGCCTTTCCTTGACTAGTGGTTTTCAAAAGGTGGCTGTAAATAACCTGACTCGTTTTAGAAAGTTAGGGAGTGACCTACCTTAAAGGGCTGGCGTGTGAGCAGCCATTTTGTGGTGCCCAGAGAACAATAGCACCAGTGGGGAAACTATTTGCATGCGAGCGACCTGATTGGTCGGATGCAAATGAGCGGGTGCCCAACTGTCATCCTTGTAATCAGCAAGCATGTAACCACTACGCTTATACCACAAGAATGCTACAAATAAACCTTGGTTTATCAGTTTAGAATCTGAGTTACCTGTGTGCCATTATATGAATGCTTGTGAATATCACTTTTTCAAAGGGTTAACTTTTAACAAGGTCAGGCCATTCCTTGACTAGTGGTTTTCAAAAGGTGGCTGTAATTAACCTGACTCATTTTAGAAAGTTAGGAAGTGACCTACCTTAAAGGGCTGGCGTGTGAGCAGCCATTTTGTGGTGCCCATTTTGTGGTGCACCAGTGGGGAAGCTATTTGCATGCGAGCGACCTGATTGGTCAGATGCAAATGAGCGGGTGCCCAACTGTCCTCCTTGTAATCAGCAAGCATTTGATCCTATGTAACCACTACGCTTATACCACAAGAATGCTACAAATAAACTGAGTTACTGTTTCCACTTCAAACAAGCTCTCTCTCTCTCTCAATCTCTCAGTTAGAGTTATCTGCTTTTGTTTCAGTGGCCTCCAGATGTTCATGGAGATTCAAATTTGTCAAAAGGATATGACACCATTTTCTTTTACAAAAAGGTTATGAATGCCACTCCCCCGCCCCCCATAACAAAAATAAAATGAGGTACCTGGTTCCATCACAGCCATATGTAGGTCTTCTGGTCTTGACCAGGCTTCGGTTAGAGGCCCAGGTGAAAGAAGCACCAGTGTTCCTTGGGATCCTCTCCGTAGCATCTCCCCGTGGTTTGTGGGTTGGGGTTTAACGCGACGCATATGCCTGCCTATGAGAGATTTTAACGCTCTCGCAGCCTTTCGTGCCTCAGAGGCTGGAAAGCTTAAGAGGACCCCCCTCCAATTTCTCTTTCCCTTTGTGCTGTTATCAAAAAAATATTCGTAGACCTCTGGAATAGATATTTGTATGGTGTCACCAGCCTCCTTCGAGTTTGGATCCTTTATGATGCCAGATGGAGTCGACTGATGGCCAGAGAGGAGGGATGTCGTTGACACCATGTCTTTACTCCTCTGAGCCTCATCTAGTTCGTCGAAAAAATATTCATACATTTCAGGCCCAGACATACTGGGCAACTCTTTGGCGGGATATGAGACCGGTACTTCCTTTCCCATTCCTTTCCACGTGTTTCCTCTCCTTTCTTGAGTTTCTGGAGAATCCTGGGAAGTCATCCAAAAGGGTACAAAGTCCCCCTGGAAGTCAGAACCCTGGCCTCCTTGAATCGTGGGATGAGATTCCTTTTCAGTCATGCCAAGACCATAGTATGATTCTCTGCCATTATCCTTTTCTGCACCAGCTTCTCTAGCCAATGTTTCATCACAGCTGGAATCAACTTCTTGTGTTGGTCTTATACATCTCTTTCTCTCCGGTCCTTCTGGAAACAGTGCCACATTATCACAAGGAGAGCTGATCGCTTGGCCAGCTTGGTCTCGCTCTTTTAGGACATTGCTACGATCTGTTTCTATGCTGTTTAGAGCATTCTCCCCTCCATTATTTTCCCGTTCTTGAGGACCTTCAATAGGATTCTCTGGCAGCAGATGAGTTGGTGCCCAGTTAGCTGTACCTGGATAGCGTTGGGAAGGTTTTTCATGGAATGGTGTTGGCTGTGCCAGCGAAACAATCTGAAGATCCTTGGAGCTCTTCTCAGGGTTCTTGGTTCCTTCAGGTTTGGTGGGACGTGGTGAAGAAACACCTGAAGAACATGGATATGTGATAGGATCTCTTTGCCGTAGGGATTCTACGTTTTCAGCAGCTACCATGCCATATGTTGATATTCTTTCAGGTTTGCTGGGACGTGGTGAAGAAACACCTGGAGAACATGGATATGTGATAGGATCTCTTTTCCGTAGGGATTCTACATTTTCAGCAGCTACCGTGCCATATGTTGATATTCCTTCAGGTTTGGTGGGACCTGGTGAAAAAACACCTGGAGAACATGGATATGTGATAGGATCTCTTTCAGCAGCTACAATGCCATATATTGATATTCCTTCAAGTTCGGTGGGACCTGGTGAAGAAACACCTGGAGAACATGGATATGTGATAGGATCTCTTTGCCATAGGGATTCTACATTTTCAGCAGCTACCGTGCCATATGTTGATGATTGGCTACTAGCAGAGGTAGTTTGCAAGGCATCATTTTGTGGTGGCTGCAATTGCAAAGAGATGGTCTCACTTCTATTTTCTCTTGCTGTGCCATCCATCCCCACTGAGGCATCCAGGGTCATAGACAGAGGTCTTTCCATTGTCTCCTTCCCCAAGCGTTGTTCTTGCAAGTGTCTTTCTTGGATAGTCGGGACTGAGGAACAGTCAGAGTTCTTGGACCAGTTTCCCATCTCTAAGTCTCTTTCCTTGGCAGCTTCATTTTCTGTAGTGAGTGTCGCCATTCCAAACTGACTTCCCAAATGCTTCGAAGTGACACCGGAGAGCTGGCTTTCTTGGATCCAGGAAGACAGAACTGTGTTGGATGGGTTGTCGTGGCACAGAAATCTGCTGTCTGAGCCCAGCTCTGTTTCGTCCTTGCTACCAGACAAAAAGTCTTCTGTGAGCAGGTGTGCATCTGGGGCAATGTGGGAGAGGCAGCCGGCTGTGTCATGGGTCGGGACAGCACCCCACCTGATCTGCTCGAGTTCCCCTTCCTCAAGGTCACTGAGGAGCGGCTCGTCAGCTGTGGCCAAGGCTGGCTGGATCAAGCTGCATTCCTCCGAGGCCAAGTAGAATTCAGCCCAGTCCCGGTCATTGAGCCGGATGCTGTACTCAAAGTTTTCCATCTGAGAAGGAGAGGGGATGAGAGAAAGTGAGAGGAGGAGAAAACTATATTTTAGCGCATAATAATAACAATAATAATACTGCAAAAACTCTGACACAAGCCAGTAAAGGTGGTCCCAGTGATGATCAGCACACTGGTTGCAGTGCCTAAAGACCTTGGCCTGCACTTAAAGACAATCAACGCTGAAAAAATTACCATCTGACAGCTGCTCGGATCTGTACGCATTATTCACCGATATATCACACAGTCCTGGACACTGGGAAGTGTCCGACATGTGATCAAGTACCAAAGCCAGCAGAGTGATCTTGTTTACTGGGAACTTATCTTGTTATGTATCAAATAATAATACAATGTGTTGTCAAAGGCTTTCATTGCTGGAATCACTGGGTTGCTGTGAGTTTTCCGGGCTGTATGGCCATGTTCCAGAAGTATTCTCTTCTAACGTTTCACCCACATCTATGGCAGGCATCCTCAGAGGTTGTGAGGTCTGTTAGAAACTGGGCAAGTGGAGTGTGTGTGTGTGTGTGTGTGTGTGTGTATATATATATAATAATAATAATAATATATATATATATATATAAGGTAAAGGTAGTCCCCTGACATCGAGTACAGACATGTCTGACTCTGGGGTGTGGTGCTCATCTCCATTTCTAAGCCGAAGAGCCGGCGTTGTCCGTAGACACCTCCAAGGTCATGGAAGTGTTTGTATGTAGAGGAAGGGCGGAAGTGTGGTGGACGGGAGGGAGGTGTATGTGGCAGCGTTCTGATTGGCTGCCACTGTGGTACAATTTGCATATGGTCTCTGATTGGCCAGCCTCAAAATTCCAAGATTCTGAGGTGACAAAGAGAGGAAAAGGCCTGAGGCTGTGTCAGAAAATTACCAATACAGACCAAACTTGGCACACAGAGCCCACAAGACCCACTCTACATCCTACTGCAGTTTGGAGGAGGATGGACCATGGATGATGGGACTTGCAGTACCATCACTCACTTCTGAGACCGCTGTGACCCTCATCCAATGACTGATCAAGACCAAACTTGGCACACAGAGCCCCCATAACCCACTCTCATCCTGGTGCAGTTTGGAGGAGGATGGACCACAGATGATGGGACTTGCAGTACCTTCACTAACTTCCTGAGTTAGTGAAGGTACTGCAAGTCCCATCATCTGTGGTCCATCCTCCTCCAAACTGCACCAGGATGGAGAGTGGGTCATGGGGGCTCTGTGTGCCAAGTTTGGTCTTGATCAGTCATTGGATGAGGGTCACAGCAGTCTCAGGAAGTGAGTGAAGGTACTTCAAGTCCCATGACCCACTCTACATCCTGGTGCAGTTTGGAGGAGGATGGACCATGGATGATGGGACTTGCAGTACCTTCACTCACTTCCTGAGACCACAGCAACATTCATCCAATTACCAATAAAGACCAAACTTGGCATACAGAGCCCCCATGACCCACTCTCCATCCTGGTGCAGTTTGGAGGAGAATGGACCACAGATGATGGGACTCACAGTACCTTCACTAACTTCCTGAGACCACAGCAACATTCATCCAATTACCAATAAAGACCAAACTTGGCACACAGAGCCCCCATGACCCACTCTCCATCCTGGAGCAGTTTGGAGGAGAATGGACCATGGATGATGGGTCTTGCAGTACCATCACTCATTTTCTGAGACCTCTGTGACCTTCATATATATATATATATATATATATATCTGTAGAATAATGTTCAGGATGGGAGAAAGAAATCTGGTCTGTTGGAGACAAGTGTGAATGTTGCAATTGGCCAGTTTGATTATTATTGAATAGCTTAGCACAGTGTTTTCAGCCTAAGTTTCAGGACCCCGGGGGGGGGGAGGGGTCGCAAGGGGTTGTCAAAGGGGTCGTGGAATACCATGAGAAAGCACAGCATTTTCTGTTGGTCATACAGGTTCTGTGTTTGGCCCAATTCTATTGTTGGTGGGGTTTGGAATGCTCTTTGAGTAGGTGAACTATAAATCCCAGCAACGACAACTCCCAAATGTCAAGGTCTTTGCCATAGGGATTTGGCTGCAAAAGGCCACCCTTGCACAAAGCCTTGGGGGTGGGGCCAAAGACTTGGGGGCGGGACCAAAGGAGGCAGCCTCATGACCCCTCCAAAATGGCCAAACGACCCCCTTGGGGGTCACGATCCCTAGGTTGAGAACCTCTGCTCTAAAGCATCTCTGTTTCAACTGACTTCTACAAACATACTATTTCTAAAATGGAGTCTGAGTCCTGAACAGTCCCAGATCTGATCACATGGTCTGTCCTATTGAATAGTATAGTTACTGTTCTTGTAGGTGGCATTGGATTGCCATCTTTGGAGGAACACCTGAGATAGCCCCAAGCCTGAATTCTGTTTCAACTGACTTCTACAAGCATGCTGTTTCTAAAATGGAGTCTGAGTCCTGAAAAGTCCCAGATCTGATCGCATGGTTTGTCCTATCGAATAGTATAGTTACTGTTCTTGTAGGTGGCATTGGATTGCCATCTTTGGAGTAACACCTGAGATAGTCCCAAGCCTGAATTCTGTTTCAACTGACTTCTACAAGCATGCTGTTTCTAAAATGGAGTCTGAGTCCTGAAAAGTCCCAGATCTGATCGCATGGTTTGTCCTATCGAATAGTATAGTTACTGTTCTTGTAGGTGGCATTGGATTGCCATCTTTGGAGGAACACCTGAGATAGCCCCAAGCCTGAATTCTGTTTCAACTGACTTCTACAAGCATGCTGTTTCTAAAATGGAGTCTGAGTCCTGAAAAGTCCCAGATCTGATCGCATGGCTTGTCCTATCGAATAGTATAGTTACTGTTCTTGTAGGTGGCATTGGATTGCCATCTTTGGAGGAACACCTAAGATAGTCCCAAGCCTGAATTCTGGAGCTTGGAAAGACCTACTACATAGTTTGGGATCTTTATGCCAGTCACCTTGCCGGGCAACCTGTTAGTAAATAGGTGTTGGTGACCGACAAGCATGACCTTCAAGGCCTTCTCCTTGTGTCCAGCGAATCCCACAAGCGACAGAAATGCAAGTGGCTGCTTTAACTCTCTCCCCTTCCTTTAGTATCAGGGATTTGCTTATCTCCTTGTCAATATTTCCAACTGTTTGGATTATCCAAGGAGTGGGGTGACCTTTTGGGGGCACCTCTGCCATGCCATGGATGAGAGGGGAGAATAGGAAAACACAATGACAGGGGCAAGATGTTGTAGTTCCTACCTTGCAAGCAGCCTAGGCTGGAGATGGGGCCATGCTGGGGGCAGTGCCACAAAATCCCCCGGACTTGTCATGGTGCTGTGCCCGCCACCCTTGGCACCGGGAGCACTGGCAGCGAGGGCTTGGAGAGGCTGCTTTTGCGTGCCCAAAAATAGCCCCCTTCCTTCTCAACCTGTCACATGAAATTCTATAAATGCAAAGGGCTGCTACGGAAATAGAAGGCACGCCTCCCTCCCATAGCCACTGTGCGCGTCCTTGTTGACCAAGGTCAGTATCTTTTCACCTGCTGAACTGTTGTCGAACTATTATATTGATAAACTTGGCACTGCAGCAGAGCGTTCCGCAGGTAGCGGGAGCCGAAGTTCCATGGATGGAGAAGCCCAGCAGCAGCTACCAGTACCCGGGATACTTATGATAACAAGCTTTCCCCTTTTTATTAGTTACTAGCTTGGGGACCTGGCTAGTAATTCTGAGAAAGGCAATGTTTGTCTGAGAAATCCAATGTCGGCTGGGTTCACTAGGTGTGGGTGAACTACAACTCCCATATACAAGTCCCATCATCCATGATTCATCCTCCAAACCATACCAGAATGTAGAGTGAGTATTGAGTTTGGTCCTCATCCATCATTGGTGGGAGTCGCAGTGGTCTCAGGAAGTGAATGAAGGTATTGCAAGTCCCATCGTCCATGGTCCGCCATCCCACAAACCAAACCAGGATGTAGAGTGGATAATAAGGGCCCTGTTTACCAAGTTTGGTCCTCATCCATCATTGGTGGGAATTGCAGTGGTCTCAGGAAGTGAGTGAAGGTACTGCAAGTCTTATCGTCCATGGTCCGCCATCCCACAAGCCACACCAGGACATACAGTCAATCATGGGGGCTCTGTTTGCCAAGTTTGGTCTTGATCAGTCATTGGTATGGGTCTCAGTTGTCTCAGGAAGTGAGTGAAGGTACTGCAAATCCCATCGTCCATGATCCACCATCCCACAAACCACACCAGGATGTAGAGTGGATCATGAGGGCTCTGTGTGCCAAGTTTGGTCCTCATCCATCATTGGTGGGGGTTGCAGTGATCTCAGCAAGTGAGTGAAGGAACTGCAAATCCCATCGTCCATGATCCACCATGCCACAAACCACACCAGGATGTAGAGTGGATCACGAAGGCTCTGTGTGCCAAGTTTGGTCCTCATCCATCATTGCTGGGGGTCACAGTGGTCTCAGGAAGTGAGTGAAAGTACATCCACTCTAACTTCCCCCGTGGATACCGAGGCACCAATACACTAAGGTTCCCCGATATCTGCGGATCTCTTTTGTATGCCTTCCCTCTCCATAGATATCTCTCTAGACATAGAAGGCATTGAAATCCACAAGTATGTGGACAATGTCAACAGAAAGGAGGAAACCATGGAAATGAACCAAATCTGGCTACCAGTATTTTAAAAACTATAAAATCAGGACAGTAAACAAAGAACAACACTCAGAAAAATAGGGGAATTCCAGGCAGGAAACAATCAGGACCAGCTAAGACCTCCAACCGAGTATTGCCCGGGCAGGATGCAGCCAGGCTTTGAAGCTGCAAGGCGATCCGATGCTAATCAAGCCAGCCAATAGCAACATTCACACTTGCCTCAAGCAAACAAGAGTTCTTTCTCCCACCCTGGACATGGTCAAACTATTGGACTCCTCCTCAGCAGTAAAAAGCGTGGCTAAAGGCTGCCATCTGCTGACCAAGAGGCAGAAAGGCAACTTCCTTTGTCAACAAGGAGTTGAGTCTGTTTTTAATCTGTTTGATTGTATTTACATGTTTCAACTTTATTTGTTTATTTAGTGTCAAAAGCATTGCATAAATAAAACACGTATAAAACTGATAAAATAAAGAGCGCACAAGTGGCTAGATAATGTTAGACCAAAAACGGGGAACAGCAACTGCATTGTCTGTAGCTTGAAACAGTTCTTCCTCTGTGCATGAGGCAGAGCATTGTGGACAAGCATACAGATGCAGAGTTATTTGTTCTGCTCCACAGTCACACAAGGTGTGGGATTCTTGTAGGTAGTGCCATTTTGCCAAGATGTTTTTTGCTCTTCCTGAGTCTGTTCAGGGACTTCCAAGTTGACCATTCCTGGTTTGTCTCTGGAGGAAGACGCCTGTGAGTGGCCATCCAGTTGGAATTGCCTGGCTGTCTGCCAAGTTTGGTTCCTGGTCAAAGTGGTCCCTGGTCAAAGTGGTCCATGGTCTATTGGTCCCTGGTCAAAGTGATCCATGGTCAAAGTGGTCCCTAGTCAAGTGGTCTCTGGTCAAAGTGGTCCATAGTCAAGTGTTCCCTGGTCAAAGTGGTCCATGGTGTATTGGTCCCTGGTCAAAGTGGTTCCTAGTCAAGAGGTCCCTGGTCAAAGTGGTCCCTGGTCAAGTGGTCCCTGGTCAAAGTGGTCCATGGTCTAGTGGTCCCTGGTCAAGTGGTCTCTGGTCAAAGTGGTTCTTGATCAAAGTTGTCCATGACCAAGTGGTCCCTGGTCAAAGAGGTCCTTGATCAAAGTTGTGCATGGTCAAGTGGTCCCTGGTCAAAGTGGTTCTTGATCAAAGTTGTCCATGACCAAGTGGTCCCTGGTCAAAGTGGTCCTTGATCAAAGTTGTGCATAGTCAAGTGGTCCCTGGTCAAGTGGTCCTTGATCAAAGTTGTGCATGGCCAAGTGGTCCCTGGTCAAAGAGGTCCTTGATCAAAGTTGTGCATGGTCAAGTGGTCCCTGGTCAAAGTGGTCTATGTTCAAATGATCTCTGGACAAAGTGCTCCCTGGTCAAGTGGTCCCTGGTTAAATGGTCCCTGGTCAAAGTGGTCCATGGTCAAAGCAGTCTATGTTCAAGTGATCCCTAGTCAAATGGTCCCTGGTCAAAGTGGTCCCTGGTTTTTTAAAAAGGGTTGGGAACCACTGCTCTAGTTGGCTCATAAAGGGAGATACGTTCGGACAGGTAAGTTGGACCAGAATCGGATCTTCACGGGGTTAGGCTCAGTGGCCCTTGGGGTCTCTTCCAAATTTATCATTTCATGGTAGTTAAAGAGGTGTCCGTGTGCATTAACTGTGTAGTGTAAAAGAGACCCAAGGTACCACAATTCCAGCTATATTCTCTGTCCTGGTCACTAGGTGTCGCTTGAGGATAGAGAGACTGGACTGCAGTTCTGGGAGAGCGAGGAGAAGGACAGGAGATCGAAAACTCAACACTCTTTTCCAGATGCTAGAGCAGGACTAATCTGACTCCCTTTCAAACAATCAGGGTGTAGTAGGAAAGATGCCACATATGTGTAGCACAGTGGTTCCCAACCTTTGGTCCTCCAGGTCTTTTGGACTTCAACTCCCAGAAATCTCAGCCAGTTTACCAACTGTTAGGAATTGTGGGAGATGAAGTCCAAAAGACCTGGAGGACTAAATGATGGGAACCACTTATCTAACCCAACCACCGAATCCATCCAGGATTTACAGTGTAGGATGTAACTACTACCAGAGCTTTGACATTCTCTCCAAGAAGGAAGAACCCATGACTTGCTAAAAGATCATCTACCCAGTGGTTTCCAACCTTTGGTCCTCCAGGTCTTTTGGACTTCAACTCCCAGAAATCCCAGCCAGTTTGCCAGCTGTTAGGAATTGAGGGAGCTAAAGTCAAAAAGACCTGGAGGACTAAATGTTGGGAACCACTTATCTAACCCAACCACCAAATCCATCCAGGATTTACAGTGTAGGATGTAACTACTACCAAAGCTTTGACGTTCTCTCCAAGAAGGAAGAACCCATGACTTGCTCAAAGATCATTTAACCCAGATCTTTTGGACTTTAGCTCCCACAATTCCTAACAGCTGGTAAACTGGCTGGGATTTCTGGGAGTTGAAGTCCAAAACACCTGAAGGGCTGAAGTTGGGAACCACTGGGTAGATGATCTTTTAGCAAGTCATGGGTTCTTCCTTCTTGGAGAGAATGTCAAAGCTCTGGTAGTCACATCTTACACTGTGGAACTTGTGTACATTGTAGACCTTATCTAACCCAACCACCAAATCCATCCTACTCCAAGTTCTACAGTGTAGGATGTGACTACCAGAGCTTTGACGTTCTCTCCAAGAAGGAAGAACCCATGACTTGCTCAAATATCATCTAACCCCGTGGTTTCCAACCTTTGGTCCTTTGGTCCTCCAAGTATTTTGGACTTCAACTCCCAGAAATGCCAGCCAGTTTGCCAGCTGTTAGGAATTGTGGGAGTCCAAAAGACCTAAAGGAATAAAGGTTGGGAACCACTTATCTAACCCAACCACCGAATCCATCCAGGGTCTAACCCAGATCTTTTGGATTCAGTGGTTAGGTTAGATCAGTAGTTCCCAACCTTTAGTCCTCCAGGTCTTTTGGACTTTAACTCCCACAATTCATAACAGCTGGTAAACTGGCTGGGATTTCTGGGCGTTGAAGTCCAAAACACCTGAAGGACCAAAGGCTGGGAACCACTGGGTAGATGATCTTTTAGCAAGTCATGGGTTCTTCCTTCTTGGAGAGAATGTCAAAGCTCTGGTAGTCACATCTTACACTGTGGAACTTGTGGAAACTGTAGTCCTTATCTAAACCAACCACCAAATCCATCCTACCCCAAGTTCTACAGTGTAGGACGTGACTACCAGAGCTTTGACCTTCTCTTCCAAGAAGGAAGAACCCATGACTTGCTCAAAGACCATCTAACCCAGATCTTTTGGACTTTGGCTCCCACAATTCCTAACAGCTGGTAAACTGGCTGAGATTTCTGGGAGTTGAAGTCCAAAACACCTGAAGGACCAAAGGCTGGGAACCACTGGGTAGATGATCTTTTAGCAAGTCGTGAGTTCTTACTTCTTGGAGAGAATGTCAAAGCTCTGGTAGTCACATCCTACACTGTGGAACTTGTGTACATTGTAGACCTTATCTAACCCAAACACAAAATTCATCCTACCCCAAGTTCTACAGTGTATGATGTGACTACCAGAGCTTTGACCTTCTCTTCAAGAAGGAAGAACCCATGACTTGCTCAAATATCATCTAACCCAGTGGTTCCCAACCTTTGGTCCTCTAGGTTTTTGGACTTCAACTCCCAGAAATCTTAGCCAGTTTACCAGCTGTAAGGAATTGTGGGAGATGAAGTCCAAAACACCTTGAGGACCAAAGATTGGGAACCAGTGATGTAGTCAGAGGCTTCTAACCAGAGATCTTGTTGGCTTGGTAGTGGCTCCCTGGGATGACCTGCCTGTAGCTGAAGAACAAATGTGAGACTATGCAAAACATGTGTGCTCTTTGAGTCACGAGCTGTTGCGAGCCATGTAGGTTTTGGCCCTGTTGCCATGCCATGTTCATCTCTGAACAACCAGAGGACACACCCTCAGAAGACCTTTGGTGATTATGGATCCTAAAGCAGAAGGAGAAGGAGGCACATGGTCTTTCCTTCCCCTTCTTCCTTGGCTGGTTGGACATGTTCCTCCTTGTGACTGTACGCCTCCTCATCCGAATGATAATCTCTTCCAGGTCTTCAGGATTCAATTAGTCCCCATGAACTCCCTCCTTCTCCTCCTTCTCATCTTTCCCATCCCTCTACTCTCCCCAAGGCCTACCAAGCAGAGCTTGCATTCTGAGCGGATGGGGTGGAGGCACTTGAGCATGGAAGCTGTTATTCTCATCCAAAGCCAGGCTGGCCTGGCCCACCGACTGTCTCGGGCTTCAAAGTGCAAGGGGTGGGCGGGTGGAGTGTCGGGTCACAACCATCACAGGAGCAGCAGGAGTGGCGCACACCCAGTAGCCCCTGGCAGACCACCTCGGCCCACGCCTGCCTCCCCCGCGGGAGCAAAGAGGAGGATTTCCTGAGGAGGCAGCAGCTGCGCCTGCCTTCCGAAATTCAATCTGGCTTGAATTAAAGCAGTCGTTTCAAGAAGAGAGAGGGAGAGAAGGAAGGAGGGAAATGGATTTAACCCTGGAAAGGCCAGGGTAGGGTGATGGCGTCCTCCAAAGAGCAAAGCATTGACTATCAACAAGATACAATATCACAACCTAGCAGCTCTGCCAATCTAGCAGTTCGAAAACATGCAAATGTGAGTAGATCAATAGGTACCGCTCCAGTACATGACCTTGTAGGTGTCTACGGACAACGCCGGCTCTTCGGCTTAGAAATGGAGATGAGCACCAGAGTCCCAGAGTCGGATACCTCTGGATTTAATGTCAGGGAAAACCTTTATTTTTTACCTTACAATATCATAGTGTTGACTGTTCCTATGAACGAATGGATTTCATCCAACACATCCCTTTTTCTTCCTTCCTTCTCCTCCCTCTTCTTCCTTCCTTCTTTCCTTTTTTTTCTTTTCCTTCCTCCCTCCCTCCTTCTTTTACTTTTCCTTTCCTTCCTCCTCTCCTTCTTTCCTTTTTTCTTTTTCTTCCTTCCTTTCCTTCCTTCTTTCTCCTTCCTTCCTTTCCTTCCTTCCTTCCTTCCTTCCTTCCTTCCCTCTCCTCCTTCTCCCTTCCTTTCTTCCTTCCTTCTTCCTTCCTTCTCTTTCCTCTTCCTCCTTCCTTCCTTGTGTTGCGTGTGCCACGTGTTACCTCCTCATCTCCTTCCTTCCTTCCTTCCTTCCTTCCTTCCTTCCTTCCTTCTCCTCTTCCTTTTCTCCTTCCTTCTCCTCCTCTCCTTTCCTTTCCTTCCTTTCCTTCCTTCCTTCCTTCCTTCCTTCCTTCCTTCCTTCCTTCCTTCCTTCCTTCTGTACGTTGTGTGTGTCATGTGTTACCTCCTCCACCTCTCCTCTCCTCTCCTTCCTTCCTTCTGTCTGTTGTGTGTGCAATGTGTTACCTCCTCCACCTCTCCTTTCCTCCCTTCCTCCCTCTCCTCTCCTCTCCTCTCCTCTCCTTCCTTCAATACCGTCATTCCTTGTGTGTGTGTTGCAAATCCTGAAACGTGTTAACTTCATCTCTTAATTTCCTTCCTTCCTTACTTCCTCTCATCCTCCTTCCTTCCATATTCCTTCCTTCGTTCTCTCTGTGTTGTGATGCGCCATGTGTTACATCCTCATCTCCTTACTCCATAACCTAATTTTTCTCCTTCATTCTTACAAGCCTTACTTCCTAGCATGTGTGTGTACATCATCATATACTTCAGACTTCACATTACTTCCTTCCCTTCTTCTTCCCTTCCTTCATTCCTCCTTTCTTATTCATTCACCTAAGTGTGTTTTAACTGTTCCCAACTCCTTTCCTTTTTTCCTTCCCTGCTTCCTTCCTTCGTTCTCTGTGTTGTGTGTGCCATGTGTTACATCCTCCTCCCTCCTTTCCTCCCCCCTTCCCCTCCCTCCTTTTCTCCTTCCTTCCTTCCTTCAATCCTTTCTTCCTCGCGATGTGTTACCTCTTCTCCTCCCTCCTCCCCTCTCTCCTTCCTTCCTTCCTTCCTTCCTTCCTTCCTTCCTTCCGTTGTGTGTGCCTTGTGTTACCTTCGCCTCCTCTCCTTTCTTTTCCCTTCCTTCCTTCGATCTGTGTTGTGTGTGCCATATATTACCTCCTCCCCCCTCCCTTCCTTCTTTCCTTCCTCCCTTCCTCTCTCCTTCCTTCCTTCAATCCTTCCTTACTTGTGTATGTCATGTGTTACCTCCTCCTCTCCTGCTTCCCCTCCCTCCCTCCCTCCCTCCCTCCCCTCCCTTCCTTCCTTCCTTCCTTCCTTCCTTCCTTCCTTCCTTCCTCCTTCCTTTCCTTCCTTCCTCCTTCCTTCCTCTTCCTTCTTACGTGTGTTGTGTGTGCCATTGTGTTACCTCCTCCTCTCCTTTCTTTTTCCCTTCCTTCCTTCGATCTGTGTTGTGTGTGCCATATATTACCTCCTCCCCCCTCCCTTCCTTCTTTCCTTCCTCCCTTCCTCTCTCCTTCCTTCCTTCAATCCTTCCTTACTTGTGTATGTCATGTGTTACCTCCTCCTCTCCTGCTTCCCCTCCCTCCCTCCCTCCCTCCCTCCCTTCCTTCCTTCCTTCCTTCCTTCCTCCTCTCTTCCTTCCTTCCTTCCTTCCTTCCTTCCTTCCTTCCTTCCTTCCTTCCTTCCTTCCTTCCGTTGTGTGTGCCTTGTGTTACCTTCGCCTCCTCTCCTTTCTTTTCCCTTCCTTCCTTCGATCTGTGTTGTGTGTGCCATATATTACCTCCTCCCCCCTCCCTTCCTTCTTTCCTTCCTCCCTTCCTCTCTCCTTCCTTCCTTCAATCCTTCCTTACTTGTGTATGTCATGTGTTACCTCCTCCTCTCCTGCTTCCCCTCCCTCCCTCCCTCCCTCCCTCCCTTCCTCCCTTCCTTCCTTCCTTCCTTCCTTCCTTCCTTCCTTCCTTCCTCATCTCCTTCCTTCCTTCCTTCCTTCCTTCCTTCCTTCCTTCCGTTGTGTGTGCCTTGTGTTACCTTCGCCTCCTCTCCTTTCTTTTCCCTTCCTTCCTTCGATCTGTGTTGTGTGTGCCATATATTACCTCCTCCCCCCTCCCTTCCTTCTTTCCTTCCTCCCTTCCTCTCTCCTTCCTTCCTTCAATCCTTCCTTACTTGTGTATGTCATGTGTTACCTCCTCCTCTCCTGCTTCCCCTCCCTCCCTCCCTCCCTCCCTCCCTCCCTCCCTCCTTCCTTCCTTCCTTCCTTCCTTCCTTCCTTCCTTCCTTCCTTCCGTTGTGTGTGCCTTGTGTTACCTTCGCCTCCTCTCCTTTCTTTTCCCTTCCTTCCTTCGATCTGTGTTGTGTGTGCCATATATTACCTCCTCCCCCCTCCCTTCCTTCTTTCCTTCCTCCCTTCCTCTCTCCTTCCTTCCTTCAATCCTTCCTTACTTGTGTATGTCATGTGTTACCTCCTCCTCTCCTGCTTCCCCTCCCTCCCTCCCTCCCTCCCTCCCTCCCTCCTCCCTTCCTTCCTTCCTTCCTTCCTTCCTTCCTTCCTTCCTTCCTTCCTTCCTTCCTTCCTTCTCTTCCTTCCTTCCTTCCTTCCTTCCTTCCTTCCTTCCTTCCGTTGTGTGTGCCTTGTGTTACCTTCGCCTCCTCTCCTTTCTTTTCCCTTCCTTCCTTCGATCTGTGTTGTGTGTGCCATATATTACCTCCTCCCCCCTCCCTTCCTTCTTTCCTTCCTCCCTTCCTCTCTCCTTCCTTCCTTCAATCCTTCCTTACTTGTGTATGTCATGTGTTACCTCCTCCTCTCCTGCTTCCCCTCCCTCCCTCCCTCCCTCCCTCCCTCCCTCCTCCTCCCTCCCTCCCTTCCCTTTCCTTCCTTCCTTCCTTTCTTCTGTCCTTCCTTCCTTTCCCTTTCTTTCCTTTCTTTCCACTCCCCTTCCTTCTCCTTCCTTCCTTCCCATTCCTTCCCTCCTTTCTTCTGTCATTCCTTCCTTCCCCCTTCCTTCCTTTCTTCTTCCCTTCCCTTCCTTCCTTCTTTTCTTCTGTCCTTCTTCCTTCCTTCCCTTTCTCCTTCCTTCCCTCCCTTTCTCCTTCCTTCCCTCCCCTCCCCTCCCTCCCTCCCTCCCATTCTCCCTCCCTTTCTCCTTCCTTCCTTCTTTCCTTCCTTCCTTCTTTGGCCTTTCCCTTCTTCCTTCTTCCTTCCTTCCTCCTTCCTTCCTCCCTTCTCTTTTTCTTCCTTTTTTCCCTCCTCCTTCCTTTTCTTTTCCCTTCCTTCCTTCCTTCCTTCCTTCCTTCTGTGTTATGTGTGCCATGTGTTATCTCCTCCCCCTCTCCTTCCTTCTTTCTGTGTGTTGTGTGTGCAATGTGTTATCTTCCTTAATTGGTTATGTCATGTTGTTCCTTCCTTCCTTCTTCCTCCTTTCCTCCTCCCCCTCCTCCTTCCTTCCTTCCTTCCTTCCTTCCTTCCTTCCTTCCTTCCTTCCTTCCTTCCGTTGTGTGTGCCTTGTGTTACCTTCGCCTCCTCTCCTTTCTTTTCCCTTCCTTCCTTCGATCTGTGTTGTGTGTGCCATATATTACCTCCTCCCCCCTCCCTTCCTTCTTTCCTTCCTCCCTTCCTCTCTCCTTCCTTCCTTCAATCTCTTTTCTTCCTCCTCCTCTCCTGCTCCCCCTCCCTCCCTCCCCCTCCCTCCCTCCCTTCCTTCCTTCCTTCCTTCCTTCCTTCCTTCCTTCCTTCCTTCCTTCCGTTGTGTGTGCCTTGTGTTACCTTCGCCTCCTCTCCTTTCTTTTCCCTTCCTTCCTTCGATCTGTGTTGTGTGTGCCATATATTACCTCCTCCCCCCTCCCTTCCTTCTTTCCTTCCTCCCTTCCTCTCTCCTTCCTTCCTTCAATCCTTACTTTTTTCTTCCTCCTCCCTCCCTCCCTCCCTCCCTCCCTCCCTCCCTCCCTCCCTCCCTCCCTCCCTTCCTTCCTTCCTTCCTTTCTTCCTTCCTTCCTTCCTTCCTTCCTTCCTTCCACAACATTTTTAAAGAGACCTAGGGCTCTTCTACACAGGGCAGAAACTCAGGAGGAAGCGGGTTAAAGTAACCTGCTTCCTCCTGGGTTTCTGTCCCCACACCCTCCAACAATCCCAGGCTTTCTCTCGGATGGATAGCAAAAAACTTACCCAAGGGGCCTACCAACAGTACAGCCTCCTCCATAGAGTATTCCTGACACTTGAGCATGACATGTCAGGAGGTGAGAAGTGGGGAGGAGGAAAATGTCAGGAGTACTCTATTGAGGGGCCACACTTCTGGTAAGTTTGTTTGGGGGGGATGGGGGGCTGGGGGAGGGGGTGGGAGCACTCCCACTTTTTTGGACTCTAGGAGCCCAAAGAATCTGGATGGCCACGCGGACTTTACACTGGTATTGACAACAGAGTTCAGATTGACCTCCGGGACTCTGGAAGTCAATCCCCAAAGGGCCCACACCTGGAAAGATCCGGACTTTTGCTTACGGTCTGGATCTTTCCAGGGTTTTAATTAAAGCCTTCGGGCTGAGAAAGGCAGCATATATGAGGGGTATTTTTTAAAAAATATTTTTATTAAGCATTTTACACACCAACACATGGAAAGAGGGAGAACAATGATAAGAAAATAGAAAAGCAGGAAACCCCATTACCCCCTCCCCGCACATAGAAGAGGGGGAAAAAAGGGGGGGGGGGCAAAAAAAAAAAAAGGGGCCCAAGACAAAAAAAAACCACAAACTATTCTAAAATGACTTCCACTCCATCCTCAGGATCTTCTCTCGTTTCTTCTTAAACTCACTTATATGTTCTTATCCTCTAATACTTTTCTATAATTTTCTTTTCATAGTCATAGAAAAAAGTCCAATCTGTCCTTTTTAACGGTTTTCCGGTATTTTTTCTCATCAAAAAAGTTAATTCGTCCATATCTCTTATTTCTTTAACCTTATCCCTCCATTCGTCGATACTCGGAGTCTGTTCATTTTTCCAATGTTTGGCAAAAAATAATCCTCGCTGCTGTTGTGAAATATGTAAATAGTTTGTCTTCGTTCTCTTCAAGTTTTAAGTCTGAGTCCGTAAAACCTAATAAGTAATACTCCGGCTTCTTCTTAAACATCCTCTTCAATATTTTTTGTATTTCCTCGTGTATTAATGACCAGAACTTAGTTGTTTCTTTACATGTCCACCACATGTGGTAGAATGTGCCAGATTGTTCGCTGCACTTCCAACATTTATCTGAAACATTTTTATACATATGGCTTAATTTATTAGGGGTCAAATACCATCTATAAAACATTTTTTACCAGTTTTCCTTCAAATCCAGGGCATAAGCTTGAGGATGTGGACAGGATCCTTGGAGAGGTGCGACCCACCACATGCATCCTAGACCCCTGCCCTTCCTGGCTGATCAAGGAAGCCAGAGGGGGTTTGGCAGAGTGGGTGAAGGTGATGGTTAATGCCTCCTTACAGGAAGGAAAATTTCCAGCGAGCTTAAAACAAGCTATTATAAAACCGCTGTTGAAGAAACCATCACTGGATCCCACTCAATTCGACAACTATCGGCCAGTTTCCAATCTCCCCTACTTGGGCAAAGTCATGGAACGTGTGGTGGCAACACAACTCCAGGGGTTTCTGGTAGACACTGATTATCTAGACCCGGCACAGTCTGGCTTTAGGCCGGGACATGGAACTGAGACAGCCTTGGTCGCCTTGGTAGATGATCTACGCAGGGAGCTAGACAGGGGGAGTGTGTCCCTGTTAGTTCTGCTGGACCTCTCAGCGGCCTTCGATACCGTCGATCACGGTATCCTTCTGGGCCGCCTCATGGATATGGGGCTCGGAGGCACTGCTCTGCGGTGGCTTCGATCCTTCCTTGAGGGACAGACCCAGAAGGTGTTACTGGGTGACACCTGTTCGGCCCCACAACCGTTGTTGTGTGGAGTCCCACAGGGTTCTATCTTGTCCCCGATGTTATTTAACATCTACATGAAGCCGCTGGGAGAGATCATTCGGAGTTTCGGACTAAGATGCTATCTCTATGCAGATGATGTCCAAATCTGTCACTCCTTCCCGCCCATTACCAAGGAGGCTGTCAGAACTTTGAACCGGTGCTTGGCTGCTGTGTTGGACTGGATGAGAGCTAACAAATTGAAATTGAATCCAGACAAGACAGAGGTCCTACTGGTCAGTCGTAAGGCCGAACAGGGCATAGGGTTACAGCCTGTGTTAGATGGGGTTACACTCCCCCTGAAGACGCAGGTTCGCAGCTTGGGAGTGATCCTGGACTCATCGCTGAGCCTGGAACCCCAGGTCTCAGCGGTGGCCGGGAGAGATTTGCACAATTAAAACTTGTGCGCCAGCTGCCCCCGTACCTTGGGAAGTCTGATCTGGCCACGGTGGTCCACGCTCTTGTCACATCCCGGTTGGATTACTGCAACGCACTCTACGTGGGGTTGCCTTTGAAGACTGTCGGAAACTTAACTAGTCCAGCGAGAAGCAGCCAGATTGCTCACCGGAGCGGCGATACAGGGTGCATACCACCCCCCTGTTATGTCAGCTCCACTGGCTGCCAATCCGAGCACAATTCAAAGTGCTGGTTTTGACCTACAAAACCCTATACGGTTCCGGCCCAGTGTATCTGTCCGAACGGATCTCCCTCTACAGCCCACCTCGGAGTCTAAGATCTTCTGGGGAGGCCCTGCTCTCGATCCCGCCAGTAGCACAAGTGAGGCTGGCGGGGACGAGGAGCAGGGCCTTCTCAGTGGTGGCCCCCCACCTGTGGAACTCACTCCCCGGGGAGATCAGATCGACAACTTCCCTTCTAGCGTTTAGGAAAAAACTAAAGACCTGGATGTGGGACCAAGCTTTTGGCCATGCTGACAACTAACTAAAGGACCTATCGATAGACAAGGACAATGGAATGGAATGGATATATGGACTCTGATATATGGACTCTGACATGAGATAGTTTTTATGATTTTAATAGGTATTGATGTTTCATTTTAATTGTTGAATTGTTATATTTTGTATTGTTTGTTGTGTGATTTGGGCATCTAATTGTGCCTCCTTTGTAAGCCGCCCTGAGTCCCCCCCGGGGTGAGAAGGGCGGGGTATAAGTAGATGAAATAAATAAATAAATAAATAAATAAGTATATCTCAACTTTTTATTCCATATTTGTTCCCATTCTCTAAACTGAATGGGTCTTCTTAAATTTTCTGCCCATTTAATCATACATGTTTTCACCTGTTCTGTTTCCGTAAGCCATTGTACCAATTTGTTATAAAGTATTGTAACTATTTTCTTTTCGGTTTTTAGTACTTTGTCCCATGTATTTTCCTCCCGGTCAAAGCCAATTTTATTATCTTGTTTAAAATATTCTTTAATTTGTAAATAGTGTAACCAAGTTATATTTCCAAAAGTGCTCTTAAGTTGTTCAAAAGAGGGGTATTTTTTTTAAGTAAGGTCAGTTTTGTTGTAGACACTAGTAGTTCGCACACATACTGCAACGAGCGCGTGCGTCGTGTACGGGCATGCCTCGGGAACAACTGTGCTCAGTTTCCGCTCTGTAGCTCACCTGTACGGTTCTGTTCTGTGCTTTAAAAATGTTTAAGACTCTCAACTCACCCTCCGCATGTGAGGTTCGCTCAGTGATACGGTTTTTGTCAGCAAGGAACCTGCCTGCTGCAGAAATCCATCGACAGATTTGTGAAGTGTACGGTGATACTGTTATGAGTGAAAACAAAGTGCGTAAGTGGGTACGACAATTCAAAGATGGCCGTGACAACGTCCATGATGAGGACCGCTCCGGTCGCCCTTCTTTGATTACAGACAATTTGATTTGATCGCACACTCAAATCTTTGGTTTTTGTGGTCCTCTGTTAGGAGTTTCGGGACCCAACGGGAGCACAGTTTCCTAAACTTTGGGTGTTCAGGAAAAATGTTGTAAAGCACTGATCTCGACACGTCAGGAAATTCGTTTGAGAGACCTGTTATTGTGAAGCGTCTGCTCTCACAAATCCTCGCTTCAACTGAAGCCACCAAATCGTCTGTAATCAAAGAAGGGCAACGCACGCGCTCGTTGCGGTATTATTTATTTATTTATTTATTTACCTTACTTCTATACGGCTGTTCTCAGCCCGAAGGCGACTCACAGCGGTTCACAACAAATACGAACAGCAAAAATTCAGTGCTACAGTATAGAAACAGTTAACAACGTAACACATTACACAATTAATAAACAGTTACTACAATACCCATTCACTGTCGTCTCGTCATCAAAAACATGTTCCAGATTCGTCATCCATTGTTCCATTCCAGTGTTCATTAACCAATCATTGCACTAATTATTCGAACGCCTGCTCAAACAGCCAGGTCTTCACTTTTTTGCGGAATACCATTAGAGATGGTGCTAGTCTAATGTCCGTAGGAAGGGCGTTCCACAGCCGAGGAGCCACCACCGAGAAGGCCCTATCTCTCGTCCCCGCCAGCCGAGCTTGAGAAGCAGGCGGGATCGAGAGCAGGGTCTCCCCGGAAGATCTCAAAAGTCCTGGTGGGTTCATAGGCAGAGATGCGGTCGGATAGGTAGCTTGGGCCGGAACCGTTTAGGGCTTTAAAGGCCAACGCCAGCACTTTGAATTGAGCCGGTAGCAGATCGGTAGCCAGTGGAGTTGGCGCAACAGGGGGGTTGTATGCTCCCTGCGCTCCGTTCCTGTTACCGAGCATTGGACTAGTTGGAGATTCCGAGCTGTCTTCAAAGGCAACCCCACGTAGAGAGCGTTGCAGTAGTCTAAACGGGATGTAACCAGAGCGTGGACTACCGTGGCCAAGTCAGACTTCCCAAGGTACGGGCGCAGCTGGCGCACAAGCTTTAGCTGTGCAAATGCTCCCCTGGGGTTCCAGGCTCAGCGATGAGTCCAGAGTGGAGTGCCGCAGGGTTCCGTCCTGGGCCCGTTCCTGTTCAACATCTTTATTAATGACTTAGATGAAGGGCTAGAAGGCATGATCATCAAGTTTGCAGGCGACACCAAATTGGGAGGGAGCCAATAGTCCAGAGGACAGGAGCAGAATTCAAAACGATCTTGACAGATTAGAGAGATGGGCCAAAACTAACAAAATGAAGTTCAACAGTGACAAATGCAAGATACTCCACTTTGGCAGAAAAAATGAAATGCAAAGATACAGAATGGGGGACAATGAGGCCTGGCTCGAGAGCAGTACGTGTGAAAAAGATCTTGGAGTCCTCGTGGACAACAAGTTAAACATGAGCCAACAATGTGATGTGGCGGCAAAAAAAGCCAATGGGATTTTGGCCTGCATCAATAGGAGCATAGTGTCTAGATCTAGGGAAGTAATGCTACCCCTCTATTCCGTTTTGGTTAGACCACATCTGGAATATTGTGTCCAATTCTGGGCACCACAATTCAAGAGAGATATTGACAAGCTGGAATGTGTACAGAGGAGGGCGACTAAAATGATCAAGGGTCTGGAGAACAAGCCCTATGAGGAGCGGCTTAGGGAACTGGGCATGTTTAGCCTGAAGAAGAGAAGGCTGAGAGGAGATATAATAGCCATGTATAAATATGTGAGAGGAAGCCACAGGGAGGAGGGAGCAAGCTTGTTTTCTGCTTCCTTGGAGACTAGGACGCGGAACAATGGCTTCAAACTACAAGAGAGGAGATTCCATCTGAACATGAGGAAGAACTTCCTGACTGTGAGAGCCGTTCAGCAGTGGAACTCTCTGCCCCGGAGTGTGGTGGAGGCTCCTTCTTTGGAAGCTTTTAAGCAGAGGCTGGATGGCCATCTGTCAGGGGTGATTTGAATGCAATATTCCTGCTTCTTGGCAGAATGGGGTTGGACTGGATGATGGCCCAGGAGACTCTTTGATTCTATGATAGGGTCACACCCAAGCTGCGAACCTGCGTCTTACTGTCTACAACAAAACGGACCTTACTTAAAAAATACCCCTTGTAGATATGGTAAATAAATAAATAAATAAAGCGGAGTAAACTGGGGAAACCCTATATTCATTTTTACGTGTATGGGTGCTTCAAGTAAAAGTGAAATGTCCCGTGTTTTCGGCCTGTCCGGAAGTTCCCCCAGTAAGTTCTTCTTACTTGAGCCTTTTGGGGATTCATTCATGGTTGAGGTGTGGCCCAACTAATCAGGCCAGCAGTGGGGCGGCTTGCGGTAATTCGCCATCCTCCCGCTTGCGGTCAGAGGTCAGGCGATGGGTTACAGTAGAGTCCGTGGTAATAAGAGCTGCTGGGGATTGTTGACGTTCCTTCCTTTTCATCCCTTTGCTTCAGAACCGCTTCCCATGGCTTTGGGGCTCTTCCCCCATGTTGGCATCTTAACAAGCTCTGGTGTCGAAGAGGCTCAAGAGGGGCCGAGAGACAGAGAAAGGAATCGCGTCAAAGAGGGTCGCAAAAGCCGGCCACCGTAAGGAAAGGTCGCCCAGGCCATTCCGGAGACTTCCCAATTACTGTAGCAGGAGTGTCACTAATGTGAGATAATGATGCCATGTGATCGCTAATGAGGCGGGTTCACCAAATCCCGCTCTCTCAAGACTCCTTCCCTCGCCACTCAGCCGACAATACCACCTCTCGGAAGAATGTGGAGTAGGTTGGAGTAGGCTCCTTTAATGATGTTCCTCGTGGGAATGGGCTCCTTGGGATGAATGCCAAGATGGTGGGGAGCACGGAGAAAGAAGGGGTCAGGGTCCTCTTTGAGGAGCTGCCTCTTGGAGTGTTGTCAACAAGACATTGTTTTGTCCTGACTCTGATCTCCTTCCCGGCATGTTTGGCCACATTACGGTGTTCCCTCTCTCATTCGGTATCAGCCATGGGTTGAGGTTCTTGGTTTTAGCCTGCCACATTTGGACTCTGGTTTGCTGAGGTGTTTCTGCGAGCATCTCTGTAGATCCTTAAAAAACTATTTCTTTTTAAAAATATTCTTTATTGAAATTTTCATAAAAAAACAACAGAAGAACACCACCACCACACACACACACACAAAAAAAAATTGAAAAAGAAAAAAAAATTGAAAAAATTAAAAAAATTTAAAATTTAAAATTTGGCTTCCTGGCATCTTCTGGAAATCTCAGTAGAATCCTTTAATGGTAGTTCCTTATATTTCCACCTTTCCACTTTTCGTCGTCTTTCAGTCTTCATTTGTTTTCCTCATATTACTAATTCTTTTTTCTTCTTTTTTAAAAAACTATTTCTTGATTCGCTTTTAGCAGAATCGCTGTTCCGCGGGTTTTTGAAAATATTAATAAAAATATTAATATGTAATGTAAAAATGTAAAATATTAATAAAAATATTAATAATTAATAAATAAATAAATAATTAATAATTAATAAAAATATTAAATATTCAATATTTACATCCAGCGGAGGCCAAGGAGGCCAGGGACCCCGGAAGTGTGGCAGCCTGAGGAGCGGTGGGAAAGGCCTCCCTGGTCTGCTGCTGTCTGCATGGCTTCAGAGGCTCTGTGGAGGCCAGGGAGGCAGTCAGGTGCTCTTGGGATGGGTCAGGAGGCTGGTAAGAAAGTGCGGGTATCAGTGCTTCCTTACCAGTGCTGGGTATCAGCCAGCATGCCAACACCTTAAATCAAGAAATAGTTACAGAGATGCTCGCAGGAACACCTCAGCAAGCGAGAGTCCAAAAGTGGCAGGCTAAAACCAAAAACCTCAAGCCATGGCTGATACCGAATGAGAGCCTCCCTCCTGGGTACACAGAAGACTGGGCAACTTGGAAGGCGCCCATCTCTGTCACTACGAGATGCAGATCCAACCTTCAGAAATGGGGCCACAAAGTGGAGTCCGTGACATGCGAGTGTGGAGAAGAGCAAACCACAGATAAATCAATCAATCAATAAATAGGCCTCAGAGTTAGTACACCTCAGTGTGAAGTAGGTCTCAGTGTTAGTAGGCCTCAGTGTGAGGTAGGCCTCAGAATTGGTACACCTCAATGTGAAGTAGGTCTCAGTGTTAGTAGGCCTCAGTTTGAGGTCACTACAAGATGCAGATCCAACCTTCAGAAATGGGGCCACAAAGTGGAGTCCGTGACATGCGAGTGTGGAGAAGAGCAAACCACAGATAAATCAATCAATCAATAAATAGGCCTCAGAGTTAGTACACCTCAGTGTGAAGTAGGTCTCAGTGTTAGTAGGCCTCAGTGTGAGGTAGGCCTCAGAATTGGTACACCTCAATGTGAAGTAGGTCTCAGTGTTAGTAGGCCTCAGTTTGAGGTCACTACAAGATGCAGATCCAACCTTCAGAAATGGGGCCACAAAGTGGAGTCCGTGACATGCGAGTGTGGAGAAGAGCAAACCACAGATAAATCAATCAATCAATAAATAGGCCTCAGAGTTAGTACACCTCAGTGTGAAGTAGGTCTCAGTGTTAGTAGGCCTCAGTGTGAGGTAGGCCTCAGAATTGGTACACCTCAATGTGAAGTAGGTCTCAGTGTTAGTAGGCCTCAGTTTGAGGTCACTACAAGATGCAGATCCAACCTTCAGAAATGGGGCCACAAAGTGGAGTCCGTGACATGCGAGTGTGGAGAAGAGCAAACCACAAATAAAACAATCAATAAATAAATAGGCCTCAGAGTTAGTAGGCCTCAGTGTTAGTAGGTCTCAGTGTGAGGTAGGCCTCAGAGTTAGTAGGCCTCTATGTGTGAGTGGCTTAGTATGAGAAGGTCTGGTATGAGAAGGATTTGGTGGTCCTGGACACACAGAAAGGTGGTTGACCTGGAAGGCACCGAACAGACTGCACTCTGGCACCATAAGATGCAGAGCCAACCTTAAAAAATGGGGCCACAAAGTGGAGTCCATGACATGCGAGTGTGGAAAAGAGCAAACCACAGATAAATCAATCAATCATAAATAGGCCTAAGTGTTGGTACACCTCAAAGTGAAGTAGGTCTCAGTGTTAGTAGGCCTCAGTGTGAGGTAGGCCTCAGAGTTGGTACGCCTCAATGTGAAGTAGGTCTCAGTGTTAGTAGGCCTCAGTGTGAGATAGGCCTCAATGTGTGAGAGGCCCAGTGTGAGAAGGTCTGGTGTGAGAAGGCTTAGGTGCTCCTGGACACACAGAAACGTGGTTGACCTGGAAGGCACCGAACAGACTGCACTCTGGCACCACAAGATGCAGAGCCAACCTTAAAAAATGGGGCCACAAAGTGGAGTCCATGACATGCGAGTGTGGAGAAGAGCAAACCATAGATAAATCAATCAATCAATAAATAAATAGGCCTCAATGTTGGTACACCTCAAAGTGAAGTAGGCCTCACTGTTAGTAGGCCTCAGTGTGAGGTAGGTCTCTGAGTTGGTACGCCTCAATGTGAAGTAGGTCTCAGTGTTAGTAGGCCTCAGTGTGAGGTAGGCCTCAGAGTTAGTAGGCCTCAATGTGTGAGAGGCCCAGTGTGAGAAGGTCTGGTATGAGAAGGATTTGGTGGTCCTGGACACACAGAAAAGTGGTTGACCTGGAAGGCACCGAACAGACTGCACTCTGGCACCACGAAATGCAGAGCCAACCTTAAAAAATGGGGCCACAAAGTGGAGTCCATGACATGCGAGTGTGGAAAAGAGCAAACCACAGATAAATCAATCAATCAATAAATAGGCCTCAGAGTTAGTAGGCCTCAGTGTAAGGTAGGCCTCAGTGTTAGTAGGCCTCAGTGTGAGGTAGGCCTCAGAGCTGGTATGTCTCAGTGAGAGTAGGTCTCAGTGTTAGTAGGCCTCAGTGTGAGGTAGGCCTCAATGTGTGAGAGGCCCAGTGTGAGAAGGTCTGGTGTGAGAAGGCTTTGGTGCTCCTGGACATACAGAAAGGTGGTAGACCTGGAAGGCATTGAACAGGCTGCGCTCTGGCACCACGAGATGCAGAGCCAACCTTTAAAAATGGGGCCACAAAGTGGAGTCCATGACATGCGAGTGTGAAGAAGAGCAAACCATAGATAAATCAATCAATAAATAGGACTCAGAGTTAAGTAGACCTCAGTGTTAGGCCTCAGTGTGAGGTAGGCATCAGAGTTGGTACGCCTCAATTTATTTATTTTTATTTATTATTTAAACTTATATGCCGCCACTCCCCTGGGGCTCGGAGCGGCTTACAAGACTAGCTAAAATCTAACAAAATTTAAAAGCAATTTAAAACAATTTAAAAACAACACTATCAAACATTAAAAGCCTGTCGAAGTAGGTCTCAGTATCAGTAGGCCTCAGTGTGAGGTAGGCCTCAGAGTTAGTAGGCTACAATGTGTGAGAGGCCTGGTGTGAGAAGGTCTGGTGTGAGAAGGCTTTGGTGCTCCTGGACACACAGAAAGGTGGTTGCCCTGGAAGGCACCGAACAGGCTGCACTCTGGCACCACGAGTGTGGAGAAGAGCAAACCATAGATAAATCAATCAGTCAATCAATAAATAGGCCTCAGAGTTAATACACCTCAGTGTGAAGTAGGCCTCAGTGTTAGTAGGCCTCTGTGTGAGGTAGGCCTCAGTGTGAGGTAGGCCTCAGAGTTGGTACGCTTCAGTGTGAAGTAGGTCTCAGTGTTAGTAGGCCTCAGTGTAAGGTAGGCCTCAGTGTGAGGTAGGCCTCAGTGTGAGGTAGGCCTCAGAGTTAGTAGGCTTTTTTCATGATAGAAACCTCGGTTGGCTTCGGTCATGATAGAATAAATAAATAATATTGGGATGGGTAATATATGGATGTAACTTGTCTTAAACCACTTTATTCTAGAAAATATTTCCAATGTTGTTTTCTATGTTATCCAAATGTAAAGGGTGAGTGGCGAACCTGACTCTTTTTGTTCGGAGGGAGGAGGCCTCTTTTACCCATCTCAGGAACTCAATTCCCTCAATGTCCCATTTGAGTTTGCTCCCCTCTTGAGACACATCACGAGAGAAATATTGTTTCCTCCGAGTCCAACCTCTGCAGGGAAGGGGCTAGCTGTGTGAAGAATTTTAATTTGTGTGCTAAAGCTTCTGACTAAAAGCAGCCGTGCAGGGGTCTCGGGTCAATATTGGTTTTGGGAAGGGGGCTGACGGGAGAACGCTCTGAGGTCCAAACCTATGCGCTCTCTGCGGAGATGTTTGTTCCAACCATCATTGGCCGGGCACTTTATTAGTGTAAACGCCTCTTTGTCTTAGACATGGCAGGAGGTAAGGAGAGTGGAGGGTGTAACTGAGATTAAAGTCTGCCCACAAATGGAAAAAAGCCACAGGGTCCTCTCTAAGTGCTGCTTTCATCAAATGGGGGAAGAGGGGGGGAAATTGTGGGGTGGGGCAAGGCCAGCAAAGTCAAACAACCCTATGTTTCAGTGTAAAACCTAAAGGAAACATAAAGAATGGAGGAGTTACTACCAAGATTACTATACTGACTCCCAGTGAGAAGGGCTAAATCCCACTGCGGTTGCTTCTCAGTATCCGCAGTTCCAACTATCCGCGGTTGCTTTCAATTGCTCTATTTCAAATGGGAGGGGAAATGACATGCTTTCTCCTCCCAATTGAAAGCAACCGCAGATAGTGAGAACCGTGGATACCGAGAAGCGCAGATAAGAGTGATGGACACAGCTTTCACCCTGTGGGATCAGTCTGTGGAAAAAGTCCTCCTAGTTTCCATTGTCAAGAGAGCCTGAGAGCATTCGACTCGTTCCTGCTTCTGGAAAAATGTGAGCAGCCCAGCAAGTGGATACCTTATGCATGTGAAGATGGTCTTGGGTGATTTTTCCCATGGACCCCACACTCATCTTGACATTTTGGGCTCAGTGGCGAATGGTTATGCAGCGATTTTCCAAAATGGTGACCTTCACTTGCTGGATGATGTGTCCATCACTAGCAGAGCCACCCTGGAATTGGAGCTGTTTGCACCGAAGTCCGACCACATTGGAATGAACGATGCCAGTTCTTGACTCCATCCTATGATGGGGAATCCTCACCATCAACCTCTTTCACCTCATTGAACATCTCCTTTGTTGTGCAGACTTTCGGGTAAAGGAACTTGGGGACTGCTCTGTCTTCCATCCTATGATGGGGAATCCTCACCATTACCCTCTTCCTTCTCATCGAACGTCTCCTTTGTTGTGCAGACTTTCGGGTAAAGGAACTTGGGGACTGCTCTGTCTTCCATCCTATGATGGGGAATCCTCACCATTACCCTCTTCCTTCTCATCGAACGTCTCCTTTGGTGTGCGGACTTTCGAGGAAAGGAACTTGAGGACTGCTCTCTTTTCTGCTGGGTCCATTCCCAAACCTCACACCACTTCAGTGCCTGTACAGTCAAGACCATTCTCAGTTCTGGGTT
The DNA here is from genome assembly GCF_025583915.1 of Anolis sagrei ordinatus. Taxonomy (NCBI): domain Eukaryota; kingdom Metazoa; phylum Chordata; class Lepidosauria; order Squamata; family Anolidae; genus Anolis; species Anolis sagrei. Next base: position 16,524,748 of record NW_026844811.1, on the reverse strand, counting down.
GTCAGTTGGCACGTAACCTATAGAGACTTATATCACCATCAACCTCTTTCATTTCATCGAACATCTCCTTTGGTGTGCGGACTTTCGAGGAAAGAAACTTGAGGACTGCTTTCTATTCTGCTGGGTCCATTCCCAAACCTCACACCTCTCAGTTCTGGGTTGTCAATTGGCACGTAACCTATAGAGACTTATATCACCATCAACCTCTTTCATCTCGTCAAACATCTCCTTTGGTGTGCGGACTTTCGAGTAAAGGAACTTGAGGACTGCTCTCTATTCTGCTGGATCCATTCCCAAACCTCACACCACTTCAGTGCCTGTACAGTCAAGACCATTCTCCGTTCTGGGATGTCAATTGGCACGTAACCTATAGAGACTTATATCACCATCAACCTTTTTCACCTCATCGAACATCTCCTTTGGTGTGCGGACTTTCGAGGAAAGGAACTTGAGGACTGCTCTCTATTCTGCTGGGTCCATTCCCAAACCTCACACCACTTCAGTGCCTGTACAGTCAAGACCATTCTCAGTTCTGGGTTGTCAATTGGCACGTAACCTATAGAGACTTATATCACCATCAACCTCTTTCATCTCGTCAAACATCTCCTTTGGTGTGCGGACTTTCGAGTAAAGGAACTTGAGGACTGCTCTGTATTCCAATGGGTCCTTTCTCAAACCTCACACCACTTTAGTACCTGTAACATCAAGACCGTTGTTAGTTCTGAGTTGTAAATTGGCACGTAACCTATAGAGACTTATATCATTGCACATGTGCAGTTTCAGTGTCCTGTGATAAATAGAAGTGAGTCAGAAGTAGGTTTAATGAACGCCCCTCGTATAAAAGACAAAAGTAGTCCCCCTTCGCTCTGTCTCTTTGCATGCCGTAATTGTTCTCAAGGCTTACACATCACTCTTCTTTGCTTGCATTCATCCCTTGCTCCTGGTTTTCTCATCTTTCCAATCTGTTGCTTCCCGTGTGGAAATAACATCATGAGCTTGAGGAGGCACGGGGCGGGTGTGTGTGCGTTTGAGTTTACGCAACCCCAGAGGCCCTCCAATCCAGCCGTTTCTGGTGCTATCCTTAGATCATGTCTTCAACAACCGTGGAAGAGGGCTGTTGCCTTCGTGTCCTGTTTTGCAAGGGCTTCCCGTGGGCATCCGGTTGGCTACTGTGGGAAACAGGATGTCAGGCTCGACGGACCTTTGGTCTGGTCCAGCAGGGCTCTCCTCATGTTGAATGCAGAGTGAGATGCAAGGTCTCGATTCATAATAAGCATTTCCTCCAATAGTGATCTTGGGTGGTCCTGTGCCTCTCCATTTGGAAGCAAAACAGAAAAGAGCAACTTCTATTCACTCAAAGTACATTAGTTTTGCAAGTGAAACTGCCTATGTTGTCAAGCACTGACCCCCTTGAGTCAAAATAGTAAAATACAAAAGACGGTACTGCAGCAGAGAGTTCCACTGGTGGTGGGAGCAGGAAGTAATGCGAATTCCAGACAAGAAACAATCTGGACCAACTAACACTCCCAACAAAGGCTTCTCCTAGGCAGCAAGAAGCAAACCATGACACTACTGGCAACATTCGTACCTATCTCAAACAGACAAGAGTTCTTTCTCCCACCCTGGACATCATTCCCCAGATATATAAACCAGCTTCAATGTCTGGCTGCTTCCTGCCTGGGGGAATCCTTTGTTGGGATGCTAATCAAGGTGGCCAATGGCAACATTCATACCTAGCTCAAACGGACAAGAGTTCTTTCTCCCACCCTGGACATCATTCCCCAGATATATAAACCAGCTTCACTGTCTGGCTGCTTCCTGCCTGGGGGAATTCTTTGTTGGGATGCCAATCAAGGTGCCAATGGCAACATTCATACCTATCTCAAACAGACAAGAGTTCTTTCTCCCACCCTGGACATCATTCCACAGATCTATAAACCAGCTTCAATGCCTGGGTGTTTCCTGCCTGGGGGAATCCTTTGTTGGGATGCTAATCAAGCTGACCAATTCACACTTGCCTCAAACAGACAAGAGTTCTTTCTCCCACCGTGGACATCATTCCACAGATATATAAACCAGTTACAATGCCTGGGTGCTTCCTGCCTGGGGGAATCCTTTGTTGGGATGCTATTCAAGGTGCCCAATGGCAATATTCATACCTAGCTCAAACGGACAAGAGTTCTTTCTCCCACCCTGGACATCATTCCCCAGATATATAAACCAGCTTCAATGTCTGGCTGCTTCCTGCCTGGGGGAATTCTTTGTTGGGATGCCAATCAAGGTGCCAATGGCAACATTCATACCTAGCTCAAACAGACAAGAGTTCTTTCTCCCACCCTGGACATCATTCCCCAGATATATAAACCAGTTACAATGCCTGGGTGCTTCCTGCCTGGGGGAATCCTTTGTTGGGATGCTAATCAAGGTGCCCAATGGCAATATTCATACCTAGCTCAAACGGACAAGAGTTCTTTCTCCCACCCTGGACATCATTCCCCAGATATATAAACCAGTTACAATGCCTGGGTGCTTCCTGCCTGGGGGAATCCTTTGTTGGGATGCTAATCAAGGTGCCCAATGGCAATATTCATACCTAGCTCAAACGGACAAGAGTTCTTTCTCCCACCCTGGACATCATTCCCCAGATATATAAACCAGCTTCAATGTCTGGCTGCTTCCTGCCTGGGGGAATTCTTTGTTGGGATGCCAATCAAGGTGCCAATGGCAACATTCATACCTAGCTCAAACAGACAAGAGTTCTTTTTCCCACCCTAGACATCATTCCCCAGATATATAAACCAGCTTCAATGTCTGGCTGCTTCCTGCCTGGGGGAATCCTTTGTTCGGATGCTAATCAAGGTGGCCAATGGCAATATTAATACCTAGCTCAAACAGACAAGAGTTCTTTCTCCCACCGTGGACATAATTCCACAGATCTATAAACCAGCTTCAATGCCTGGCTGCTTCCTGTCTGGGGGAATCCTTTGTTGGGATGCTAATCAAGGTGGCCAATGGCAACATTCATACCTAGCTCAAACGGACAAGAGTTCTTTCTCCCACCGTGGACATCATTCCCCAGATATATAAACCAGCTTCAATGTCTGGCTGCTTCCTGCCTGGAGGAATCCTTTGTTGGGATGCTAATCAAGATGGCCAATGGCAATATTAATACCTACCTCCTTATGTTTCGTGATTAGCATTGAATAGCCTTGCAGCTTCAAAGCCTGGCTGCTTCAAGCCTGGGGGGAATACTTTGATGGGAGGTGATTAGCCGGCCTTGAGTGTTTCTTGTCTGGAATTCCCCTGCAACAACAAATAAACGTCAGATTTCGCACCATTCCGAGTTACGCCTGGGGAGATGAGAAGCTGTGAGTGTGAAAACCTTAATGGCTTAGCACTTCAGTTAATCATCCTGAGAAGAGCCATTGGCTGCAAACGGAGGGAGCCGCCTCATTAATTCCCAAGGCTACTGTTTACCCAGGACTCCCATAACCAACAGAAAACACTGGTAGGGTTTGGTGGGCATTGAGTTTGGGAGTTGTAGTTCACCTACATCCAGAGAGCAGTGTGGACTCAAACAAGGATAGATCTGGACCAAACTTGGCATGAATACTCAAGATGCCCAAATGTAGAGTTTGGGGAAAATAGACATTGACATTTGGGATTTGTAGTTGCTGGGATTTATAGTTCACCTACAATCAAAGAGCATTCTGAACTCCACCAAGGATGGAATTGAACTAAACATGGCACGCTGAACTCCCATGACCAAGAGAAAATACTGGAAGGGTTTGGTGCACACTGACCGTGAGTTGTGGAGTTGTAGTTCACCTACATTAGAGAGCACTGTGGACTCAAACAATGATGGATCTGGACCAAACTTGGAACAAATACTCAATATGCCCAAATGTGAACACTGGTGGAGTTTGGGGGAAAATAGACCTTGACATTTGGGAGTTGTAGTTGCTGGGATTTATAGTTCACCTACAATCAAAGAGCATTCTGAAACCCACCAACGATAGAATTGGGCCAAAATTCCCACACAGAACCCATGCCTTGAAGGGACTCACTGGTGCAAGCCTCCCTCCAGCCTCGCATGCTCTTCCTTGCCTGCACACGCACACCCCTTGGCACACAGGACTCCCATGATCAAGAGTCTGGAGGAAATAGACCTTGACATTTGGGAGTTGTAGTTGCTGGAATGTATAGTTCACCTACAATAAAAGAGAATTCTAAACTCCACCAACGACAGAATTGGGCCAAACTTGGGACACAGAACTCCTATGATGAAGAGTTGGGGAAAATAGACCTTAACATTTGGGAGTTGTAGTTGCTGGGATTTATAGTTCACCCATAATCAAAGAGCATTCTGACCCCCACCGATGATAGCATTGCACCAAACTTGGTACACAAGACTCCCATGACCAAGAGTTTGGGGAAAATAGACCTTGACATTTGGGAGTTGTAGTTGCTGGGATTTATAGTTCACCTACAATCAAAGAGCCCCTTGAACTCCACCAATGATCTAATTGGGCCAAACTTCCCACACAAAACCCCTCTGCCTTGAAGGGACTCGCTAGTGCGAGCCTCCCTCCAGCCTCGCACGCTCTCCCTTGCCCTCACAAGAGCACCACGCTGCTATGAGCCGAGCACGCCTGCTCTCCCCTCCCTGCTTGGAGTCTCAGAAACAGCCCTCCCCTTGGCTGAGAAGCTGGCCAATCACAGCAGAGGAGGGGTTTGGTGGGAAGATTTGGTGCCTGTTTCCAAAAAGGAAGAGCAGGACGGGCGGAGAGATCTTCAGCCTTCTCTGCCAAAAGGGTTCCTAAGACCATCAGAAATATATGTTTTTGGATGGTTTCTGGTGACACCCTACAACCCCCCCCCCAGGGGTCACGATCCCCCAGGTTGAGAAATGCTGCAATATGATGAGACACACAAACATAAACAAAGGCAAAGGCTTCTCCTTTCATTTCCGGCTTTGGAATGATGAGAAACACTGGGCAAAGGCTTCTCCTTTCATTTCTGGCTTTGGAATGATGAGAAACACTGGGCAAAGGCTTCTCCTTTCATTTCCGGCTTTGGAATGATGAGAAACACTGGGCAAAGGCTTCTCCTTTCATTTCCGGCTTTGGAATGATGAGAAACACTGGGCAAAGGCTTCTCCTTTCATTTCCGGCTTTGGAATGATGAGAAACACTGGGCAAAGGCTTCTCCTTTCATTTCCGGCTTTGGAATGATGAGAAACACTGGGCAAAGGCTTCTCCTTTCATTTCCGGCTTTGGAATGATTAGAAACACTGGGCAAAGGCTTCTCCTTTCATTTCTGGCTTTGGAATGACGAGAAACGCTGGGCAAAGGCTTCTCCTTTCATTTCCGGCTTTTGAATGATGAGAAACACTGGGCAAAGGCTTCTCTTCTCATTCCGGCTTTTGAATGATTAGAAACACTGGGCAAAGGCTTCTCCTTTCATTTCCAGCTTTTGAATGATTAGAAACACTTGGCAAAGGCTTCTCCTTTCATTTCTGGCTTTGGAATGATGAGAAACACTGGGCAAAGTCTTCTCCTTTCATTTCCGGCTTTGCAATGATGAGAAACACTGGGCAAAGGCTTCTCCTTTCATTTCCGGCTTTGCAATGATGAGAAACACTGGGCAAAGGCTTGTCCTTTCATTTCCGGCTTTGCAATGATGAGAAACACTGGGCAAAGGCTAACCTGAACCGTAACCCGACCCCCAAGTTTTCTGGTGGTCTTTGGAGACCCTTCTGAGACCCTCTTGCGACCACCCCAGGGTTCCTGACCCCCAGATTGACAAATGCTAGTCTAGTAGGAGTAGGGACAGAGGGAAAGCAATTGGAGGAGGCTTATTAATAGCTCTGTATATATTGGAAGAGCCTGGCAAAGGCTTCTCCTTTCATTTCCGGCTTTGGAATGATGAGAAACACTGGGCAAAGGCTTCTCCTTTCATTTCCGGCTTTGGAATGATGAGAAACACTGGGCAAAGGCTTCTCCTTTCATTTCCGGCTTTGGAATGATGAGAAACACTGGGCAAAGGCTTCTCCTTTCATTTCCGGCTTTGGAATGATGAGAAACACTGGGCAAAGGCTTCTCCTTTCATTTCCGGCTTTGGAATGATGAGAAACACTGGGCAAAGGCTTCTCCTTTCATTTCCGGCTTTTGAATGATGAGAAACACTGGGCAAAGGCTTCTCCTTTCATTTCTGGCTTTGGAATGATGAGAAGCACCAGGGCAAAGGCTTCTCCTTTCATTTCTGGCTTTGGAATGACGAGAAACGCTGGGCAAAGGCTTCTCCTTTCATTTCTGGCTTTTGAATGATGAGAAACACTGGGCAAAGGCTTCTCTTCTCATTCCGGCTTTTGAATGATTAGAAACACTGGGCAAAGGCTTCTCATTTCATTTCCGGCTTTTGAATGGTGAGAAACACTGGGCAAAGGCTTCTCCTTTCATTTCCGGCTTTGGAATGATGAGAAACACTGGGCAAAGGCTAACCTGAACCGTAACCCGACCCCCAAGTTTTCTGGTGGTCTTTGGAGACCCTTCTGAGACCCTCTTGCGACCACCCCAGGGTTCCTGACCCCCAGATTGACAAATGCTAGTCTAGTAGGAGTAGGGACAGAGGGAAAGCAATTGGAGCTGTGTATGTATTGGAAGAGCCTGGCATTGGGAAAATATGGGATAGTGTTGGCATGTGAGCCCGTGTAAAATTCCATGATGGAATCAGGGCCATTGCACAAGACATGCCTCATCCATGTTAAGCAACCGAGGCTCCCTCCTCCGCCTTGGTTGTCGGCTACTGGAAGCCACGAGACAGCCTCTGTAATTGTGGGATTATTAGGCGAGGCCTTCAAAGACGATGGCACCAGGACCGGGTACACCGCCCTGGCTTGCATGCAGCTGTTGGCCTGTCCCGTCGCACTCCAATTAACAATCCAATTAGTGAGGATGTCCCAAGCAGAGTGCCTACTTGATGGGTGGAACCAGGAGGAGGGAGACAATGCCAGGCACCCGCATAGATCTCCCATCGCGAACCGTCTTGGGAATGCGCACTTGATGAGTGTGAGCATCACAAAGCACGGCACCTCCTGACCTTCCCAATTGTTTGAGCGGGGTTGCTGCATCAGCATCAGAGAGAGAGAGAGTTGCTGGGAGTCACATAGACAAGTCCCCAAACATAATATCTGGAATTGCTGGGAAATCCACGTCTGATTTTCTTTTGTAGTTTGGGAGTTGTGGCTGTGGGATTTATAGTTCACCTACAATGAAAGAGCATTCTGAACTCCACCAAGGATGGAATTGAACCAAACTTGGCACACAGAACTCCCATGACCAACAGAAAACACTACAATGGTTTGGTGGGCCTTAACCTTGAGTTTGGGAGTTGTAGTTCACGAACATCCAGAGAGCACTGTGGACTCCAACAATGATGGATCTGGACGCATACTCAATATGCCCAAATCATAGCATAGATGAAACTCTTTGTCTCTCCTGACAGTGGCTGGTCTATTGTGTAAATGTTAAATATTGATGGTGTAAACTGGTTTTCTCTGTAATAGGTAGTAAGGGCACCTAAACTTTGGAAAGCTTCTGTTCAACCATTTCAAAGCTCCCTCCTTGAGTGGTGATGGCACGATCGTCAGCATAGATGAAACTCTTTGTCTCTCCTGACAGTTGCTGGTCTATTGTGTAAATGCTAAATACTGATGGTGTAAACTGGTTTTCCCTGTAATAGGTAGTAAGGGTACCTAAAGCTTTGGAGAGCTTCTGTTCAACCATTTCAAAGCTTCCTGCTTGAGTGGTGATGGCACGATCGTCAGCATAGATGAAACTCTTTGTCTCTCCTGACAGTGACTGGTCTGTTGTGTAAATGTTAAATATTGATGGTTTAAACTGGTTTTCCCTGTAAAAGGTAGTAAGGGCACCTAAAGCTTTGGGGAGCTTCTGTTCAACCATTTCAAAGCTCCCTGCTTGAGTGGTGATGGCACGATCGTCAGCATAGATGAAACTCTTTGTCCCTTCTTGCAGTACCCGATCATTTGTGTAAACGTTAAACCAAGTCTGCAAAGTCTGAGCAGGGCTGGACTTAGAAGCAATGATGTAACAACTCCAGCAAAGGGATATTCCTACTGTAAAAGGCCAGGGAAGAAACCCTTTGGTGGCCATTGCTTGCCACGTAATAATTCCCTTCTTCCCCTCCAGGACTGAATCATAAACTGCACAATGGACAAGGGTGGGGTGTGTTGGAGCTCAGCCTGTGATTGTGTTTCAGGATCAGGGTGCTTTGGATGTGGGGAGCGATGTCAATGAGTTGCAAGATGAGTTTCAAGATGGCAATGGTTGGGCCAGTGATATTGATGCAGAGAATGACCAGGAGATCCCTGTCCAAAGTGTAGTTTCCCATGAGAATGTCCCTGAGGGGTGCGGGGATGATGGTGTACTCTCTGAATTGTTACCAGAGAGTTCCCATGAGAGGGAACATGAAAACAGCTCGGCACCTGGCCCAGCTGCAGAAGTTAATGAGCAAATAGATAGACGGGAGGAAATAGATAGACCGGGGGAGATTAGTCAAAACAGGAGAGCTGAACAGTGGCTTCGGCATTCTGCCAGGCTCCAAGAGAAAAAGATAAAGCAAAACCAATTTCTGAGAGCTAGAGACCCAGCTAACAAGGAGATAGATGTCTCAAGTGCAGGATATGTAGTCAGTTGAAGCATCGTTTGGAATCAAGTCACGTTCTCGTCCTTGTTCATGGAAGCTTTGCTTGGAAAATTCAGAGAATCATAGAATCATAGAATCAAAGAGTTGGAAGAGACCTCATGGGCCATCTAGTCCAACCCCCTGCCAAGAAGCAGGAATATTGCATTCAAATCACACCTGACAGAAGGCCATCCGGCCTCTGTTTAAAAGCCTCCAAAGAAGGAGCCTCCACCACACTCCAGGACAGAGAGTTCCACTGCTGAACGGCTCTCACAGTCAGGAAGTTCTTCCTCATGTTCTAAGTGTCTTTCTTTCATGCTTCTATACTCAATGCCTTGGATTCATGTTTCCTGATTTCTTGCATTTTGTTTGGGAAGTTTTGACTTTGTCTTTATGGACTTTGCTGGACTATTACCCTGGACTACTTTGTTCCTGCTTATCTTCCTACCTAATTGGATTTACCTATTTCTTCAAAGTGCTTTTTTACTTTCCTGCTTTCTAATTATCTTCAATAAAAGGATTGTTTCCCACCCAACGTTGTGGTGTTCAAAGTCAGAGGGCTTCTCCTGTCCTGGAGTGCAACACTTTGTTTTTTATGGACTTTGCTGGACTATCACCCTGGACTACTTTGTTCCTGCTTATCTTCCTACCTAATTGGATTTACCTATTTCTTCAAAGTGCTTTTTTACTTTCCTGCTTTTTAATTATTTTCAATAAAAGGATTGTTTTCCACCCAGCGTTGTGGTGTTTAAAGTCAGAGGGCTTCTCCTGTCATGGTGTGCAACAGGGTGGAGGATATGGGGGGCAGGTAGAAGTGGTTTGGGCCTGTTTGCCATTGCTTCTTCCTGAATGAATGAATCCATTCACAAGCTTTCGGAGTCATGGAACCGGTTCTGGCTTGGGAGTTTAGCCCCGAGTATAATTCTTAGAGATTTTGTTCTCTTTAAAAAAATCACAATTGAACTGCACCTTTAATAACAGGTGACTCTTGGAACAAAGCCCCCTTTCTTTCCTGGCCTAAACAATGCGGGAAGTTGGCCTATGGGAACAACTGCCGGGCTTCTCTGTGGGTACGGACACCTGCTTGTCCCACTCCTTCCCTCTGGCGACTTAAGAGACCGGTTGTATACCAAGGTGGAATGCGCTTCGTCTCACCTGTGGGGAGAGCGGAGGTGTAGTGTGGGAATTCTCCACCCTCCTTGACTCAAAGCCATAGGTTATGTCTGTCCCCGGGCACAACCCAATGCCTGGGTTAATGAATTACGCAGGAGTGTGTGCGCTTGTGGGAGAGAGAGGTCGGCAGGCAGTCTCAGGCGCACACACACCACACACCGCACGGCAGCAGCACAAGGGCAGGGTGAGGCTTAGCTTCAGAAGTCAAGTATGCGGAGGCCTTTGACAAATTTTATGGTATGCGGTTTATCAGCCACCCGTCTGACAAGGTCTTGCTCAACCTGGTACTCAGAAGTGTGGGAAAAAAACCCCAGCCAGTGGGTTTAACTCTTTCCTGCCACCGTTCCGCTTCGGCAATTCTGTTCAGGTGCTGGAGGCATTTCTGAAAGGCATATGTGAGGGTTGAATGAAAAGTAATGCCTCCACCTTCGTTACATGGGTTTGGATGGGAATATTGCAATAAATCAAACGCAGAAATAATCCTTAGAATGTGCTCTTTAACTCCCACTATTCATTTTCCCACATAATCACCAGACAATTGGATACGTTTCTGCCAATTATGAAGAAGTTTTCTGAAGCCGTCATGGAAGAAGTCGACACTCCGTTTCCGCAACCAGTGACTCACAGTTCTCTCATCCTGGGTACCCATCGTGCACAGATCTTCCGACAGCCAAGCAAAGCAATAATGATATTTAACTCCCACTGTTCACTTTTCCACATAATCATCAGACAATTGGATACATTTCTGCCAACGATGAACAAGTTTTCTGAAGCCGTCATGGAAGAAGTCGACACTCTGTTTCCGCAACCAGCGTCTCACAGTTCTCTCATCCTGGGTACCCATCGTGCACAGATCTTCCGATAGCCAAGCAAAGCAATAATGATATTTAACTCCCACTGTTCACTTTTCCACATAATCATCAGACAATTGGATACATTACTGCCAACGATGAACAAGTTTTCTGAAGCCGTCATGGAAGAAGTCGACACTCTGTTCCCGCAACCAGTGACTCACAGTTCTCTCATCCTGGGTACCCATCGTGCACAGATCTTCCGACAGCCAAGCAAAGCAATAATGATATTTAACTCCCACTGTTCACTTTTCCACATAATCATCAGACAATTGGATACATTACTGCCAACGATGAACAAGTTTTCTGAAGCCATCATGGAAGAAGTCGACACTCTGTTCCCGCAACCAGCGTCTCACACTTCTCTCATCCTGGGTACCCATCGTGCACAGATCTTCTGATAGCCAAGCAAAGCAATAATGATATTTAACTCCCACTATTCACTTTTCCACATAATCACCAGACAATTGGATACATTTCTGCCACTTATGAAGAAGTTTTCTGAAGCCGTCACGGAAGAAGTCGACACTCCGTTTCCGCAACCAGAGTCTCACACTTCTCTCATCCTGGGTACCCATCGTGCACAGATCTTCCGATAGCGAAGCAAAGCAATAATGATCTTCTTTCATCCTGGGTACCCATCATGCACAGATCTTCCAATAGCCAAGCAAAGCAATAATGATCTTCTCTCATCCTGGGTACCCATCATGCACAGATCTTCCGATAGCCAAGCAAAGCAATAATGTGGCCCACACGTTCTTGTGAAATGCTGATTATGCTTGAAATTTCTCTCTGAGTGATACGACGATGGTTAACTTGCATAAAATCGCATTGACCGACCGTCTGTGCAGGGTTCCATATTGCACTTTAACAACACAACTGTCCAATGCTAAGGCTTTCCTCCAAAATGGAACTGTAGAGGAAAGTCTGCTGAACAAGCCAGTACCTGCCGCATACCAGTACTGCCATCTGGTGAGGAGTTATGAAGGTGGAGGCATTACTTTTCACTCAACCCTCATACATATGCTTGGTGATGCTCTCCTCCAAAGCTGCTCACACTGGTGAGCAAATATGGTGGAGTTTGGGGAAAATAGACCTTGACATTGGGAGTTGTAGTTGCTGGGATTTCACCTGCACTCTTCCTTTTTCCTTCCATGTCCCCCAGCATCATTCTCTTCTCCAGGCTTTCCTGTCTTCTCATTATGTGGCCAAAGTACTTCATGTTTACTTCACAGAGTTTTATCTACGCTGACGATCGTGCCATCACCGCTCAAGGAGGGAGCTTTGGAATGGTTGAACAGAAGCTCTCTGAAGCTTTAGGTGCTCTTACTGCCTATTACGTGGCTAAAGTACTTCATGTTTACTTCAAAGAGTTTCATCTATGCTGATGATCACGTCATCACTGCTCAGGCAGGAAGCTTTGGAATGGTTGAACAGAAGCTCTCCGAAGCTTTAGATGCTCTTACTGCCTATTATGTGGCCAAAGTACTTGATGTTTATTTCGGAAAATTTCATCTACGCTGATGATCGCGCCATCACTGCTCAAGCAGGAAGCTTTGGGATGGTTGAACAGAAGCTCTCCGAAGCTTTAGGTGCCCTTACTGCCTATTATGTGGCCAAAGTACTTCATGTTTACTTCAGAGAGTTTCATCTACGCTGACGATCATGTCATCACTGCTCAAGCAGGAAGCTTTGGAATGGTTGAACCGAACCTCCCCAAAGCTTTAGGTGCTCTTACTGTCTATTATGTGGCCAAAGTACTTGATGTTCAGAGAGTTTCATCTACGCTGACGATCACATCATCACTGCTCAAGCAGAAAGCTTTGGAATGGCTGAACCGAACCTCCCAAAGCTTTAGGTGCTCTTACTGCCTATTATGTGGCCAAAGTACTTGATATTTACTTCAGAGAGTTTCATCTACGCTGACGATCATGTCATCACTGCTCAAGCAGGAAGCTTTGGAATGGTTGAACCGAACCTCCCCAAAGCTTTAGGTGCTCTTACCGTCTATTATGTGGCCAAAGTACTTGATGTTTACTTCAGAGAGTTTCATCTACGCTGACGATCACATCATCACTGCTCAAGCAGAAAGCTTTGGAATGGCTGAACCGAACCTCCCAAAGCTTTAGGTGCTCTTACTGCCTATTATGTGGCCAAAGTACTTGATGTTTACTTCAGAGAGTTTCATCTATGCTGACGATTATGCCATCACTGCTCAAGCAGGGAGCTTTAGATTGCTCTTTGATTGTAGGTGAACTATAAATCCCAGCAACTACAGCTCCCAAATGTCAAGGTCTATCTTCCCCAAACTCCACCAGTGTCAACATTTGGGTATGTTGAGTATTCGAGCCAAGTTTGGTCCAGATCCATCATGGTTTGAGTCCATAGTGGTCTCTGGATGTCGGCGAACTACAACTCCCAAAACTCAGAAGCACCCAATATATTGCTATTTTGTGTGACTCCACTTCAGGCCTGTGGGAAATACCGCCTTGTAGTTAGCATCAGAAAATTGGTGTGGTTTTTTGGCAGCTGTCGTAGTTCTTATTGCCTCGGGAGCCGCGCGTGTGAGCCCGATCCCAGCCACACAACGGCAAATACACCCGAGCCTTCCAAGTTTGTGAGCTGCTTACTGTAAATAAATCTATCAGTTTCCCATTCTGAAGTGGAGTGCTTAAGCTTCAAGCGTGGGACAAAAACTGTTTGTCTGGAACTAAGTGTTTACCCAACAAAAAGCTAACAGAAAAATACAATATATGTGAATATGTGTGTGTATATAGAGAATGGAGGTGGTAACTCTGGCTCGGAGTCTAAACCAGTCGTTCTCAACCTTCCGAATGCCGCGACCCCTTAATGCAGTTCCTCATGTTGTGGTGACCCCCAACCATCACATTGTTTTCGTTGCTACTTCACAACTGTAATTGAACTCAGCCAAGGATGGAATTGAACCAAACTTGGTACCGAACTCCCACGACCAACTGAAAATACTGGAAGGGTTTGGTAGGCATTGACCTTGAGTTTGGGAGTTGTAGTTGCCCTATGTCCATAGCACACTATGAACCCAAATGATGATGGACCTGGACCAAATTTGGCATGTATACCTGATATGCCCATTTGAATACTGGTGGTGGGGTTGGGGGAGTGATTGTCATTTGGGAGTTGTAGTTGTTGGGATTTATAGTTCAGCTACAATCAAAGCGCATTCTGAACTCCACCAACTATGGAATTGAACCAAACCTGGCACACTGAACTCCCACAACCAACTGAAAATACTGGAAGGGTTTGGTGGGCATTGACCTTAAGTTTGGGAGTTTGTAGTTGCCCTAGGTCCGTAGCACACTATGAACCCAAATGATGATGGATCTGGACCAAACTTGGCATGTATACCCGATATGTCCACATTTGAATACTGGCGGGTTTTGAGAGGAATTGGCCTGGACATTTGGGAGTTGTAGGTACTGGGATCTATAGTTCACCTGCATTCGATTTGCATTCTGATCTCCACCAAACTTGGCATGTATACCCGATATGTCCACATTTGAATACTGGTGGGTTTTGAGGGGAATTGGCCTGGACATTTGGGAGTTGTAGGTACTGGGATCTATAGTTCACCTGCATTCGATTTGCATTCTGATCTCCACCAAACTTGGCATGTATACCCGATATGTCCACATTTGAATACTGGCGGGTTTTGAGGGGAATTGGCCTGGACATTTGGGAGTTGTAGGTACTGAGATTTATAGTTCACCTGCACTCAATTTGCATTCTGATATCCACCAGCGATGGAACTGAACCATACCTGGCACACTGAACTCCCATGACCAACAGAAAATACTGGAAGGGTTTGGTGGCCATTGACCTTGAGTTTGGGAGTTGTAGTTGCCCTACATCCAGACACTATGAACCCAAACAATGAGGGATCTGGACCAAACTAGGCTGCATATCTGATATGCCAACATTTGAATACTGGTGGGTTTTGAAGGGAATTGGTGTGGACATTTTGGAGTTGTAGGTACAGAAACTAACACTGAGGCCTACTTCACACTGACACCTTCTAAGAAGTGGCGGGTGACCTCAGTATTAGGTTGCCTCAGTACGATGTCCCGGTCCTCAAACACTCTCTTCTTCATTTGGAAGAATGCCGCACTCGCAGAGCTCAGGACATCATGTTAGTTTGCTTCAGTCTGAGAGAGCCCTCTGTGAGAAGGCCTCCGTGGGAAAAAGGCCTCAGTGTTAGTTGACCTCAGTTTGAGAAGGCTTGGTGTGAGAAGCCCCAGATTGAAGGCCATAGTGTGTGAAGCTTCAGCGTGTTGGCCACTGTGCATAAAGATAGTCACACTCAAAGCCCCACCCCCCTGACGGATAGTCATCCAGCCTCTGCTTAGAAGGCCTCAGTGGGAGAAAGGTGTCAGTGTGAGGTAGGCCTCAGTGTTAGTTTACCTCAGTCTGAGAGCGCCCTCTGTGAGAAGGCCTCAGTGGGAAAAAGGCCTCAGTGTTAGTTGGCCTCAGTTTGAGAAGGTCTAGAGTGAGAAGCACCAGGTTGAAGGCCATCATGTGTGAAGCTTTAGCGTGTTGGCCGCTGTGCATAAAGATAGTCACATTCAAAGCCCCACCCCCCACCCCGACAGATGGCCATCCAGCCTCTGCTTAGAAGGTGTCAGTGTGAGGTAGGCCTCAGTGTTAGTTTGCCTCAGTCTGAGAGCGCCCTCTGTGAGAAGGCCTCAGTGGGAAAAAGGCCTCAGTGTTAGTTGGCCTCAGTTTGAGAAGGTCTAGAGTGAGAAGCACCAGGTTGAAGGCCATCGTGTGCTTTAGCATGTTGGCCGCTGTGCATAAAGATAGTCACATTCAAAGCCCCACCCCCCACCCCGACAGATGGCCATCCAGCCTCTGCTTAGAAGACGTCAGTGTGCGGTAGGCCTCAGTGTTAGTTTACCTCAGTCTGAGAGCGCCCTCTGTGAGAAGGCCTCAGTGGGAAAAAGCCCTCAGTGTTAGTTGGCCTCAGTTTGAGAAGGTCTAGAGTGAGAAGCACCAGGTTGAAGGCCATCATGTGTGAAGCTTTAGCGTGTTGGCCGCTGTGCATAAAGATAGTCACATTTAAAGTCCCCCCCCCTCCGACAGATGGCCATTCAGCCTCTGCTTAGAAGGCGTCAGTGTGAGGTAGGCCTCAGTGTTAGTTTGCCTCAGTCTGAGAGAGGCCTCTGTGAGAAGGCCTCAGTGGGAAAAAGGCCTCAGTGTTAGTTGGCCTCAGTTTGAGAAGGTCTAGAGTGAGAAGCACCAGGTTGAAGGCCATCGTGTGCTTTAGCATGTTGGCCGCTGTGCATAAAGATAGTCACATTCAAAGCCCCACCCCCCACCCCGACAGATGGCCATCCAGCCTCTGCTTAGAAGGCGTCAGTGTGAGGTAGGCCTCAGTGTTAGTTTGCCTCAGTCTGAGAGAGGCCTCTGTGAGAAGGCCTCAGTGGGAAAAAGGCCTCAGTGTTAGTTGGCCTCAGTTTGAGAGAGCCCTCTGTGAAAAGACCTCAGTGGGAAAAAGGCCTCAGTGTTAGTTGGCCTCAGTCTGAGAGAGCCCTCTGTGAGAAGGCCTCAGTGGGAAAAAGGCCTCAGTGTTAGTTGGCCTCAGTCTGAGAGCGCCCTCTGTGAGAAGGCCTCAGTGGGAAAAAGCCTCAGTGTTAGTTGGCCTCAGTTTGAGAAGGTCTAGAGTGAGAAGCACCAGGTTGAAGGCCATCATGTGTGAAGCTTTAGCGTGTTGGCCGCTGTGCATAAAGATAGTCACATTCAAAGCCCACCCCCTCCGACAGATGGCCACCTTAAGTGACTGTGGAGCAGAACACACAACTCCGCATCTGTATGCTTGCCCACTATGCCTTGCCTCATGCACAGAGGAAGAATCGTTGGAGGCTACAGACAATGCCGTTGCTGTTGCTCGTTTTTGATCAAAAGATATTTTTTTCAGTTTTATACTAATTTATGCAATGCTTTTGATACGAAATAAATAAATATATTATTATTATTACTACAGCGAGTTATACCTCTGATACATAAAAGAACAACAGCACTGTGTGCCCACAATCTGGGGAGACCTGGAGTTGGAGGTTCTGGTTTATGTGGCCAGAACAGTGGCAACTCCACCCTCTCCTCCTGACAGCTTTCATCCTGGAGATTAACCACCGAAACCAGCTAAGAACAGCAGGTCTGCTTCTCCGTTCTCTCACCTTCCTCTGATACCAGATCCTTCCTGGCTCATATGTGCACTTTTTTCCCCCTGCCCTCCCTTCTTCGCCTCTTGCCTCTGTCTGCTTGCTGCTGCTGACTGAAGCTGTCATTATCAGCTCAATAAATCTCTTGGCACTGGGCTCTCTCTCTCTTTTTTTTTAATTGAACGGCTTGCTTGCCTGAGGGAGGAGGCGGGGGCCATGAGGCTCGCCAAAGGTTGAGGAGAGCAGCACTTTCCCACGCCTAGGACACACTGCCTTGCGCATTCCCTGGCTGCCAGAGCTTTTGCAAATGTTTGGATAGCCTTGAACAAACAGCACACCTTCTTTTTCAAAAGGGAGGCCAGCAGGAAATTTTGCTCCATCCCCTCCCCGCCTCCCTCTCCCGCTTCCCCATGCGCTGATCCACCACCACCCCATTGGAACAAGCCACCGATTGTGTATGTGCATGTGTTGGGTGTTTATTCTAGGCTTGTCCTGCCTTTCGGGTTGAAGGGTTTGGGGCAAATCGGATGATCCCGGCGGACAAAGAGAGCCGCGCAAAGCAAACGTGGTGGAAGTGTCTTTCTTCGTCTTCCTCCTCCTCTGAAATCTTCCCTGCCAGGCCAAAATGCAACAGGTCAAGCTTTCTGCTTTAACCCCACTCTCTTCTGGGAAAAGACAAGCACAATCAAAGAGCATTCTGAACTCCACCAATGATGGAATTGAACCAAATATGGCACACAGAACTCCCATGACGAACAGAAAATATATATCAATGATATATATCAATATATCAAAATATATATCAATATATTTTCAATGGTAAGCAAACAGTATTTTGCCCCCCCCCCCAACCAATCACTGATATATATTTTCTCTTCGTCGTGGGAGTTCTGTGTGCCATATTTGGTTCAATTCCATCATTGGTGGAGTTCAGAATGCTCTTTGATTGTAGGTGAACTATACATCCCAGTAACTACAACTCGCATATGTCAAGGTCTATTTTCCCACCAAGAGTGCCTCAAGAGCGCCCCTGGGCAACATCAAGTATACCGCGAATGCTTACTTTGCGTAATGGGTTGAGCCACCCCTGAGTCCTTGCTACCTAAGTGTTGCCAGACTTCAGGATTATATTAGCCCTGAGAATCAAGGTCTGGACCCTTGTCCCCACTCTTGAGAAGGATGAGGACGATTCTCAGAGTAAGAGCACTGTTCTGAAAGATGTGTTTATTTACAAGTTATCCAGAAAGTAAGGTTAAAAGATTTTTTAAAAAAATATATACAAAGAATGAATACATTTTAGTAAACATGCAAAAGAGATCTGGAGATACCAGGGGAACACCGTGGATATCGAGGAACCCCGCGGATACTGGGGAACACCGCGGATACGGGGAACCACATGGATACCAGGGAACCCTGGGGATACCGGGGAACCCCACGGATTTTTTTAAAATACAAAGAATGACTACATTTTAATGAACACGCAAAAGAGATCTGTGAATACCAGGAGAACACTGTGGATATCGAGGAACCCCGCGGATACTGGGGAACACCGCGGATACGGGGAACCACATGGATACCAGGGAACCCTATTTTTTTAAAATACAAAGAATGACTACATTTTAATGAACATGCAAAAGAGATCTGTGGATACCACGAGAACACCGCGGATATCGAGGAACCCCGCAGATACCGGGGAACCCCACTGATTTTTTTTAAAAAAATACAAAGAATGACTACATTTTAATAAACATGCAAAAGGCATTGAATGTTTGCTGGTATCTGTTTATACTGCAACCTGCACTGAGTCCCCACTGGAAGACGGGTGGTATATAAATAAAGTGTTGTTGTTGTTGTGATTGTCGTTGTTATAGAGAAGCATTTCGAAGTGGAGATTAAGAAGGTGTAGGAATAGTTAAGAAGTCTTTCTTTCAACCTATTGCTTCTCTCCCCTCCTCCATCAGTGTTATGAGACAAATGCGAGTTTGGGAAACAGCAAGCTTTCCAGAAATGAAAGGAGAAGCCTTTGCCTTTGTTTGTGTTTGTGTGTCTCATTGTATTGTACCAAGGCATTGAACATTTGCTGGTATTTGTTTATACTGCAATCCACACTGTCCCCACTGGAAGACAGGCGGAATATAAATAAAGTGATGTTGTTGTGGTTGTGGTTGTTGTTGTTGTTGTGGTTGATACAGGAGCATTTCGAAGTGGAGGTTAAACAGGCGTAGGAATAGTTAAGCAGTCTTTCTTCCAACCTACTGCTTCTCTCCCTTCCTCCATCAGTGTTATGAGACAAATGCAGGTTTGGGAAACAGCGAGCTGGCCAGAATGAAAGGAGAAGCCTTTGCCTTTGTTTGTGTTTGTGTGTCTCATTGTATTGTACCAAGGCATTTAACGTTTGCTGGTATCTGTTTTTACTGTAATCCGCATTTGTGTGTCTCATTGTATTGTACCAAGGCATAGCGCAGGAATAGTTAAGCAGTCTTTCTTCCAACCTACTGCTTCTCTCCCCTCCTCCATCAGGGAATCAGAGAGCTGGCCAGAAATGAAAGGAGAAGCCTTTGCCTTTGTTTGTGTTTGTGTGTCTCATTGTATTGTACCAAGGCATTGAACATTTGCTGGTATCTGTTTATACGGTAAGACGGGCGGTATATAAATAAAGTGATGTGGTTGTGATTGTGGTTGTGGTTGTTGTGGTTGTTGTTGTTGTGATTGTCATAGAGGAGCATTTCGAAGTGGAGGTTAAACAGGCGTAGGAATAGTTAAGCAGTCTTTCTTCCAACCTACTGCTTCTCTCCCTTCCTCCATCAGTGTTATGAGACAAATGCAGGTTTGGGAAACAGCGAGCTGGCCAGAATGAAAGGAGAAGCCTTTGCCTTTGTTTGTGTTTGTGTGTCTCATTGTATTGTACCAAGGCATTGAACGTTTGCTGGTATCTGTTTATATGGTAAGACGGGTGGTATATAAATAAAGTGATGTGGTTGTGATTGTGGTTGTGGTTGTTGTTGTTGTGATTGTCATAGAGGAGCATTTCGAAGTGGAGGTTAAACAGGCGTAGGAATAGTTAAGCAGTCTTTCTTCCAACCTACTGCTTCTCTCCCTTCCTCCATCAGGGAAACGGCGAGCTGGCCAGAAATGAAAGGAGAAGCCTTTGCCTTTGTTTGTGTTTGTGTGTCTCATTGTATTATACGAAGGCATTGAACATTTGCTGGTATCT
Source organism: Anolis sagrei ordinatus (assembly GCF_025583915.1). NCBI lineage: Eukaryota > Metazoa > Chordata > Lepidosauria > Squamata > Anolidae > Anolis > Anolis sagrei. Next base: position 16,504,610 of record NW_026844811.1, on the reverse strand, counting down.
GTTTATATACCGCCCACTGTAAGATGGGCGGTATATAAATAAAGTGATGTTGTGGTTGTTGTTGTTGTTGTGATTGTGGTTGCTATAGAGGAGCATTTCGAAGTGGAGATTAAGCAGGCGTAGGAATAGTTAAGCAGTCTTTCTTCCAACCTACTGCTTCTCTCCCTTCCTCCATCAGTGTTATGAGACAAATGCAGGTTTGGGAAACAGCGAGCTGGCCAGAATGAAAGGAGAAGCCTTTGCCTTTGTTTGTGTTTGTGTGTCTCATTGTATTGTACCAAGGCATAGACGTAGGAATAGTTAAGCAGTCTTTCTTCCAACCTACTGCTTCTCTCCCTTCCTCCATCAGGGAAACGGCGAGCTGGCCAGAAATGAAAGGAGAAGCCTTTGCCTTTGTTTGTGTTTGTGTGTCTCATTGTATTATACGAAGGCATTGAACATTTGCTGGTATCTGTTTATATACCGCCCACTGTAAGATGGGCGGTATATAAATAAAGTGATGTTGTGGTTGTTGTTGTTGTTGTGATTGTGGTTGCTATAGAGGAGCATTTCGAAGTGGAGATTAAGCAGGCGTAGGAATAGTTAAGCAGTCTTTCTTCCAACATACCACTTCTCTCCCCTCCTCCATCAGTCTTATGAGACAAATGCAGGTTTGGGAAACAGCGAGCTGGCCAGAAATATGGGAATAATCTGAAACACCTGGTGGGGGGCTCATCTCCCCCTGGCTTCCCTTCCTCCCTCAACGGTGCCCCTGACTGACGGAGGGCCAGACTCTTCCAAAGGAGCCATCAGAAATCCCGGATGACTTCAAGGGTTCCTTTGACGCACATGGTCTCTGGGACTGCCAACGTCTGCCTGGAGCAAGAAGGGAGGATGCTGTTCGCTTTCCAAGTCGACGCAGGGGTGTCTGGCCCACAGATGCAGTAAACCGGGCCAAGCGGAGAGGAGGGGGGAAAAATTATTATGCGTGTAACAACGACATCCAGCTGGGAAGGGTTTAGCCTTCGTCCCGCTGGCCCAGGATTAGGGAGGAAAGATGCCAGCCATAGGGAGGGGGAAGCTTGGATTGCATTCTGGCTGCTGTGGCAAGTGCCGGAGAAAGCCAATGAGAAGGGTTGGCCTGGGCTTTTGGGCAGTTTCTGGTGGGTTTGGACCGCACAGCTGGGTGTAACTGGCACAATACTTTGAAGAGCTTGGCTGCCAACCATTTGAGCCTTCTAAAACTGACCAAGGGAGTACTTACTTACTTAGGCGATCCCTCGTTGTCCGAGTAGGATAGTCTTCCAGGATCAGTGTACTGGTGGTGGGTCCGGAGATGATTGTGGTCATCTTGATCCACATGTTCTCCCACAGTGAGGAGATGGAAGGCCGTCCCAGTCAGGGTTGGCTGGATGTGCCTTCCTCCTGGCACATTTCTCTCTTTCGTGCCTCTTTGAATTCTGCAGCACTGCTGGTCAGAGCTGACCTCCAGTTACAGCGCTCAAGGGCCAGGGCTTCCCAGTTCTCAGTGTCTATGCTAGAGTTTTTAAGGTTGGTTTTGAGCCCGTCTTTCAATCTCTTTTTCTGTCCTCACGTTGTCCTCTCGATGTTCTTGAGTTCAGAGTAGAGCAACTGCTTTGAGAGAYGTGGCCGGTCCAGCGGAGTTGATGATAGAGGACCATTGCTTCAATGCTAGTGGTCTTTGCTTCTTCCAGCACGCTGACATTTGTCCACTTGTCTTCCCAAGAGATTTGCAGGATTTTTCAGAGGCAACGCTGATTTATTTATTTRTTTTATTTCCAGTATAAATAATATGATGGAATTGTTTCAGAAGTTGCATGTGACATCTGTAGATAGTCCACGTCTCGCAGGCATATAGCCGGGTTGGGAGGACAATAGYTTTATAAACMAGCCCCTTGGTCCCCCTACGGATGTCCCGGTCCTCAAACACTCTCTGCTTCATTCAGAAAAACGCTGCACTCGCAGAGCTCAGGTGGTGTTGTATTTCAGTGTCAATGTTGACTTTTGTGGAGAGGTGGCTGCCACAGCAGGGTAGGGAGGACAATAGCTTTATAAACATGCCCCTTGGTCTCCCGACGGATGTCCCGGTCCTCAAACACGCTCTGCTTCATTCGGAAAAATGCTGCACTTGCAGAGCTCAGGCAGTGTTGTATTCCAGTGTCAATGTTGACTTTGGTGGCCAAGGTAGCAGAAATGGTCCACATTTTCTAACGTTACACCATTAAGCTGTATTTCTGGCATTGGAGAGGGATTGGCTGGTGACTGCTGGAAGAGCACTTTGGTTTTCTTGATATTCAATGACAGGTCGAGCTTCTCGTATTCTTCTGCGAAGGTGTTTAGAGTGGCTTATAGGTCTTCTTCTGAATGCGCACAGACTACGTTATCATCAGCATATTGGAATTCTATAACAGATATCGTTGTGATCTTGGTTTTGGCTTTCAGTCTGCTGAGGGACTGCTGGAAGAGCACTTTAGTTTTCTCGATGTTCAATGAGAGGCCGAGCTTCTCGTATGCTTCTGCGAAGGTATTTAAAGTGGCTTGTAGGTCTTCTTCTGAATGCGCACAGACTATATTATCATCAGCATATTGGAGTCCTATAGCATATCGTTGTGATCTTGGTTTTGGCTTTCAGTCTGCTGAGGGACTGCTGGAAGAGCACTTTAGTTTTCTCGATGTTCAATGAGAGGCTGAGCTTCTCGTATACTTCTGCGAAGGTGTTTAGAGTGGCTTGTAGGTCTTCTTCTGAATGCGCACAGACTACGTTATCATCAGCATATTGGCGTTCTATAACAGATATCGTTGTGATCTTGGTTTTGGCTTTCAGTCTGCTGAGGGATTGGTTGGGGACTGCTGGAAGAGCACTTTAGTTTTCTCGATGTTCAATGAGAGGGCGAGCTTCTCGTATGCTTCTCCGAAGGTGTTTAGAGTGGCTTGTAGGTCTTCTTCTCAATGTGCACAGATGGAAAAGGTCTTGGAGCTAATTTATTTAGCCTCATCTTCTTGATAGAAAATTTCTTGGGGGGTAACTAGCTTACTTAACCTTATCTTCTAAGGAAAATAAGAGGGTAAAAAAGTTTTTGAAAATCCATGCAGCTACATTTTGCCTAAAGAGAGAGGCAAAATGCGTCCTCACTGGAAGGAAGCAAAAAGGCGGAAGAAACAATGGTGGTGAATGACCACATTTTAAAGGTATTTATTTATTGGTCTGTGCAATTCACCACCATTGTTTCTTCTGCCTTTTTGCTTCCTTCCAGTGAGGACGCATTTTGCCCAGAGCAATAAATAAATACCTTTAAAAAGGAAGTTACCTCCACTGCTACATCTTCAAAGGGGGAGGAGATAGTGGCAAGGAGGAAGAGTAAATAATCTTGTTTCCTAAACCAGTGGGAACAAAAAGGTTTTCAAGACGACACCAAATTGGGAGGGAGAGCCAACACTCCAGAGGACAGGAGCAGAATTCAAAACGATCTTGACAGATTAGAGAGATGAAGGGCCAAAACTAACAAAATGAAGTTCAACAGTGACAAATGCAAGAGACTCCACTTTGGCAGAAAAAACGAAATGCAAAGATACAAAATGGGGGACGCCTGGCTTGAGAGCAGTACATGTGAAAAAGATCTTGGAGTCCTCGTGGGGAGGAAGGTGAACATGAGCCAACAATGTGATGTGGCAGCAAAAAAAGCCAATGGGATTTTGGCCTGCATCAATAGGAGCATAGTGTCTAGATCTAGGGAAGTCATGCTCCCCATGCTCTATTCCTTTGGTTAGACCACACCTGGAATATTGTGTCCAATTCTGGGCACCACAATTCAAGAGAGATATTGACAAGCTGGAATGTGTCCAGAGGAGGCCGACTAAAATGATCAAGGGTCTGGAGAACAAGCCCTATGAGGAGCGGCTTAAGGAGCTGGGCATGTTTAGCCTGAAGAAGAGAAGGCTGAGAGGAGATATGATAGCCATGTATAAATATGTGAGAGGAAGCCACAGGGAGGAGGGAGCAAGCTTGTTTTCTGCTTCCTTGGAGAATAGGACGCAATGGAACAATGGCTTCAAACTACAAGAGAGGAGATTCCATCTGAACATGAGGAAGAACTTCCTGACTGTGAGAGCCGTTCAGCAGTGGAACTCTCTGCCCCGGAGTGTGGTGGAGGCTCCTTCTTTGGAAGCTTTTAAACAGAGGCTGGATGGCCATCTGTCGGGGGTGATGTGAATGCAATATTCCTGCTTCTTGGCAGAAAGGGGTTGGACTGGATGATGGCCCAGGAGGTCTCTTCCAACTCTTTGATTCTAGGATTTATTTTACCATCCCAATGGATACTTTTCTTGTTTGTTTGTTGTATTGTTTAAAAACATCTTCGGATTTTGGAAAGAAAAAAAGAGAGAGAGAGACCACAAGCCGGGAAATTTCCAGCATGGCAGGTTTTGATGGACACAGCAGACCCTGGGTCTCCTCTTGCCAAAAAGGTCTGTGCCGATTTCATAAGACCACATGCTTTCGAGCGAGGACGGAACTTGGAAAGGATTAATAGAGCAGAAAGCTACAGGCCTGCTGAGTTCTGGGAACGTCAAGCTTTGGAGGCCTCCTGACAGCTCCCCCCTTTCCTCCTCCTGGGCCAGCTTCCTGTGGCCTGTTTTCCCTGGGATGAGATGTTTGACCTCCAGTGAGTCAAAGCTGGAGAGATTCCAGAATTGAGATTTCTGTTTACCAGGCTATCCCAGCCAAGGGGTTATTAAGTACAGTAGCAGGAAAGAGGGGTTTAGTGTCCTAATATTGCTGATCACGTGTTCTTTGCGATTTGATTGTAGGTGAACTATAAATCCCAGCAGCTACAACTCCCAAATGTCAAGGTGTATGTTCCCCAAACTCCACCAGTGTTCACATTTGGGCATATTGAGTATTCGTGCCAAGTTTGGTCCAGATCCATCACTGTTTGAATACACAGTGCTCTCTGGATGTAGGTGAACTACAACTCCCAAACTCAAGGTCAATGCCCACCAAACCCTTCCAGTATTTTCTGTTGGTCATGGGAGTTCTGTGTGCCAAGTTGGGTTGAATTCCGTTGTTGGTGGAGTTCAGAATGCTCTTTGATTGTAGGTGAACTATAAATCCCAGCAACTACAACTCCCAAATGTCAAGGTCTGTTTTCCCCAAACTCCACCAGTATTCACATTTGGGCATATTGAGTATGCATGCCAGGTTTGGTCCAGATCCATCATTGTTTGAGTCCACAGTGCTCTCTGGATGTAGGTGAACTACAACTCCCAAACTCAAGGTCAATGCATCACTGTTTGAATACACAGTGCTCTCTGGATGTAGGTGAACTACAACTCCCAAACTCAAGGTCAATGCATCACTGTTTGAATACACAGTGCTCTCTGGATGTAGGTGAACTACAACTCCCAAACTCATGGTCAATGCATCACTGTTTGAATACACAGTGCTCTCTGGATGTAGGTGAACTACAACTCCCAAACTCAAGGTCAATGCATCACTGTTTGAATACACAGTGCTCTCTGGATGTAGATGAACTACAACTCCCAAGCTCAAGGTCAATGCCCACTAAACCCTTCCGGTATTTTCTGTTGGTCATGGGAGTTCTGTGTGCCAAGTTGGTTTGAATTCCGTTGTTGGTGGAGTTCAGAATGCTCTTTGATTGTAGGTGAACTATAAATCCCAGCAACTACAACTCCCAAATGTCAAGGTGAATTTCCCCCAAACTCCACCAGTGTTCACATTTGGGCATATTGAGTATTCGTGCCAAGTTTGGTCCAGATCCATCACTGTTTGAATACACAGTGTTCTCTGGATGTAGGTGAACTACAACTCCCAAACTCAAGGTCAATGCCCACCAAACCCTTCCGGTATTTTCTGTTGGTCATGGGAGTTCTGTGTGCCAAGTTGGTTTGAATTCCGTTGCTGGTGTGGTTCAGAATGCTCTTTGATTGTAGGTGAACTATAAATCCCAGCAACTACAACTCCCAAATGTCAAGGTCTATGTTCCCCAAACTCCACCAGTGTTCACATTTGGGCATATTGAGTATTCATGCCAAGTTTGGTCCAGATCCATCATTGTTTGCATCCACAGTGCTCTCTGGATGTAGGTGAACTACAACTCCAAAACTACAACCCTTCCAGTATTTTCTGTTGGTCATGGGAGTTCTGTGTGCCAAGTTTGGTTCAATTCCATCTTGGTGGGGTTCAGAATGATCTTTGATTGTAGGTGAACTATTAATCCCAGAAACTACAACTCACAAATGACAAAATCATTGGAATTCAAGGGAGATGTTGACTCCAAGCTGGAATGTGTCCAGAGGAGGGCAACTCACAGGATCAAGGGGCTGGAGAACAAGCCCTATGAGGAGCGGCTGAAAGAGCTGGGCATGTTTAGCCTGCAGAAGAGATGGCTGAGAGGAGACATGATGAGGGTCATGGATCAAGAGGGAAGTCATAGGGAGGAACGAGCAAGCTTGTTTTCTGCTGCCCTGGAGACTAGGACGCAATAGAGCACGGGCTTCAAACGACAGGAAAGAAAGGAGATTCCACCTGAACACATATTCTTGATGGTCTTAGGAAGCCCTTTGTGATGGAGGCTTCTTCTTTGGTGGCTTTGAAACAGACGCTGGATGGCCATCTGTTGGGGGTGCTTTGAATGCAACTTTCCTGTTTCTTGGCAGAATGGGGTTGGACTGGATGGCCCAGGAGGTCTTTTCCAACCCTAGCCTTACCTGGCTAATATCGGGTCCCCATTCCCGCACACCGAACGCACACAGACATTTCATAGATGTGAGAGCTGTTCAGCAGTGGGACTCTCTGCCCTGGAGTGTGGTGGAGACTCCTTCTTTGGAGGCTTTGAAACAGAGGTTGTATGGCCATCTGTTGGGGGTGCTTTGAATGCAATTTTCCTGCTTCTTGGCAGAATGGGGTTGGACTGGATGGCCCAGGAGGTCTTTTCCAACCCTAACCCTAACCCTAGCCTTACCTGGCTAATATCGGCTCCCCATTCCCGCACACCGAACACACACAGACAATTCATGGACATCAGGAAGAACTGCCTGTGTGAGAGCTGTTCAGCAGTGGAACTCTCTGCCCTGGAGTGTGGTGGAGGCTCCTTCTTTGGAGGCTTTGAAACAGAGGCTGGATGGCCATCTGTTGGGGGTGCTTTGAATGCGATTTTCCTGCTTCTTGGCAGAATGGGGTTGGACTGGATGGCCCATGGCCATGGTTCCAACCCTAACCCTAGCCTTACCTGGCTAATATCGGGTCCCCATTCCCGCACACCGAACACACACAGACATTTCATGGACATCAGGAAGAACTTCCTGACTGTGAGAGCTGTTCAGCAGTGGAACTCTCTGCCCCGGAGTGTGGTGGAGGCTCCCTCTTTGGAGGCTTTGAAACAGAGGCTGGATGGCCATCTGTCAGGGGTGCTTTGAATACAATTTCCTGCTTCTTGGCAGAATGGGGTTGGACTGGATGGCCCATGAGGTCTCTTCCAACCCTAACCCTAGCCTTACCTGGCTAATATCGGGTCCCCATTCCCGCACACCGAACACACACAGGCATTTCATGGACATCAGGAAGAACACCAGGTCTCTTCCAACTCTAGGATTTTATGTCTCCTTTCAGTCTTATCTTCTGTAGGCTGAACATGTCCATCTCTTCCAGCCGTTCCTCATAGGGTTTGTTCTCCAGATCCTTGATCCTTTGAATGACACATTCCAGCTTGGAGTCAACATTTCAACTGTGGTGCCCAGAATGGGACACAGTGTGATTCTAGGTGTGGTCTGACCAAGGCAGAGTAGATCTTGGGTAGCATGACTTCCCTGGATCTAGGCACTAGACTCCTATTGGTACAGGCCAAAATCCCATTGGCTCTTTTAGCTTTGGCCATGAGCTGCTGGTGGTTGTGATCCAAAAAATATCTAAAGTTCCAATTCTGCCATAAGAGTGGACCAAGTTTGAGGCTTCTTGGATGAGGAGGGATGTTTGTGCCTCCCGGTGCCAACAACTCTCCTTTGCTTCTCTCCTCCTTTCCCCCTCTTCCTCTTCCAGTTCGTTGACACAGGCCGATCCGCTTCGGATCAAGCTCTGAAGTGCTGCCAAGCTCACTTTCTGGGCGGGAGCACACGCACCACCAAAACGGGAAGCCAGCTTAGTTCATGTGAGGTCTCTGTCTGGGACGCGGGTGGTACGGCTTGCCCCAAAGAGCATGGGAATCGCTGGCCGCTCTGTTTACCGTCCAGCCTTCTGTTGTGCGTTGGCATAAATGTAGCACAGCAAAAAGAAAGGCAAACAAACAACAACAAAAGTTTCTATGGGAGAGAGGTACCTGAGAACTACGTTCTCTGACCTCAAAGGCCATCTCACCACCTTCCCTGTAGTTAGGGTAAAAGTTAAGTCCAGTAGTGCCCAACTCTGGGGGTTGGTGCACAGATACACAGACAAAGGCAAAGGCTTCTCCTTTCATCTCCGGCTCTGGAGGCACCGCTCAACTCTGGCTCTGGGGGTGACCACCTCCCCTACAGTTAGGTAAAGGTTTTCCCCTAACATTAAGTCCAATTGGGTCTGACTCTGGGGGTTCGTGCACAGATACACAGGCAAGGGCAAAGGCTTCTCCTTTCATCTCTGGCTCTGGAGGCGATGCTCAACTCTGGCTCTGAGGGTGACCATCTCCCCTGTAGTTATGTAAAGGTTTTCCCCTGACATTAAGTCCAGTTGTGTCCAACTCTAGGGGCTGTTGCATAGATACACAGACAAAGGCAAAGGCTTCTCCTTTCATTTCCGGCTCTGGAGGCGGTGCTCAACTCTGGCTCTGGGGGTGACCACCTCCCCTGTAGTTAGGTAAAGGTAAAGGTTTTCCCCTGACATTAAGTCCAATCGGGTGCCACTCTGGGGGTTCGTGCACAGATACACAGACAACGGCAAAGGCTTCTCCTTTCATTTCCGGCTCTGGAGGTGGTGCTCAACTCTGGCTCTGGGGAGACCATCTCTCCTGTAGTTAGATAAAGGGTTTTTCCCTGACATTAAGTCCTGTCAGGTCTGACTCTGGGGGTTCGTGCACAGATACACAGACAAAGGCAAAGGCTTCTCCTTTCATCTCTGGCTCTGGAGGCGGCACTCAACTCTGGCTCTGGGGGTGACCACCTCCCCTGTAGTTAGGTAAAGGTAAAGGTTTTCCCTGACATTAAGTCCATTTGTGTCCAACTCTAGGGGCTGGTGCACAGATACACAGGCAAAGGCAAAGGCTTCTCCTTTCATCTCTGGCTCTAGAGGTGACACTTAACTCTGGCTTTGGGGTGACCACCTCCCCTACAGTTAGGTAAAGGTTTTCCCCTGACATTAAGTCCAATCAGGTCTGACTCTGGGGGTTCGTGCACAGATACACAGACAAAGGCAAAGGCTTCTCCTTTCATCTCTGGCTCTGGAGGCGGCACTCAACTCTGGCTCTGGGGGTAACTACCTTCCCAGTAGTTAGTAAAGGTTTTCCCCTGACATTATGTCCAGTCGTGTCTGATTCTGGGAGTTGGTGCTCATCTCCATTTCTAAGCCGAAGAGGAAGAATTTCCTGACTGTGAGAGCTGTTCAGCAGTGGAACTCTGCCTGGAGGCTCCTTCTTTGGAGGCTTTAAAAAGAGGCTGGATGGCCATCTGTCGGGGGTGCTTTGAATGCAACTTTCTTTATACACAGCAGCCAACACACTGAAGCTTCACATGCAATGGCTTTCAACCTGGGGCTTCTCACACCAGGCCTTCTCAAACTGAGGCCTACTAACATTGAGGCCTTCTCACAGAGGGCTCTTTCAGACAGAGGCAAACTAACACTGAGGCCTACCTCGCACTGACACCTTTCACCCACTGAGGCCTTCTAAGCAGAGGCTGGATGGCCATCTGTCGGGGGTGCTTTGAATGCGACTTTCTTTATACACAGCAGCCAACACACTGAAGCTTCACACGTGATGGTTTTCAACCTGGAGCATCTCACACCAGGTATTCTCAAACTGAGGCCTCCTAACACTGAGGCCTTCTCACAGAGGGCTCTCTCAGACAGAGGCAAACTAAAACTGAGGCCTACCTCGCATTGACACCTTTCACCCATGGAGGCCTTCTAAGAAGAGGCTGGATGGCCATCTGTCAGGGGTGCTTTGAATGCGACTTTCTTTATACACAGCAGCTAACACACTGAAACTTCAATGGCTTACAACCTGGGGCTTCTCACACCAGGCCTTCTCAAACTGAGGCCTACTAACACTGAGGCCTTCTCACACAAGGTCTCTTCCAACTCTATGATGCTATGATTCTAAGGCGTCGCATCATTAGGAAGGTTGAGAAACACTGAGTTAGTAGGAAAGACAGTGTGGTGGAGGCTCCTTTGAAGGAATCCTTTCGAAAACCCTCAAGAAAGGAAGGCCAAAGGAGGGGGGAAAAGGCAGGAAACGTGCGACGGCCTTGCTACAGTCATTCTTACTCTAATCCTCCAAATCTTGCACCTCGCACACAATTAAATTGAAGGCAAACGGAGGCAAAGAACTTCAGCAAACAAGGGTCTTTCAAGCCTTGCTCCGATGTCATCCAGAAGGGAAAAGAAAGAGCTTTTCTTTCTTATCTTCTCTCTCTTTCTTTGAGTTTCCCTCTTTTTATTCTCTGGAGTTAAGCCCTGGGAATGAATGCATTAAGCAGTATCCCGGAAACCTGACTCATTTTTTTTATATGATAGCACGAGGGGGAAAAGGGGGAAGAGTGGGAGGCGAAGGACACAAGGATTGTATTCTCCTCTCCCAAGGAGGGCCAGCTCCAAATGGGAGCTCTTTGATAATATTTATGATCTCTCCAGTTGCCGGTGACAGGGTGCCTTATTGAAACCGTTCATACCGGATGGAAGAGCCAGAAAGGGGTCATATCTGCACAATCCCTCTTAGAGGGAGGCTGCGGACGTTTTTAGGCTTTAGAAAGGAGGCCCACGAGGTCTCTTCCAACCCTAACCCTAACCCTAGCCTTTCCTGGCTAATATCGGGTCCCCATTCCCGCACACCGAACACACACAGACATTTCATGGACATCAGGAAGAACTTCCTGACTGTGAGAGCTGTTCAGCAGTGGAACTCTCTGTGTGATGGAGCGAGTGGCGCCACCTATGTATAGAACTGTTAGTTGTAAGATTTAAACTGTTGTATCATGCTTACCCTGCTTATGTATAGTTGTATGGATTGGTTGCTTGTAGCTGTCAATCAGTACTGTTTGGCTCCACCTCTTCCTGCAAGAGGGGAGAACTTCCTTTTTCTTCTTCATTCTGCCATCAGAGTTCCTGCAACATGGACGTGAGTAAAAGACTTGATTCTAAAGGACCCTGATTTAAGTTACCTCTTAGCACCAGTTCTGAGGTTTTTTACCCCTGGGACTCATGCTTTATGTCCAGATCGTCCTGGACAATTATTGAGGAGACCCAGGCGCCTTCAAGCCGGTTCTTTTGGCACCAAAGGAAGATCCTGAATCTTCAAAACATAGGCCATCTGAACTGGGGTTGTGGTTTGCTCCGGCATTCACAGCCATTGAGGAAAGAGGAAACTTGGTGAGGCTTCTCAGCTTCAAACCCCTTGGACCCAGGACTATTGAGACTGTAACGTATGTTTTCCTTCACCCCTCTAAAGTTTTCCAGCTCATTGCTTTGAAGAAATGACTTTGTGATAAATAAAACTTATTTTGAGCTATTTACAGTGTTTTGGGTTTTTGGGAGTTCCAGTTTCCTATAGGAGGGCAAGAAGCAATCCCCTGGGGGAAAGATGCCATGTCCATCCCTCCTTTATTGAGAATAATAGCCCCCAGGCGCGACGGCACACTCTGCCCTGGAGTGTGGTAGAGGCTCCTACTTTGGAGGCTTTGAAACAGAGACTGGATGACTATCTGTTGGGGGCGCTTTGAATGTGATTTTCCTGCCATACACCACCACCCCTCAAAGCGATGTTCCATGGATCAGCTATGGACTTCACCACATTACTTAAATTCCACTGAATTCTACACTTAAAATCTGGGGGGCCACTGGGCTCACAATATTACCTTGATTAGCACTGAATAGCCTTGCAGCTTCAAAGCCTGACTGCCATTATGCAATAATGTAAGTATCCAGATCTTTGGGATTCAGAAGCTGGAGTATATGGCAGTATAGATGGAGCCCTCACTTATGAGAACTCTTTACATTTCCTTTGTCTCCCGGACCAGCCTGCCCCCTATCAGCCATTGGAGAGCAGGAATCTCCATTGGAAGCGGGGAACGCTCTCCGATTGGCTGGAGGGCACCGCAGTCCCGCCTCGTCAGGGAATCTCGCCCAGCTTATCATGACCTCAACGGAGCTCCGCCAATCATGGCGGAGCTGGCTCTAGCTGAGGGGGAAGTGGGAATTTCAAAGGTTTGTACTATATTAAAATGCCTATTTTTCAATGTTATGGCATCTGGAACTCGATATCCGTGGTTCGGGTTTCACTATCCGCGGCACGGATTCCACTATCTGCGGTGACTTTAAATTGCTCGATATTACTCTCACAGTCTCTTATTGCTGATCATGCTGCTTCCGGCTGATGGAAGCCATGGGCCAATACATGCACATTAGGCACTATCAATGGCTGAATTACAACAATGGCATCTCAGTTCCCTTCTGAGGCTTACCACGAGCTGGCATCCATTTTAGCTGACTTGAATAAAATGCCACAGTGGCTTCTTCTTCAACTTGGTAAGATTTCTTGATCTGGGAACATTGGGTTAGCTTCTTGATCTCGCCAGGCACATGGATCCACAGGTGGGCTGCAGCTGGTACTGGTTTCCGCTTATTGGAACTCGATATCCGCGGTTCGGGTTTCGCTATCCGTGGTTCGGGTTTCGCTATCCGTGGCACGGATTCCACTATCTGCGGTGACTTTAAATTGCTCGATATTACTCTCACAGTCTCTTATTGCTGATCATGCTGCTTCTGGCTGATGGAAGCCATGGGCCAATACATGCACATTAGGTGCCATCAATGGCTGAATTACAACAATGGCATCTCAGCTCCCTTCTGAGGCTTACAGCGAGCTGGCATCCATTTTAGCTGACTTGAATAAAATGCCACAGTGGCTTCTTCTTCAACTTGGTAAGCTTTCTTGATCTGGGAACATTGGGTTAGCTTCTTTGTCTCACCAGGTGCATATATCCACAGGCGGACTGCTTCCTGTACTGGTATCATACGAAATATCATACGAAAGCTGACTGGCACAACCTGGGGATCACAACCAGACACAGTGAAGACATCTACCCTTGCACTATGCTACTCTGCTGCTCAGTATGCATGCCCAGTGTGGAACACGCTAAAACAGTAGATGTGGCTCTTAATGAGACATGCAGCATCATCACGGGGTGTCTGCGCCCTACACCACTGGAAAAATTACACTGTTTAGCCAGTATTGCACCACCTGACATCCACCGGGAAGTAGTAGCAAATAGTGAAAGGACGAAGGCAGTGATATCTCCAGCTCATCCTCTGTTTGGGTATCAGCCAGCACGTCAATGACTTAAATCAAGAAATAGTTTTCTAAGATCTACAGAGACACTCGCTGGAACACCTCAGAAAGCGAGAGTCCAAAAGTGGCAGGCTCAAACCCAGAAGCTCAACCAATGGCTGATACCAAATGAGAGATTCCCCCTGGGCACACAGGAAGACTGGGCGACTTGGAAGGCACTGAACAGACTGCGCTCTGGCACCACAAGATGCAGAACTAATCTTAAGAAATGGGGCTACAAATCCATTTTAGCTGACTTGAATAAAATGCCACAGTGGCTTCTTCTTCAACTTGGTAAGATTTCTGGGAACATTGGGTTAGCTTCTTTGTCTCACCAGGTGCATATATCCACAGGCGGACTGCTTCCGGTACTGGTATCCGCTTATTGGAACTCAATATCCGCGGTTCGGGTTTCGCTATCCGAGGTTCGGGTTTTGCTATCCGCAATTCGGGTTTTGCTATCCGCAATTCAGGTTTCACTATCCGCGGCATGGTTTCCCCTATCCGCAGTGACTTTCAATTGCTTGATTTCACTCTCACAGTCTCTTATTGCTGATCCGCGGTTCGGGTTTTGCTATTCGCGGTTCGGGTTTCGCTTTCCGCAGTTCGGGTGTCTCTATCCTTGGCATGGATTCCCCTATCCGCAGTGACTTTAAATTGGTTGATTTCACTCTCACAGTCTCTTATTGCTGATCCGCAGTTCGGGTTTTGCTATCCGCGGTCTGAATCCCACTATCCGCGGTTGCTTTAAATTGCTCGATTTCACTCTCACAGTCCCTTATTGCTGATCATGCTGCTTCTGGCTGATGGAAGCCATGCGCCAATACATGCACAAAAGCTGAAAAGACTTGCAACAGAAGTTTTCATCAGCCTTGGTGATGGGAAAGTGTGAAGTACAATGCCTGACAGCACCAGGTTAACCTAAGAGACACAGGACACACTGTATGTCACACACAGGGCCGGCTCAACCCATTACGCAAAGTAAGCATTCGCAGTATAGTTGATTGTGCCCAGGGGTGCTCTTGAGGCGCTCTTGGGGGAAAATAGACCTTGACATATGCGAGTTGTAGTTACTGAGATGTATAGTTCACCTACAATCGAAGAGCATTCTGAACTCCACCAATGATGGAATTGAACCAAATATGGCACACAGAACTCCCACGACGAACAGAAAATATATATCAGTGATTGGTTGGGGGGGGGGTGGGGGTGCCAAAATACTGTTTGCTTACCATTGAAAATTACCTAGGGCCACCTCTGGTCACACATCTATTTCCTCCAACTCTTTGCTTTTTCCAACACTGTCCCACGTGTTGACTACCACACTTTGCCGAATGCTAGAGCCAGTTTTGGCAAACCCATACAACATGAGATTCACAATTTTCAAAGCCAGACAATGGGCAACCTGAGGATGCCTAAACTGCCTTCCCAAGAAGCTCTAGAGACATCCCAGGGTTCTTTGAAGAGTGAAGTTTTGAACGGGTGCCTCATCCTGAGTGCCAATAATGCCTGTCTGTGGGAGGGCAAAGCAGAAGAGAGTTGCCGAGGAGGAGGAGGAGACATGCGTTTAGGAAAGAGGCAGTGTGTCTCCATGTGCGAGAGAAACAGAGTATGTTCTTTATTGACACACGACTGCGGTTCAGCATCCCAGGCTGCGTGGGTGGTTCCATGAGGATGCGTGCTGGGCTCCTCTTTTCCCAGACACGAAGCAGACGGCTTGTCACACAAAGAAAGTGGTCATTATGGGTCTCTCGCTCTCCTCCTCCTCTCAGCTAGAGCTGC
This sequence comes from Anolis sagrei ordinatus, assembly GCF_025583915.1. NCBI lineage: Eukaryota > Metazoa > Chordata > Lepidosauria > Squamata > Anolidae > Anolis > Anolis sagrei. Next base: position 16,489,305 of record NW_026844811.1, on the reverse strand, counting down.
AAACTGGCCAAGTTCATGTTCAAAGGAGTGTTGGGACTGCATCAATTCATGACCTGCCAGCACTTCTGTAAAGGGCCCAGGATATCACTTGGGGGGAATTGGGGGGGACGGGACTAGGAAAAGAATGAACAGGAAACGGACAAATACAGATGGTAGAGGTACACAAGTTGCAATGCTCTTTTGCTTCAGACTAGATTCTTCCCAAGTGAATAAGCCCCCTTGGCCTATATTGTTGGGCACAGGAATGACCTCTAACAATATCCAGGTACAGGAGAGTCTCGCTTATCCGACCTTCACTTATCTGACATTCCACCTTATCCGACACTCTTACCCTTTTCCTCCAGCTTTTCCTCTTCAATTAAAGGAGCACACCCCAACTTTCCATTCCCAATTGTCACATTTCAGGGCTCTACCATATTTAGGTAGAGATTAACCAAACTCCCAGTTTTATCAAACAGTTTAATTAAAACAGCACTTACTTGCTGGCTGTTTTATAGTCCAAAATCTAAAACACAAAGATAGTGCACAGCTACAGAATAAACAAAAAACTGATAGCAAAAATAACTTCGTAGTCAAAAGGGTCCAGTCCAATGGTCAAATGCCAAAAGTTCAATAAACAAAGTCCAGGGATGAAGTGTCTATACCATAATCAAAAGCCAGTCCAAAGGTTCAAGGTTCCGCTTACCCAATGCCCCCCTTTTCCTCCAGCATTTCCTCTTCCATTAAAGGAGCATGCCCCAACTTTCTCTCCATTCCCAATTGTCACTTTGCCAGGGCTCTACCTTATTTAGGTAGAGATTAACCAAACTCCCAATTTTATCAAACAGTTTAATTAAAACAGCACTTACTTGCTGGCCGTTTTTATAGTCCAAAATATAAAACACAAAGATAGCGCACAGCTACAGAATAAACAAAAACTGATAGCAAAAATAACTTTGGAGTCAAAAGGGTCCAGTCCAGTGGTCAAATGCCGAGAGTTCAATAAACAAAGTCCAGGGATCAAGAGTCTATACTGTAGTCAAAAGCCAGTCCAAAGATTCAAGGTTCCAGGGTTCCAAGATTACAGGAGACAGGTCAGGATACCGAAAAATCCAACAGACCTGGGGGGAAAACCAGCAGCATCCACCACCAAAATACAACAGATACTTTTCTCCCAAAGATCAGTCTCAAGGTTAGCTCCTTAAATCCAGTAACACCCAGCTGCAACCCATCTCCTGCACACCTCCACCCTTAATTACTTTTACCTGTAAACTGTTACTTCCAAACTACTCAGCCCTTTAGAACCAAGACTTACATTAACCCTTCCATCACCAACTGCCAGGTCTACCACCACCAACCACCATCAACTATGGAACATATGACACCAATACAGTGGAGTCTCGCTTATCCAACTTTCACTTTTTTATGGTGCCATAAAATTTCTCCCCACTTAAGCAGTGCGTAATTTCTCTACTCACAGCTCTACTTAAGTATCTATAGAACTTTATTACGGTCCATGGACCGACAACCTCGGCTTGGAAATGGAAATGAGCACCTCCTCCCAGAGCCGGAAATGAAAGGGGAAGCCTTTGCCTTTGTCTGTGTATTTGTGTTTCATTTGTATTTTATTATTTCAAGGTATTGAACGTTGGCACCACAGGAACAAAAATAATTTTATGGCTGTGGGTCACCACGCCATGAGGAACTATATTAAGGGGTCACAGCATTAGGAACGCGGGCTCCTCAGCTTGGAAGTGGAGATGAACACCAACCCCAGAGCCAGAGATGAAAGGAGAAGCCTTTGCCTTTGTCTTTGTCTTTGTGTTTCATTTGTATTTCATTGTTTCAAGGCAGTGAACGTTGGCACCATCGCAACAAAAATAATTTTAAGACTGGGAATCAACACAACATGAAAAACTGTATTATGGAGTTGCGGCATTGAGCACCTCCCCCAGAGCCAGAGATGAAAGGGGAAGCCTTTGCCTTTGTCTATGTATTTGTGTTTCGTTTGTATTTTATTGTTTCAAGGCATTGGATCTTGGCACCACAGCAACAAAGATAATTTTATGGCTGGGGTCACCACAACATGAAGAACTGTATTAAGGGGTCACGGCATTGGGCACCTCTCGCAGAGCCGGTGATGAAAGAGGCAGCCTTTGCCTTTGTCTGCGTATTTGTGTTTCATTTGTATTTTGTTCTTTCAAGGCATTGGATCTTGGCAACACAGCAACGAAGATAATTTTAAGGCTGGGGATCACCACAACATGAAGAACTGTTTATGGCTCATAGAATCATAGAATCAAAGAGTTGGAAGAGACCTCATGGGCCATCCAGTCCAACCCCATTCTGCCAAGAAGCAGGAATGTTGCATTCAAATCACCCCTGACAGATGGCCATCCAGCCTCTGTTTAAAAGCTTCCAAAGAAGGAGCCTCCACCACACTCCGGGGCAGAGAGTTCCACTGCTGAACGGCTCTCAAAGTCAGGAAGTTCTTCCTCATGTTCAGATGGAATCTCCTCTCTTGTAGTTTGAAGCCATTGTTCTGCGTCCTAGTCTCCAAGGAAGCAGAAAACAAGCTTGCTCCCTCCTCCCTGTGGCTTCCTCTCACATATTTATACATGGCTATCATATCTCCTCTCAGCCTTCTCTTCTTCAGGCTAAACATGCCCAGCTCCTTAAGCCGCTCCTCATAGGGCTTGTTCTCCAGACCCTTGATCATTTTAGTCGCCCTCCTCTGGACACATTCCAGCTTGTCAATATCTCTCTTGAATTGTGGTGCCCAGAATTGGACACAATATTCCAGGTGTGGTCTAACTAAAGTGGAATAGAGCATGGGGAGCATTACTTCCCTAGATCTAGACACTAGGCTCCTCTTGATGCAGGCCAAAATCCCATTGGCTTTTTTTGCCGCCACATCACATTCCTGGCTCATGTTTAACTTGTTGTCCACGAGGACTCCAAGATCTTTTTCATACGTACTGCTCTCGAGCCAGGCCTCCCCCATTCTGTATCTTTGCATTTCATTTTTCTTGCCAAAGTGGAGTATCTTGCATTTGTCCCTGTTGAACTTCATTTTGTTAGTTTTGGCCAATCATCTCTCTAATCTGTCAAGATCGTTTTGAATCCTGCTCCTGTCCTCTGGAGTATTGTCTATCCCTCCCAATTTGGTGTCGTCTGCAAACTTGATGATCCTGCCTTCTAACCCTTCATCTAAGTCATTAATAAAGATCCTGAACAGGACCGGGCCCAGGACGGAACCCTGCGGCACTCCACTTGTCACTTCTTTCCAGGATGAAGAGGAAGCATTGTGAGCACCCTCTGGGTTCGTCCATTTAACCAATTACAGATCCACCTCACCGTAGTTTTGCCTCGCCCACATTGGACTAGTTTGTTTGCCAGCGGCATTGAGCACTTTCCCCAGAGCCAGAGTTGAAAGAGGAAGCCTTTGCCTTTGTCTGTGTATTTGTGTTTCATTTTTATTTTGTTATTTCAATGCATTGGATCTTGGCAACACAGCAACAAAGATCATTTGTTGTATTTGTGTTTCATTTGGATTTCATTGTTTCAAGGCACCACAGCAACGAAAATAATTTTATGGTTGGGGATCACCACAACACGAGGAACTGTATTAAGGGGTCGCAGCATTAGGAAGGCTGGGAAACCCCAATGTTGTTTTGTTTTCAAATTTCCTCAAATTGTCACAGGTAGTGGGCGTTCAATGCGTCACCCCTAGAGACTAGGAAGCAGCAATGAACTTTTGCTCGCTCTAGGAAGGTGGCCAAGTGGGTGATGTTCCTTTTCTTCTCCTCGTGGTTCTGCCACACTCGGCGATGACAGCCTTGCTTTATGGCCCCTTCCTTTCCTCCCACCCCCATTTCCCTCCTCACCGCACCCCTACTTCATCCTAGTTCAGAAATCCCACACTTTGTAGCCTCAAATAACTTGCATTGCACATTTGGCAGGAGAGGGTCAATGCGGCTGTGTTTGCACGGCGGAAAGGCCTCGGGCCACATATTTTTCTAATTAGAGTGTTGTTTTTTTCCCCCCCTTCATTCTGTTCAGCGGTGCTTCCCTCCCTCTCCCCCCCATTTTTCCCATTTTTCTGCAGCTGCGATGACACTCGGCTGTTGCCCCCTGCTTTCTCACGCTCTCCCTTGCCAAGTCGTGTAACAGGCTGGGCGGCCGCCAAGCACTGAGGTCGGCATGTCAGCCCCCGCTCCTTGTGCACATACTGAAAAGAAGGTGCTTTTCTTTAACGACACTCCCTTCGGGCCTCCTTCTCCCCCCCCCCCCCCTTTGGCTCATGGAAGTTGGTCGCTTGTCAAGGTCATCGCTCACAGCTTCGTTTGGGTGACCCAACCTGACAGCAGGAAAATGCATTAGGGAGACCACATTGGAGAGAGGGGCCTACGGAGCTGTTGATAGGGAGTCTTTCTTTCTTCCCTTGTTCCCAGTTGGAAGGTTTCATCCTCTCATAGAGTTAGGCCATCCAGTCCAACCCCCTGCCAAGAAGCAGGAAAACCACATTCAAAGCACCCTTGACAGATGGCCGTCCAGCCTCTGTTTCAAAGCCTCCACCACACTCTGGGGCAGTGCTCCACAACCTTCCTAATGCTGCAGAGGAAGTTGGTATCATCCTCTCATAGAGTTGGAAGAGACCTCGCAGGCCATCCAGTCCAACCCCCTGCCAAGAAGCAGGAAAACCACATTCAAAGCACCCTTGACAGATGGCCATCCAGCCTCTGTTTCAAAGCCTCCACCACACTCTGGGGCAGTGCTCCACAACCTTCCTAATGCTGCAGAGGAAGTTGGTATCATCCTCTCATAGAGTTGGAAGAGACCTCGCAGGCCATCCAGTCCAACCCCCTGCCAAGAAGCAGGAAAACCACATTCAAAGCACCCTTGACAGATGGCCATCCAGCCTCTGTTTCAAAGCCTCCACCACACTGGGGTTGGTGGAAATTGATTTTGTCATTTGGGAGGGAAACAGAATAAGGATGCTCATCTCTAACCTTCCCCACCACACCAGTCGATGAGCTACTGACAACTGGCACTACTCGTTTAGTTCCGCCAGCTTCCCGCTTATTTTCTGGATAACCTTCATGAACTTCGCAGTTGGAGGGAAACAGAATGAGGATGCTCATCCCTAACCTTCACCACAACGCCAGTCAGCGAACTACTGATGACTGGCACTACTCGTTCACTTCTGCTGGCTTCCCGCTATACGGCAGTGACACCAACTTCTTATGCGAAAATTCCCCGTGAGAGCTATGTGCCTTGTAACTTTACTTTTTGGATAACCTTCACGAACTTCGCAGTTGGAGGGAAAGAGAATGAGGATACTCACCTCAAACATTCACCGCAATGCCAGTTGATGAGCTACTGATGACGGGCACTGCTCGTTTGCTTCCGCTGGCTTCCCGCTATACGGCAGTGATACCAACTTCCCCCATGAAAGTTCCCCAGAAGAGCTATGTGCCTTGTAACCTTACTTTCCGGATATTCCTCGTACAGCATGAACTTTTTACTTGGAGGGAAATGGAATCAGGAAGCTCATTTCTAACCTTCACCACAACGCCAGTCAGCGAACTACTGACAACTGGCACTGCTCGTTCACTTCTGCTGGCTTCCCGCTATACTTCCTCTGCGAAAATTCCCCGTAAGAGCTTTACCACCACTCTGTTCCTGGTGTTTGTCCTTCCTCCTCAGCTGCAAGTCCAATTGATGAGCTACAGATGACTGGCAATGCTTGTTGGCTTCCTCTGGCTTCCGCTACATGGCAGTGATACCAACTTCCCCCGTGAAAGTTCCCCACAAGAGCTATGTGCCTTGTAACCTTACTTTCTGGATATCCCTCGTACAGCATGAACTTCTCACTTGGAGGGAAATGGAATGAGGATGCTCATCTCTAACCTTCATTACAACGCCAGTGGATGAGCTACTGATGACTGGCACTGCTCGTTCGCTTCCACTGGCTTCGTGCTACACAGCAGTGATACCAACTTCTCCTGAGAAAATTCCCCATGAGAGCTACATGCCTTGTAACCTTACATTCTGGATATCCCTTGTACAGTGCGAACTTCACACTTGGAGAGAAACGGAATGAAGACACTAATCTCTAACCTTCACCACAACGCCAATTGATGAGCTACTGATGATTGGCACTGCTCGTTCACTTCCGCTGGCTTTCCGCTACGTGGCAGTGATACCAACTTCCTTTGCGAAAATTCCCCGTGAGAGCTATGTGCCTTGTAACCTTATTTTAAAGATAACCCTCACAAACTTTGCACTTGAAGGGAAACGGAATGGTCATCTCTAACCTTTACCACAACGCCAGTCGATGAGCTACTGATGACTGGCACTGCTTGTTTGCATTCTTTGGCTTTCCGCTACACGGCAGTGATACCAACTTCTCCCGAGAAAATTCCCCGTGAGAGCTATGTGCCTTGTAACCTTATTTTAAAGATAGCCCTCACAAACTTTGCACTTGAAGGCAAATGGAATGAGGATGCTCATCTCTAACCTTCACCACAACGCCAGTTGATGAGCTACTGACGACTGGCACTGCTCGTTCGCTTCCGCTGGCTTCCCACTACACGGCAGTGATACCATCTTCGCCCAGAAAATTCCCCGTGAGAGCTATGTGCCTTGTAACCTTATTTTCCAGATAACCCTCACAAACTTTGCACTTGAAGGGAAACGGAATAAGAATGCTCATCTCTGACCTTCATCACAACACCAGTTGTACTGATGACTGGCACTGCTCGTTCGTATCCATTGGCTTCCTGCTACACCAGTGGTTCTCAACCTGGGGGTCGCGACCCCCAAGGGGGTCGTTTGGCCATTTTGGAGGGGTCACGAGGCTGCCTCCTTTGGCCCCGCCCCCATGTCTTTGGCCCTACCCCCAAGGCTTTGCGTGAGGCCAGGCCTAGCATGAAGGAGCCCTCACCTGCCTCGCGCTCTCGCTGGCCAGCAAGGGAGCAGGCCAAGCGAGGGCTCATTGCGCAAAGCCTGCCTTGCCTGCTTTGCACTCTCGAAAATAATTTTATGGTTGGGGGTCACCACAACATGAGGAACCATATTTAGGGGTCACGGTGTTAGAAAGGTAGAGAACCACTACGCTACACGGCAGTGATGCCAACTTCCCCCGAGAAAATTCCCCGCGAGAGCTGTGTGCCTTGTAACCTTACTTTCCGGCTAACCCTCTTACGTTTTTGTTTAATATCTCATATTTTATGTCTTGATATAAAACTTTGGAGACTGAAGACACACAGCATGCCTTCGGTGACCTTTCCGTCGGCACCTCTCAACCTGGGTTTCATTTAAAAATGAAATGCAAAGATACAGAATGGGGGACGATGCCTGGCTCGAGAGCAGGACGTGTGAAAATGATCTTGGAGTCCTCGTGGACAACAAGTTAAACATGAGCCAACAATGTGATGTGGCGGCAAAAAAAGCCAATGGGATTTTGGCCTGCATCAAGAGGAGGCTAGTGTCGAGATCTAGGGAAGTCCTGCTCCCCATGTCCTAAGACCACCAGAAATATATGTTTTCTGATGGTCTTAGGAATATTGTGTCCAATTCTGGGCACCACAATTCAAGAGAGATATTGACAAGCTGGAATGTGTCTAGAGGAGGGCGACTAAAATGATCAAGGGTCTGGAGAACAAGCCCTATGAGGAGCGGCTAAAGGAGCTGGGCATGTTTAACCTGAAGAAGAGAAGGCTGAGAGGGGATATGATAGCCATGTATAAATATGTGAGAGGAAGCCACAGGGAGGAGGAGGGAGCAAGCTTGTTTTCTGCCTCCTTGGAGACTAGGACGCAAGGAACAATGGCTTCAAACTACAAGAGAGGAGATTCCATCTGAACATGAGGAAGAACTTCCTGACTGTGAGAGCCGTTCAGCAGTGGAACTCTCTGCCCCGGAGTGTGGTGGCGGCTCCTTCTTTGGAAGCTTTTAAACAGAGGCTGGATGGCCATCTGTCAGGAGGTGATTTGAATGCAATATTCCTGCTTCTTGGTAGAATGGGGTTGGACTGGATGGCCCAGGAGGTCTCTTCCAACTCTTTGATTCTATGATTATAGTGTGTAGTGATCTTCCCTCCTGCTGGTTCTGCCATCACCATCCACACAGAAGGGATGGAGAGCAAGCTTGGAACGCGGCCCAACCCAGAGCTGGCGTCATGTTTGTTTCTCTCCATCCTTCTCAGGAGAAAACAAAGACGTGAGTTGATTGGCACAGCAGCGACCCACCCATTTCCCCCCTCCACATTTCTACATTCACCCCATAGCGTTACCACTGCTCTGCTCCTGGTGTTTGTCCTTCCTCCTCAGCTGCAAGCCCAGAAACGGCTTATTAAACTCAGATTGTCCCTTGGGGACCTAAGGAAAGCCAGGGTCATTAATAACAACTAACTACGCAGCTTTGCGTGCCAGCCCTTCATGTCGCAAGGCAAAAAACCCGAAAACAAAACCCCGAAGCAATGCACATTCAACAGCATTGCTCTCTTCTTCTCTTTTCCCTATGCCTCCTCCCACTTTCCTTTCTTCTTTAAGGAGGGGAAAGCTACCATTGGGTTGGGGGGATTGATATTTATCATTTGGGAATTGTAGTTGCTGGGATATATAGTTCACCTACAATCAAAGAGGATTCCGAGCTCCACCAACGATGGAACTGAACCAAACTTTGCTCACAGAACTCCCATGACCAACAGAAAATCCTGGAAGTGTTTGGTGGGCATTGAACTTGAGTTTGGGAGTTGTAGTTCACCTACATCCAGAGAGCACTGTGGACTCAAACAGTGATGAGTCTGGCTCAAACTTGGCACGGATATTCAATATGCCCAAATGTGAACAGTGGTGGGGTTTGGGGAAAATAGACCTTGGCATTTGGGAGTTGTAGTTGCTGGGATTTATAGTTCACCCAGAGGTGGCCCTAGGTTATTTTCAACGGTAAGCAAGCAGTATTTTGGCGCCCCCCCCCCCCCCAACCAATCACTGATATATATTTTCTGTTCGTCGCGGGAGTTCTGTGTGCCATATTTGGTTCAATTCCATCATTGGTGGAGTTCAGAATGTTCTTTGATTGTAGGTGAACTATACATCCCAGTAACTACAACTCACATATGTCAAGATCAATTTTCCCCCAAGAGCGTCTCAAGAGCGCCCCTGGGCAAAATGAACTATACTGCAGATGCTTACTTTGCATAATGGGTTGAGCCGCCCCTGAGTTCACCTACAATCAAAGAGCATTCTGAACTCCATCAACGATGGAACTGAACCAAACTTTGCTCACAGAACTCCCATGACCAACAGAAAATCCTGGAAGTGTTTGGTGGGCATTGAACTTGAGTTTGGGAGTTGTAGTTCACCTACATCCAGAGAGCACTGTGGACTCAAACAATGATGGATCTGGACCAAACTTGGCACACATACTCAGTATGCCCAAATGTGAACACTGGTGGAGTTTGGGGGAAATAGACCTTGACATTTGGGAGTTGTAATTGCTGGGATTTATACTTCACCTATAATCAAAGAGCATTCTGAACTCCACCAACAATTGAATTGAACCAAACTTGGCACACAGAACTCCCATGACCAACAGAAAATCCTGGAATGGTTTGGTGGGCATTGACCTTGAGTTTGGGAGTTGTAGTTCACCTACATCCAGAGAGCACTACTGTTATTTACTGTTATGATTTTTAGAATTTTTTTTAGTACTGGTAGCCAGACAAGAACAACGAGTTCCTGGTGGAGCAGCGGGTTAAACGACTGAGCTGCTAAATTTGCTGACCGAAAGGTCACAGATTCGAATCCGGCTCCCGCTGTTAGCCCCAGCTTCTGCCAACCTAGTAGTTGAACTGCTGAACTTGCTGACCTTAAGGTTGGCAGTTTGAATCTGCAGGATGGGGTGAGCTTCCACTGTCAGCCCCAGCTTCTGCCAACCTAGCAGTTGAGCTACTGAACTTGCTGACCTTAAGGTTGGCAGTTCGAATCCACAGGATGGGGTGAGGTTCCGCTATCAGCCCCAGCTCCTGCCAACCTAGCAGTTGAGCTACTGAATTTGCTAACGTTAAGGTTGGCAGTTTGAATCCACAGGACAGGGTGAGCTTCCGCTGTCAGCCCCAGCTTCCGCCAACCTAGCAGTTGAGCTGCTGTACTTGCTGACCTTAAGGTTGGCAGTTTGAATCCGCAGGACGGGGTGAGCTTCCGCTGTCAGCCCCAGCTTCTGCCAGCCTAGCAGTTTGAAAACATGCAAATGTGAGTAGATCAATAGGTACCGCTCTGCTGCCAAGACACCCCATCTGGAAGATCATCATCCTCGAGCTAAGTAAGTAAGTTTAAAAAGCCAATGAAAATTGCTGGTGTTTTTTTGTTATGCCCTTTTCTTCTTTTCTCACATTTGGTCTTCTCATAGACCAAGGCTTACCTCACACAGAGGCTTCTCTCACAGACTCTCTTCTTTCTCTTCCAAAATGGCCACTCCATGATCCTCTTTCAAAGGTCAACATTTGACATCGTGTTTCGCCCCTCTCTCCAGAAGAAGCCAATAAAAATCGCTGGTGTTTTTTTGTTATGCCCTTTTCTTCTTTTCTCACACTTGCCTAGACTAAGGCCTACTTCACACAGAGGCTTCTCTCACAGACTCTCTTCTTTCTCTTCTAAAATTGCCACTCCTCGATCCTCTTTCAGCTGTCCACAGTCACCTACGGACCCACCAAGACACTGATCTTGGAAGACAATTCTACTCGGACATTGACGGATCGATTCTAGTGTGAGAGAATTGGCTGTCTGCAAGGACGTTGCCCAGTGGACATTCATTGCCCAGGTGTTTCATTTTTTTGCCATCCTTGTGGAAGGCTTCTCTCATGTCCCCGCAAGGGGAGCATAAGAGAAGCCTCCCACAAGGATGGTAAAAGGGAGTCAGTATAGTAACTTAATGCCTCCTTTCTTGTAAGGGCAAGAGAAATGCTTTCCTTTCAGTTCTGGGGTTAGGAAATGCTTTATATTGATACAGGGGAAAGAGTTAGCTCAGTCCCGTCAACATTGAAATTTCATGATGGTCTTGTTTCCAAGTGTTCCTAGTTTCATGTTCCATGTTTTGTCCGGCTGTCTGTTTTGGTTTTTCATGCTGTCTTGTTCTATGGATTTTATACCTTTGGCTCTTGTTGTTCACCTTTGTACGTAAGTACAAAGTAAGTGTGTGCAGGGGCGAAAATAGACCTTGACATATGCGAGTTGTAGCTACTTGGATGTATAGTTCACCTACAATCAAAGAGCATTCTGAACTCCACCAATGATGGAATTGAACCAAATATGGCACACAGAACTCCCAGGATGATCAGAAAATATATATCAGTGATTGGTTGGGGGGGGGTGCCAACTTGGCCACGGTGGTCCACGCTCTGGTTACATCCCGTTTAGACTACTGCAACGCTCTCTACGTGGGGTTGCCTCTGAAGACTGCCCGGAAGCTTCAATCAGTCCAACGTGCGGCAGCCAGATTGCTAACAGGGGCGGGGTACAGAGACCATACGACCCCTCTGTTACGCCAGCTCCACTGGCTGCCGATCAGCTTCCGGGCACAATTCAAAGTGCTGGTTTTGACCTATAAAGCCCTAAACGGCTCTGGCCCAGTTTACCTGTCCGAACGGATTCTCCCCTATGAACCATCAAGGCTATTAAGATCTTCCGGGGGGGGGGCTGCTCTCGGTCCCACCACCCTCGCAATCACAGTTGGTGGGGACGAGGGACAGGGCCTTCTCGGTGGTGGCTCCCCGGCTTTGGAACTCCCTCCCACTAGAGATCAGATCTGCTCCCTCCCTCCTGACGTTCAGGAAATTACTAAAGACCTGGCTCTGGAATGTGGCATTTGAGGACTGAACCTAGAACCTCCTCCCTGTGATGAACTATGATGAACTGTGACTACGAGTATGACTATGACTATGACTGGATTGACGATTTGGCTTAGGTAATTGTGATGATGATGTTTTATTGTACTTTATTGTACTATTTTAATATGTAATGACTTTGCACTTTGTTGTACTTATATATTATTGTACTTTTTATATGCTGTAAACCGACCTGAGTCCCTCGTCGAGGTGAGAAGGCCGGTCTAGAAAACTTCTAAATAAATAAATAATCAATACTGTTTGCTTACTGTGGAAAATTACCTCTGGCCACAAGGAAAGCAGCGCCATTCTCCCGCAGCCTTGCCCTTCCACGGTTCCTTAAGCGAAATGTCAGCCAATGCTAAACGGCCCCAAGCACACACGCTCCCTCCGAGAGAGAGACTATAAATCAGGCAGCGGTTAGTGGGAAAAAAGCAGGTTCCAAGAAGGCAACCAGTGGGAGATGTCTTTAACAGAGAGAAGGGGAAAAGCTGGGGCTTCTCCTGTCTTTGAGTTTATTATGCGGCTCAGCGGTGATGGAATTCATCATGTATTGTCGCCCTTCTCCCCCCTTCCGTCTCCGTCGAGAGAGGAGCGGAGACAAAGCAGAAAAGCCTAGTGGCGATTGCAATCGGGTTTGTGTAAATTTGGGCCCTCGGTGTCCTCCTCACAAAGGCTCCCAGGCTGGTGTCTCAGCTGGGGATCCAGGCACCGCAGCTGTAGCCAATGCCAACTCCGCTCCCATCAATATGGGAAGGCCCTGGCAACCTGCTTCTAACCTTCTCTCCCGTCCTTCTCACAAAAGAAAGGCGCAGACAATGTCTTCTCGGGGCCCCCGTGCACGCCGAAAATCTTAAATATTTCATTACGCCATTCCCCCGCTCCCACCTCTTTTCTTTTCTTAGCGCTCATAGCAGAAAGAAGAATAGAAATTTTTAAACTGACCAGAAAGTGAATTGGAGGAACTCTTGTTTACCTCCAACGCTTTAGGCCAGTGTTTCTCATCCTTCTGAATGCCGCGACCCCTTAATACAGTTCCTCCTGTTATGGTGACCCCCCAACCATGATATTATTTTTATTGCGACTTCATAACTCTAATTTTTTCTACCGTTACACATCTATGGCAGGAAGCCCTGACCCTTGAGCGCTCCAGCTGGAGGTCAGCTGTGACCAGCAGTGCTGTAGATATAAGTGCTAAAATACACATTTTCCTATTGTTTCAATGAATTGTTGCCTTGCTAGGAAACACAATTGGATTTGGCTCCATACTTCCATCTAGTTCAGTACCGTATATACAGCTTAATGGAGTAACATTACAAAATGTTGACTATTTAGCCACCTCTCCACGAAAGTCAACATTGACACTGAAATACAACACCGCCTGAGCTCTGCAAGTGCAGCATTTTTCCGAATGAAGCAGAGAGTGTTTGAGGACCGTAGGGAGACAAGGTGCTTGTTGATAAAGCTATTGTCTTCCCAACCCTGCTGTGGCAGCCACCTCTCCACAAAAGTCAGCATTGACACTGAAATACAACACCGCCTGAGCTCTGCGAGTGCAGCATTTTTCCGAATGAAGCAGAGAGTGTTTGAGGAACGGGACATCCGTAGAGATACTAAGGTACTTGTTTATAAAGCTATTGTCCCCCCAACCCTGCTATACGCCTGCGAAACGTGGACTGTCTACAGATGTCACATAAAACTCCTAGAAGGATTCCATCAGCGTTGTCTCCAAAAAATCCTGCAAATCTCTTGGGAAGACAAGCGGACGAATGTCAGCGTGCTGGTCGAAACAAAGACCAGCAGGACTGAAGTGATGGTCCTCCGCCATCAACTCCGCTGGACCGGCCACATTGTTTGGATGCCTGACCACCATCTCCCAAAGCAGTTGCTCTACTCCGAACTCAAGAACGGAAAACTGAATGTTGGAGGAGAGGAAAAGAGATTGAAAGACAGGCTCAAAGCCAATCTTAAAAACTCTGGCATAGACACTGAGAACTGGGAAGCCCTGGCCCTTGAGCGCTCCAGCTGGAGGTCAGCTGTGACCAGCAGTGCTGCAGAATTTGAAGAGGCACGAATGGAGGGTGAAAGAGAGAAACGTGCCAAGAGGAAGGCGCGCCAAGCCAACCCCAACCGGGACTGCCTTCCACCTGGAAACAGATGCCCTCACTGCGGGAGAAGAATAGGGATCCACAGTCACCTACGGACCCACCGCCAGGACACCGATCTTGGAAGACAATCCTACTCGGACAATGAGGGATCGCCTAACCACCTGGATATTCCAGGGATTGCACTTTGGACCTCTTGCGCACACTATGGTTTATCACAGGGCCTCTTAAACCATCTGATGTGTGAGACTGGCGGGCGTTCTTTTCTCAGTGTGCCAAGAACCAGCGCCATACTTGTGCCAATTGGCTACAGCTGTTTTTCTCTTTCATGGAAACTTGCTGTGGGCCAGCAGCCAATCGTCCACATATGGGCACCGGTCCATGGACTACCACTTAGTCACCACATCTGGATCTGTTTACTAAATAGTTGGGAATTCTTGCCAAAGCCAGGAAAATGTGTGCTGCATCTGTCCAAATCCACCACTGATAGCCCCTGCTTTGGATTACTCGCTCAGCCCCTATTTATTTTTTTATTTATTTATGTATTTATCGTATCAAGAGCGAACCAAACAGTTGTATTGTATTTAAAACAAAACAAAACACAAAGTTTGCAAACTTGACATTTTAATAAATGTCCTTTGACCAGTAGCTGGCCACTTGGAGTGACTCTGGGGTTGCTATAAGAAGGACCTCCATTGTGCGTGTGGCTGGGCTCAGGCTGCATTGTAGTAGGTGGTCTGTGGTTGGCTCTTCTCCGCACTCGCATGGCGTGGATTCCACTTTGTGGCCCCATTTCTGAAGGTTGGCTCTGCATCTCGTGGTGCCAGGGCGCAGTCTGTTCAACGCCTTCCAAGTCGCCCAGTTTTCTGTGTGCCCAGGGGCGTGTCTCTCATTTGGTATCAGCCATTGATTGAGGTGCTGGGTTTGAGCCTGCCACTTTTGGACTCTCGCTTGCTGAGGTGTTCCGGCAAGTGTCTCTGTAGATCTTAGAAAACTATTTCTTGATCTAAGTCCTTGGCGTGCTAGCTGATATGCGAACAGGGGATGTGCCGGAGATTTCACTGCCTTGGTCCTTTTACTATTGGTTGCCCGGATGTTTTGATGTTTTAGCCTCCTTGTCCCTGCAGGGGAGCTGGAGCTGACAGAGGGAGCTTATCCGGGCTCTCCCCCGGATTCAAATTGCTGAGCAACTTGAGAAACTGCAAGTTCCTTCTAGTGTCTGCAAGGACGTTGCCCAGGGGACATTGCCCGGATGTTTTGATGTCTTATCAACCTTGTGGGAGGCTTCTCTCATGTCCCTGCATGGGGAGCATGAGAGTAGCCTCTCACAAGGGTGGTAAAAGGGAGTCAGTATAGTAACGTTGGGAGTAATGCCTCCTTTCTTGTAAGGGCAAGAGAAATGCTTTCCTTTCAGTTCTGGGGTCAGGAAATGCTTTATATTGATACAAGGGAAAGAGTTAGCTCAGTCTCATCAACACTGAAATTTCATGATGGTCTTGTTTCCAAGTGTTCCTAGTTTCATGTTCCACGTTTTGTCCGGCTCCTGATCTGTTTTGCAGATTTTTTTCCATGTCAGGGACAATTTTGAAAAACTGCAAGTCGCTTCTGGTGTGAGAGAATTGGCTGTCTGCAAGGATGTTGCCCAGGAGACGCTGCTCAGATGTGTTTGGATGTTTTACCATCCTTGTGGGAAGCTTCTCTTATGTCCTCGCATGAGGAGCTGGAGCTGACAGAGGGAGCTCATCTGCGCTCTCCCCGGATTGAAATCACTGAGCAACTTGGGAAACTGCAAGTCACTCTAGTGTGAGAGAATTGGCCGTCTACAAGAACGTTACCCAGATATTTTGATATTTTACCATCCTTGTGGGAGGCTTTTGTCATGTCCCCGCATGGGAGCTGGAGCTGACAGATGGAGCTTTACCTGTTCTCCCTGGAAAGGCTTAAAACACCCTCCGTCTCCAATTGTAAAAGAGTTGGTTTCACTGTGAGAAGAAAGGGGCCAAAATCAAAGCATTCGGCGGTCATTTTCTATCGGAATGTGATGTCAGGCGAATAACTTATTTACATGCCAATATGTGTCGCTGATCAGAGTTGGGGAGGGAAGGACGAAGCCTCCCGACGAAGAAGACGTTAACGAGGTGCTCCCTTCAAAAGGGGAAGACAGTGAATGGGCTTTTAATTGGCGATAGATTATATTTATCAAAATGACAGCAAAGCAGGGCGAACAAACAAGCCGGGCTCCTCTTTGGTTTGGTTGGCGCTCAATGTCGCTCAATGGTTTGAGAGCATGGAAGAGCTCCCTCTGTCAGCTCCAGCTCCCCATGCGGGGACATGAGAAAAGCCTCCCACAAGGATGGTAAAACATCCAAACATTAACATCAACAAGGATGGTAAAACATCCAGAATTGCAGTTTCTCAAGTCACTCAGCGGTTCGAATCTGGGAAGAGCGCAGATGAGCTCCCTCTGTCAGCTCCAGCTACCCATGCGGGGACATGAGAAAAGCCTCCCACAAGGATGGTTAAACATCCAAACATTGACATCAACAAGCATGGTAAAACATCCAGACTTGCAGTTTCTCAAGTCGCTCAGCGGTTTGAATCTGGGAAGAGCATGGATGAGCTCCCTCTGTCAGCTCCAGCTCCCCATGTGGAGACATGAGAGAAGCCTCCCACAAGGATGGTAAAACATTCAAACATTAACATCAAAAAGGATGGTAAAACATCCAGACTTGCAGTTTCTCAAGTCACTCAGTGGTTCGAATCTGGGAAGAGCATGGATGAGCTCCCTCTGTCAGCTCCAGCTCCCCGTGCGGGGACATGAAAAAAGCCTCTCACAAGGATGGTAAAAGCATCCAAACATTAACATCAACAAGGATGGTAAAACATCCAGACTTGCAGCTTCTCAAGTCGCTCAGCGGTTCAAATCTGGGGACAGCGCGGATGAGCTCCTTCTGTCAGCTCCAGCTCCCCATGTGGAGACATGAGAGAGGCTTCCCACAAGGATGGTAAAACATCCAAACATCCAGGCAACGTCCCCTGGGCAACATCCTTACAAACAGCCAATTCTCTCACACCAGAAGCGACTTGCAGTTTCTCAAGTCGCTCAGCACGGATGACCTCCCTCTTCAGCTCCAGCTCCCCATGCAGGGACATGAGAGAAACCTCCCACGAGGATGGTAGAACATCCGGGCAATGTCCCCTTGGCTATGTCCTTGCAGATGGCCAATTCTCTCACACCAGAAGTGACTTGCAGTTTCTCAAGTAGCTCAGCATGGATGAGGTCCCTCTGTCAGGTCCAGCTCCCCATGCGGGAGACATGAGAGAAACCTCCCACGAGGATGGTAGAACATCCGGGTAATGTCCCCTTGGCAATGTCCTTGCAGATGGCCAATTCTCTCACACCAGAAGCGACTTGCAGTTTCTCAAATCACTCAGCGGTTTCAATCCGGGGAGAGCACGGATGAGCTCTTTCTGTCAGCTCCAGCTCCCCATGCGGGGACATGAGAGAAGCCTCCCACAAGGATGTTGAAACATCAAAACATCTGCGCAATGTCTCCTGGGCAACCTCCTTTCAGAGGACCAATTTTCTCACACCAAAAATGACTTGCAGTTTCTCAAGTCGCTCAGTGGTTTGAATCCGGGGAGAGCGCGGATGAGCTCCCTCTGTCAGCTCCGGTGAAGTATTGCGGCATCGAATCGTTGCCATTGTTAGCCACTCTGAGTCCCCCTGCGGGGGGTGAGAAGAGCAGGGTAGAAATGCTGTAAATAATATTAAATAAATAATCAATACTTCGCGGATTTTCACTTAAAGCGGGTGGTCCTGGGACGTAACACCCGCAATAAGTGAGGGAACGCCGTCAAGACATGTGAAGATCCGGATATTCAGCTCAAAATCGTGATATTCCCCCAGCGGGAAATCTCACATTTTTTTGCTTTCGTAGCGATTGCGTTTGCAGGGAACGTTGTCTGGCTACCCTCCTGTTTGCGGGGATATTTTTTGCACATCTAGTGAGAAAAATAAAACAAGCTGCTTAATAGGGACTGGGAGAAAGAGGGTGCGAAGAAGAGACAGAACTAGAGAGACTGGGAGAAAGAGGGTGCGAATAAGAGACATAACTAGAGAAGAAACCCCCTTTGGTAACCACGGAGGTGACTTTTGCCTCCTCTCTTTTCAGATGCTGTTTACCTCCTTCTTGATGTGAAGTCCCCAAGGCAGAGACGAAGCCCCAAGGGGCTCCCCTCCCTTGCAAACAGTTATTCTTTAACTTGGGGAGGCTCTTGCCCTCTCTTGTTTGCCTGACTGGCGTGCCAAAGGAGACCGAAATCGCTGAGGCTGTTTATCTGCTGTCAGTCAATAACGCAGCATCCCTTGCCCCCAAAGGTCAGCGAGAGGGACCGACACCTTTAACCCACAGGGCTCGGCTCCCTCTCCGCTCTCCTTAGAGATTCACCCGCCTGTCAGTAATTCAGCCCACTGGTTTATTCAGCTGAGATCTTCAGATTTCAAAAGATAATCTGGGAATAATTGGGACTTAAGGAACTGGTGGGAATCTTGGTCTTCTTTGCAGCCTGTCACTCACCCACACAGATGGACATCTCATTCCATTTTAATTTGATGGGCTAACTCAACCAAAATGGTCGAGGTTATGCTCTGGTGCCCGAAATCCTTGGGAGTCTTGGGCAGGATCGATTCATGAAACTAATTCTGGGAACTCCAGAAGGTTTGGGAGCTGTAGTTCACCTACATCCAGAGAGCACGGTGGACTCAAACAATGAGTTCTGTGTGCCATATTTGGTTCAATTCCATCATTGGTGGAGTTTAGAATGCTCTTTGATTGTAGGTGAACTATACATCCCAGTAACTACAACTCGCATATGTGCCTTGGCTTATATTCGGGTTGGCTTATACTCAAGTATATACGGTACTGTGTGCATTATTTATATATAATTGCATCGAATTGCGCCGGATGTAAGCTGCCCTGAGTTCCCCCCGCCGGGGGGGGGGGAGTGTTGAGAAGGGCGGGGTACAAATGTTTAAAATAATAATAATTTATAAATCTCTGTTTCAACTGATTTCCACAATCATACTGTTTCTAAAATGGAGTCTGAACCTGAATAGTCCCAGATAGAGTCTGAATCCTGAACAGTCCCAGATGGAGTCTGAGTCCTGAACAGTCCCAGATGGAGCCTGAGACCTGAACAGTCCCAGATGGAGTCTGAGTCCTGAACAGTCCCAGATGGAGTCTGAGTCCTGAACAGTCCCAGATGGAGTCTGAGTCCTGAACAGTCCCAGATGGAGTCTGAGTCCTGAACAGTCCCAGATGGAGTCTGAGTCCTGAACAGTCCCAGATGGAGTCTGAGTCCTGAACAGTCCCAGATGGAGTCTGAGTCCTGAACAGTCCCAGATGGAGTCTGAGTCCTGAACAGTCCCAGATGGAGTCTGAGTCCTGAACAGTCCCAGATGGAGTCTGAGTCCTGAACAGTCCCAGATGGAGTCTGAGTCCTGAACAGTCCCAGATGGAGTCTGAGTCCTGAACAGTCCCAGATGGAGTCTGAGTCCTGAACAGTCCCAGATAGCGTCTGAGTCATGAATAGTTCCAGATGGCGTCTGAGTCCTGAACAGTCCCAGATGGAGTCTGAGTCCTGAACAGTCCCAGATGGAGTCTGAGTCCTGAACAGTCCCAGATGGAGTCTGAGTCCTGAACAGTCCCAGATGGAGTCTGAGTCCTGAACAGTCCCAGATGGAGTCTGAGTCCTGAACAGTCCCAGATGGAGTCTGAGTCCTGAACAGTCCCAGATGGAGTCTGAGTCCTGAACAGTCCCAGATGGAGTCTGAGTCCTGAACAGTCCCAGATGGAGTCTGAGTCCTGAACAGTCCCAGATGGAGTCTGAGTCCTGAACAGTCCCAGATGGAGTCTGAGTCCTGAACAGTCCCAGATGGAGTCTGAGTCCTGAACAGTCCCAGATGGAGTCTGAGTCCTGAACAGTCCCAGATGGAGTCTGAGTCATGAACAGTTCCAGATGGAGTCTGAGTCCTGAACAGTCCCAGATGGAGTCTGAGTCCTGAACAGTCCCAGATGGAGTCTGAGTCCTGAACAGTCCCAGATGGAGTCTGAGTCCTGAACAGTCCCAGATGGAGTCTGAGTCCTGAACAGTCCCAGATGGAGTCTGAGTCCTGAACAGTCCCAGATGGAGCCTGAGTCCTGAACAGTCCCAGATGGAGTCTGAGTCCTGAACAGTCCCAGATGGAGTCTGAGTCCTGAACAGTCCCAGATGGAGTCTGAGTCCTGAACAGTCCCAGATGGAGTCTGAGTCCTGAACAGTCCCAGATAGCGTCTGAGTCATGAATAGTTCCAGATGGCGTCTGAGTCCTGAACAGTCCCAGATGGAGTCTGAGTCCTGAACAGTCCCAGATGGAGTCTGAGTCCTGAACAGTCCCAGATGGAGTCTGAGTCCTGAACAGTCCCAGATGGAGTCTGAGTCCTGAACAGTCCCAGATGGAGTCTGAGTCATGAACAGTCCCAGATGGAGTCTGAGTCCTGAACAGTCCTAAAACGCTGCATGAAGACATTCTAAACACCTACGGAAGAAAGCATGGGCCCATTCTCTCTTTTGCAAAACGTCCAGCCAAGAGGCACCTCCAAAATGATAAACTATAAATCACTATCCTGGCTTTGCCGCATTCCATTCTCTCCCCTTCTTCTGTTTTGGTGATGAAGTCAGACTCGAGGATTTGACGAAATCCGTCTAAATAGAGTGTTGGGAATTATAAGTCACTGGGGCAACAGCCTTAAACAAAGCGAGCCTCCGAGCAAAACCAATTAAATAACACCTGAATTGATGAACAAACTGGTTATTGTACTGGTCCGTTCTCTAAGTCCACCCCATTAAAAAAAAACTTTTTCCCCCCTCGTCTTTTCTCCTCCTTCACCTCCTGAGAGTCTGTCCTAATGAATAAGGTGCAATTGGAGTTTAATGGGCCGCGTCGGGGGGCCTACCATCGGATTGCCCTGGCAACCGATCCTTTCTCAAGATTTTAAACAGTCTGAAATGTGCTTTTATTGTCTGCTGAAAATGTGTCATGCAAGCCCAAATGGGGGTGGGAAGCTTGTATGTATCAATTTGTTTCTGTCTTTTGAGGCAGGCCTATGAATATATGGTGGGGGGGGGCGGGGGGGCGGGGGGTGGACAATGGGCTCAGCTGATTTCGGTTCCAGGGATACCATGCACCACTATGCTTCGGAATGGTGACATATGGTCCCAATCTGACCTAAGCCGTAGCCTCTCAATGGCTAAACTCATACCTCTGCACAAGGGCCGGCCATTGTCCTTTTAGTTTTGTTTTATTGCCGTCTATTCATTCCCGTGGCCGAGTAAACTTTTCCATGCCTCCCGCTCTTCTTCTGGAGAGAGGGGCGAAACACAATGTCAAATGTTGACCGCTGAAAGAGGATGGTGGAGTGGCAATTTTGGAAGAGAAAGAAGAGATTCTGTGAGAGAAGCCTCTGTGTGAGATAGGCCTTAGTCTATGAGAAGAGCAAGTGTGAGAAAAGAAGAAAAGGACATGACAAAAAAACACCAGCGATTTTCGTTGGCTTCTTCTGGAGAGAGAGGCAAAACACAATGTAAAATGTTGACCGCTGAAAGAGGACCGTGGAGTGGCAATTTTGGAAGAGAGTCTGTGAGAAAAGCCTCTGTGTGAGGTAGGCCTTATTCTATGAGAAGACCAAGTGTGAGAAAAGAAGGAAAGGACATAGCAAAAAAAAAAAACACCAGCGATTTTCGTTGGCTTCTTCTGGAGAGAGGGGAGAAACACAATGTCAAATGCTGACAGCTGAAAGAGGATCGTGGAGTGGCAATTTTGAAAGAGAAAGAAGAGAGACTGTGAGAGAAGCCTCTATGTGAGGTAGGCCTTATTCTATGAGAAGACCAAGTGTGAGAAAAGAAGGAAAGGACATAACAAAAAACCACCAGCGATTTTCGTTGGCTTCTTCTGGAGAGAGGAGCGAAACACAATGTCAAATGTTGACCGCTGAAAGAGGATCGTGGAGTGGCAATTTTGGAAGAGAAAGAAGAGAGTCTGTGAGAGAAGCCTCTGTGTGAGGAAGGCCCTAGTCTATGAGAAGACCGAGTGTGAGAAAAGAAGAAAAGGGCATAACAAAAAAACACCAGCGATCTTCGTTGGCTTTTTACACTTACTTACTTACTTAGCTTGAGGATGATGGTCTTCCAGATGTGGTGTCCTGGTGGTTGGTCCGTAGGTGACTGTGGAGCCCTATTCTTGATCTGCATCTTCTTCCACAGTGAAGGCGTTGGTTTCCAGGTGGAAGGCAGTCCCGGTCGGGGTTGGCTTGACACGCCTTCCTCTTGGCACGTTTCTCTCTTTCGCCCTCCATTCATGCCTCTTCAAATTCTGCAGCACTGCTGGTCACAGCTGACCTCCAGCTGGAGCGCTCAAGGGCCAGGTCTTCCCAGTTCTCAGTGTCTATTCCACAGTTTTTAAGACTGACTTTAAGCCCCTCTTTCAATCTCTTTTCCTGTCCACCAACATTCCATTTTCTGTTCTTGAGTTTGGAGTAGAGCAACTGCTTTTGGGGCATTTGGACAATGTGGCCGGTCCAGCGGAGTGGATGGCGGAGGACCATCGCTTCAGTGCTGGTGGTCTTTGCTTCTTCCACCATGCTGACATTTGTTTGCTTGTCTTCCCAAGAGATTTGCAGGATTTTTTGGAGGCAACACTAATGGAATCATTCTAGGAATTGCATGTGATGTCTGTAGATAGTCCACGTCTCGCAGGTGTATAGCAGGTTTGGGAGGACAATAGCTTTATAGACAAGCCCCTTGGACTCCCTACCGATGTCCCTGTCCTCAAACACTCTGTGCTTCATTCAGAAAAATGCTGCACTCGCAGAGCTCAGGTCATGTTGTATATCAGTGTCAATGTTGACTTTTGTGGAGAGGTGGCTACCAAGGTAGAGGAAATGGTCGACATTTTGTAACGTTACACCATTAAGCTGTATTTCTAGCATTGGAGAGTGATTGGTTGCGCAGAGGCGGCCCTGGGTAATTTTCAACGGTAAGCAAACAGTATTTTGGCGCTCTCCGCC
>NW_026844811.1:16318454-16463221 GCF_025583915.1 Anolis sagrei ordinatus | reverse complement strand
GTGCAGCATTTTTCCAAATGAAGCAGAGACTGTTTGAGGACCGGGACATCAGTAGGGATACCAAGGGGCTTGTTTATAAAGCTACTGTCCTCCCAACCCTGCTGTGGCAGCCACCTCTTCACAAAAGTCAACATTGACACTGAAATACAACACCGCCTGAGCTCTGCGAGTGCAGCATTTTTCCAAATGAAGCACACAGTGTTTGAAGATGGTGACATCCGTAGGGAGACCAAGGTGCTTGTTTAAAAAGCTATTTCCGCTCCCTTGGCAGCCACCTCTCCACAAAAGTCAATACTGACACTGAAATACAACACCGCCTGAGCTCTGCAAGTGCAGCATTTTTCCAAATGAAGCAGAGAGTGTTTAAGGACCAGGACATCCGTGGGAAGACCAAAGTGCTGTTTATAAGGCTATTTCCGCTCCCTTGGCGGCCACTTCTCCACAAAAGTCAACATTGACACTGAAATACAACACCACCTGAGCTCTGCGAGTGCAGCATTTTCCGAATGAAGCACAGAGTGTTTGAGGACCAGGACATCCATAGGGAGACCAAGGTGCTATTGACTTCGGTAGCACGTTAGTCTCCCTACCACCAAGACGCAACACTTGGAGGATCGTCATGCTCGGGCTTTGAGAGATCGCCTAAGTAAGTCTGCATACATGTGACCTATTTGGAAAGTTTTTATTCAGTTCCTCAAGCAACTCATGCAATGTTGATATGAGAAATAGTTGGAGATTCAGGCAGCGACCAGGGAAGAAGTGGAAAGAAACCGCATCCCACCCCGTAGCATGAGATAAGCCTGGAGCGATTGATTCAAAGGAACCCTTGGTCAATTGGCCCCTGCACGCACAACAAGCACATTCATAAACATTTCTCTGTGCGTCTATTGTAGATGGGAGACGGGGGACAGAGAATCGATTTACGCGATTCAATCCCAAATTGCATTTCCGCCTTCCCCACGCGCTCCACGCCGTTTAGTTTTTTCGTGTTGTGAGCTTTTCAATGTGGGGAAGGCTTTTCCTGCTCCCGCCTGCTCCAGGGTATCTGCTTGTGAGTTGCAAGATTTGGCAGATTAAAATAAGGAAATCCCAAGATGAAATCGGATACAAACAGTCTTTTGTTTCAGATGTCAAAAGAAAGGAGGTTTTTTCCCCCCCTCCCTCTCTGCCATGGGAAAGGACCTTGCCAGCTTGTCCCTGGAAGTCATAGCTCTTCTTGTTTGACAGGCGTTGAATGACCTAGGGAAATTCAAGCAGGAAATGTTGGAGAAATATTTGGAGCTTCTGAAGGCAGCCCAATGCTCCTACGCTGACTTTGTTTTAATTTGGCCCATTCGTTCAAATTGATTTGGTCCTGCTTAACTCTGCATGGGATCGGGCGGCGTTCAGCTTGTTAGGCTTGCTAGCACGGATGGGAAAGCTTAACATCAATCAGATCCTGCCGAGACTCCCTAGCACAGTGTTTCTCAACCTTCCTAAAGTCACGAACCCTTAATACAGTTCCTCATGTTGTGATGACCCCTACAAACACCATAAGTGCCAAAGAGTTTCATCTATGCTGACGATCAAGCCATCACCGCTCAAGAAGGTATGCCTGCAGCTTAGTAGCTATCAGTCTGAGGTAAACCTCAATGGGAGAAAGGTCTCAGTCTGTGAGAAGGCCTCACAGTGTGAGCTAGATCTTATTCTATGAGAGAAGGCCTCAAAGTGTAAGGTAGACCTTAGTGGGAGAAGCCTCTGTGTGAGGTAGACCTCAGTGGGAAAAAATGTCTCAGTCTGTGAGAAGGCCTCACAGTGTGTGAGAGATCTTATTTTATGAGAGAAGGCCTCACAGTGTGAGATAGATCTTATTCTATGAGAGAAGGCCTCAAAGTGTAAGGTAGACCTTAGTCTGTGAGAGAAGCCTCTGTGTGAGGTAGACCTCAGTGGGAGAAAGGTCTCAGTCCGTGAGAAGGCCTCACAGTGTGAGATAGATCTTATTCTATGAGAGAAGGCCTCAAAATGTAAGGTAGACCTTAGTCTGTGAGAGAAGCCTCTGTGTGAGGTAGACCTCAGTGGGAGAAAGGTCTCAGTCTGTGAGAAGGCCTCACAGTGTGAGAGAGATCTTATTCTATGAGAGAAGGCCTCACAGTGTGAGATAGATCTTATTCTATGAGAGAAGGCCTCAAAGTGTAAGGTAGACCTTAGTCTGTGAGAGAAGCCTCTGTGTGAGGTAGACCTCAGTGGGAGAAAGGTCTCAGTGTGTGAGAAGGCCTCACAGTGTGAGATAGATCTTATTCTATGAGAGAAGGCCTCAAAGCGTAAGGTAGTCTGTGAGAGAAGCCTCTGTGTGAGGTAGACCTCAGTGGGAGAAAGGTCTCAGTCTGTGAGAAGGCCTCACAGTGTGAGATAGATCTTATTCTATGAGAGAAGGCCTCACAGTGTGAGTTAGGCCTTATCTGTGAGAGAAGGCCTCAAAGTGTAAGGTAGGCCTTAGTCTGTGAGAGAAGCCTCTGTGTGAGGTAGGCCTCACAGTGTCAGGGAGGCCTTAGTCTATGAGAAGACCAAGTGTGAGAAGGCCTGGTATGAGAAGCTTTGGTGAAAGAAGCCCTAAGTTAAAGGCCTAGTGTGTAAATGTTGAGATTAATTTCACATTTCAGCAGCAGATCAGTTGCACAACTTCAACGCTTTCCAGTAGCTTCTTCCTGCACAGTATTTTCAGTCAACTGCTCCCACAAACTGTAGTCACTCTGGAACTCTTTTACAGACACTTGAGCACATGCCCGGCCATTGTCAGTTTTACCATTGTCTTTCCCCCAGTCTAGATGACATTACAAACTTACCACAGCACACAGTTATACCTTGTCTTAGCAGACAGGTTCTTTTAATCAATTACATAGAGCCTTCGACGAACAGCATCACAGCACAAGGAGAGAGAATACACTCTACATGACTTCCTCATATACAATTCTATACAATTACACATAGCAATTTCAAAGGGAGCTTTGAAATGGTTGAACAGAAGCTCTCTGAAGCTCTAGGTCAGTGTTTCTCAACCTTCCTAATGTCATGACCCCTTAATACAGTTCCTCAAGTTGGGGTGACCCCATAAATGCCAAAGAGTTTCATCTACGCTGATGATCATGCCATCGCAACTCAAGAAGAGAGCTTTGATATGGCTGAATAGAAGCTCTCCGAAAATCTAGGTCAGTGATTTTCAACCTTCCTAATGCAGTTCCTCATGTTCTGGTGACCCCTACAAATGCCATAAGCACCAAAGATTTTCATCTATGCTGACGATCATGCCATCACCGCTCAAGAAGGGAGCTTTGAAATGGTTGAACAGAAGCTCTCCGAAGCTCTAGGTCAGTGTTTCTCAACCTTCTTAATGCCATGACACCTTAATTCATCTATGCCGACGATGATGCCATCACCACTCAAGAAGGGAGCTTTGAAATGGTTGAACAGAAGCTCTCCGAAGCTCTAGGTCAGTGTTTCTCGACCTTCTTAATGCCATGACCCCTTAAGTCATCTATGCCAACGATGATGCCATCACTGCTCAAGAAGGGAGCTTTGAAATGGTTGAACAGAAGCTCTCCGAAGCTCTAGGTCAGTGTTTCTCAACCTTCCTAATCCCGTGACCCCATAATACAGTTCTTCATGTTGTGGTGACGCCTACAAACGCCATAAGTGCCAAAGCATTTCATCTATGCTGATGATCAAGCCATCACCACTCAAGAAGGGAGCTTTGAAATGGCTGAACAGAAGCTCTCCAAAGCTCTAGGTCAGTGTTTCTCAACTTTCTTAATGCCATGACCCCTTAATTCATCTGTGCTGCTGATGATGCTTTAGGTGCTCTTACTGCCTATTGCAGGGAAAAGCAGGTTACACCATCAATGTTTAACATTTACACAAATGTCCAGTCACTGCAAGAAGGGAGAGAGAGTTTCATCTATGCTGATGATCGTGATATCACTGCTCAAGCAGGGAGCTTTGAAATAGTTGAACAGAAGCTCTCTGAAGCTTTAGGTGCTCTTACTGCCTATTACAGGGGAAAGCAGGTTACGCCATCAATGTTTAACATTTACATAAATGACCATCCACTGCCAGAAGGGAGAGAGAGTTTCATCTATGCTGTCGATCATGCCATCACCACCCAAGCAGGGAGCTTTAAAATGGTTGAACAGAAGCTCTCCGGAGCTTTAGGTGCTCTTACTACATATTACAAGGAAAACCAGCTGATTCCTAATCAATCTAAAACACAGACATGTACTTTTCACGTTATGAACAGACAAGCATCCCAAGCTTTGAGGATTACCTGGGAAGGAATCCAATTGGAGCATTGCAGCACACCAAAATATCTGGGAGTTACCTGGACTGTGCTTTGACGGCCACTGAAAAGCCCCCACAATGCCTGATATTTCTGGCATCTCGGACATATTACTTTTCTTTCTTAGTGGTGTAGAAATGAAGCTCCACAATGTCTGGTATTTCTGGCATCTTGGATGCATCGCTTTTCTTCCTTAATGGTGGTGGAGACGAAGCTGTTCTGCTGTTCCCTCTTCCTTCCCTACAACCCAACCTGCCACTGGCAAGTAGCAGTCAGCTCAATAGTCGTTAACCAAACACAAGCTCTGCTTGGATTTCCTGAAAAATACTGACCGTATTAAACTTGGCAGCCTTTCACGGATATGGTCCTCATTCCTTGGTGTCTGTCACCCTTGCAATGACGGAGGCCCCAAAGCGGCTTTCGACATTCTGTCTAAACAGCTGGTGCTGCTAAGTGGAGAAGAGAAGGGAGGAAATGGAGAGGGTGTTTTGGTGGAGTGGGATGGCGGGTGGAAAATGAAAACCATCGTGGTTTAGAAGACAACTCAAGGGCAGCTGGCGAAGGACGGCATAAGCCCCGTCAGTATCGTTCTTTTCAGGGAACAGCGAACAGAAACCGACATCACATTATCATCCTTAATGCATTCGAATTACGACGATCCTTGACAGATATGTTCTTAATGCTTATGAGTAGGAATATAGAGGGTGATTAGTAGGCTTGTTGGATAAAAAAAAAATTGGTTCAAATCTCGTTTCGGATGTCGGGGGCACTGGTGATTCGGATCTAAAGTCAATTCAGATTTTCACAAAATGTTCAAAACTTTTCAAAACTTCCGAGACTTCTGAATCCTTCATTAATGGTTCTCTTGCCCAGGACCGATGCGAAAGGGAAAGGAAACGAAGGGAATTAATCCAAACTGGGTTAAAATGCTTCTCTCGCCCAGGACTGACGAGGAAGGGAAAGGAAACTGAAGGGAATCCATCCAAACTGGGTTAAACTGCTTCTCTCGCCCAGGACTGATGCGGGAGGGAAAGGAAACAAAGGGAACTAATCCAAACTGGGTTAAAATGCTTCTCTCGCCCAGGACTGACGAGGAAGGGAAAGGAAACTGAAGGGAATCCATCCACACTGGGTTAAACTGCTTCTCTCACCCAGGACTGATGCGGGAGGGAAAGGAAACGAATGGAATCCATCCACACTGGGTTAAACTGCTTCTCTCGCCCAGGACTGACGAGGAAGGGAAAGGAAACCGAAGGGAATCATTCCAAACTGGGTTAAACTGCTTCTCTCGCCCAGGACTGATGTGGGAGGGAAAGGAAACGAATGGAATCCATCCACACTGGGTTAAACTGCTTCTCTCGCCCAGGACTGATGTGGGAGGGAAAGGAAACAAAGGGAATCCATCCACACTGGGTTAAACTGCTTCTCTCGCCCAGGACTGACGAGGAAGGGAAAGGAAACCAAAAGGAATCCATCCACACTGGGTTAAACTGCTTCTCTTGCCCAGGACTGACACGGGAGGGGGAGGGAAAGGAAACGAAGGGAATCCATCCACACTGGGTTAAACTGCTTCTCTCACCCAGGACTGACGAGGAAGGGAAAGGAAACGAAGTGAAACCATCCACACTGGATTAAACTGCTTCTCTCACCCAGGACTGACGAGGAAGGGAAAGGAAACGAAGGGAATCCATCCACACTGGGTTAAACTGCTTCTCTCGCCCAGGACTGACGAGGAAGGGAAAGGAAACCGAAAGGAATCCATCCACACTGGGTTAAACTGCTTCTCTCGCCCAGGACTGACACAGGAGGGAAAGGAAACGAAGGGAAACCATCCAAACTGGAATAAACTGCTTCTCTCACCCAGGACTGACGAGGAAGGGAAAGGAAACCGAAGGAATCCATCCACACTGGGTTAAACTGCTTCTCTCGCCCAGGACTGACGAGGAAGGGAAAGGAAACCGAAAGGAATCCATCCACACTGGGTTAAACTGCTTCTCTCGCCCAGGACTGACGAGGAAGGGAAAGGAAACCAAAAGGAATCAATCCACACTGGGTTAAACTGCTTCTCTCGCCCAGGACTGACAAGGAAGGGAAAGGAAACTGAAAGGAATCCATCCACACTGGGTTAAACTGATTCTCTCGCCCAGGACTGACAAGGAAGGGAAAGGAAACTGAAAGGAATCCATCCACACTGGGTTAAACTGATTCTCTCGCCCAGGACTGACGCTGGAGGGAAAGGAAACGAAGGGAATCCATCCACACTGCTCCACAGTCACAGTGTTCAACCTTATTACTGTCACATTTAGCAGCAAATTCCTGTCGCACATGGGCGGGGGGGGGGGGCAACGAGTGTAGGTTTAAAACATCCTGTGATTATTCTGCATGTTTCCTTCAATGCTATGTTCACCTGCTTTGCATGGGCAGACTTATGCCAAACAAGGCAGGCATACTTGGCAGTTGAGTAAGACAAGGCCAGGGCTGATGTTCTTATTAATTTTGGGTCTGCACCCATGTGCTGCCAGTAAGTTTCCGCAGGATGTTATTGTGTGCAGCTACTTTGTGCTTGGTGTTCTGGGTGTTAATATTATGACGGTAGGACAAAACATGCAGTTCAAACAATATACTAGAGAGCAAGCGTAGCTCATCCACGTAACCCAGAAGTCTAGAGGTTAAGGACCAAAATACTTAACATGCTAAGAATGACCTCTCTGTCTGGAAGATGCCTTTAAAATTCCAGTGGCATGCTTTCTGCCTGAAGCTTTTTGCCTGGAGGTGTCCGATATGGGGGAACTAAGCTGTGGTATGGAACTTCAGGTGCACTATAAAGGTTCGGAAAATGGCTCCAAGAGGTTGGTTTACCAGCTTTACCGGAATGAACAGTGCTGCTGTGATGAACTTTGACCTGGGTGATGCCAATGCTAGACAACATCCCGCACTTTGCGCTTTCGTCTAATTATATTTTATGCCTTTAGCTCCTGGCTTTTAGTTTGCCCTTAAGAGGGAAGAAGCATTCTGAAATGAAAGGAGTGTGTGCGTGTGGCGGGTCACAAATACATGTCTTGCTGACTTGTGTGCTCCATTACAATGAAGGGAATGGTAGCCTGGGGTGAGTAACCTGCGGCCCATGGCTTCACTTCAAAAGCCCTCCGCAAGCGTTCATTTTGGACCTTTGCCAACAGGAGCTTGCCCTTCCCTTTGCAATCTGGCGGAGGAAGAAGACGGAAAGAGACAAAAAGAAGACAGAGAAAGGAGTGACAGGAAAGAAATCCACGTCCTCCAAGTGTCCCAAACACTACGGCATATTTTTGAGCATGGATAAAGGAAACCATCTGTGGATAAGAGGTTTGCACTGTAATTAATGAAAGGTATAGAGAAAGCAGTCAAAAATATTTTTAAAAATTAATTGCAAGAAATTGAGGGTTAAATGGATGCAATAACTCAGCAAAAGCTGCAATTCAATATAAGCAGGTACGCCTCAGTTTTAGTTGCCCTCAGTCTGAGAAAGGCCTCAGTGTGAGTGAGTCTGAGTGAGTCTGAGAAAGGCCTCAGTGTGAGGTGTTTATTTATTTATTTATTTCTCCATGTGGGGTTGCCTCTGAAGACTGCCCGGAAGCTACAACTAGTACAACGAGCGGCAGCCAGATTACTAATGGGAGCGGGGTACAGGGAGCATACTACTCCTCTGTTGCGCCAGCTCCACTGGCTGCCAATTAGCTTTCGAGCACAATTCAAAGTGCTGGTATAAATCCCTAAACGACTCCGGGCCAGTTTACCTGTCCGAACTGATTCTCCGCTCTGAACCATCAAGGTTGTTAAGATCTTCTGGAGGGGCCCTGCTCTCGGACCCACCACCCTCGCAAGTGCGTCTGGTGGGGACGAGGGACAGGCTGAAAAAGGTGGAGCGAGACTTCTATGTCACAGGCAACAAAAAAACTCATCCCACGGATGACAAAATGTATTGAATGGTGATTATGTGGAAAAATAATGTAATACCTGTGCTACAATCCATGTATGTATTATTAAAATATATTCATTCTTTGGATTTTTTAAAAAATCTTACTTTCCAGATAACTCTCATACAAAAAGGTACCGTGGATATCGAGGGAACCCAGTGACTCCGAGGGAACCTGACGCGGATACCGAGGGAACTTGACTCTGTAGGCCTGATATCCATGGGGAAAGAGAGACATGTACATAGGACATCCATTAATACCTAGGGAGATCATATAAAAGGGTACCATGGATACCGAGGGAACTTGGCGACACTGAAGGAACCTGACGTGGATACCGAGGAAACCTGACGTGGATACCAAGGGAACTTGACGACTCCGTAGGCCTGGTATCCATGGGGAAAGGGAGACATATAAGCAGGGGATCCATTAATACCTAGGGAGATCATACGAAAGGGTACCACGGATACCGAGGAAACCTGGCGACTCTGAGGGAACCTGACGCGGATACCGAGGGAACCTGACACAGATACTGAGGGAACTTGATGACTCTGTAGGCCTGGTATCCATGGGGAAAGGGAGACATGTACACAGGGCATCCATTAATACCTAAGGAGAGAATATAAAAGGGTACCACGGATACCGAGGGAACCTGGCAACTCCGAGGGAACCTCACACGGATACCGAGGGAACCTGATGCAGATACCGAGGGAACTTGACGACTCCATAGGCCTGGTATCCATGGGGAAAGGGAGACATGTACATAGGGGATCCATTAATACCTAGGGAGATCATATGAAAGGGTGCCACAGATACTGAGGGAACCTCATGACTCTGAGGGAACCTGACGCGGATACCGAGGGAACCTGAAACAGATACCAAGGGAACTTGATGACTCCGTAGGCCCGGTATCCATGGGAAAAGAGAGACATGTACACAGGGCATCCATTAATACCTAGGGAGATCCTATAAAATGGTACCATGGATACTGAGGGAACCTGGCAACTCTGAGGGAACCTGATGTGGATACCGAGGGAACCTGATGCGGATACCGAGGGAACTTGACGACTCTGTAGGCCTGGTATCCATGGGGAAAGAGAGACATGTATATAGAGGACCCATTAATACCTAGGGAGATCATATAAAAGGGTACCACGGATACCGAGGGAACTTGGTGATTCTGAGGGAACCTGACGTGGATACAGAGGGAACTTGACGACTCTGTAGGCCTGGTATCCATGGGGAAAGGGAGACATGTACACAGGGCATCCATTAATACCTAGGGAGATCATATAAAGGGGTACCATGGATACCGAGGGAACCTGGTGACTCTGAGAGTATCCATGGGGAAAGGGAGACATGTACACAGGGGATCCATTAATACCTAGGGAGATCATACAAAAGGATACCATGGATACAGAGGGAACTTGGTGACTCCGAGGGAACCTGACGCGGATATAGAGGGAACATGACGCGGATATCGAGGAAACCTGACTACTCCGTAGGCCTGGTATCCACAGGAAAAGGGGGCACGTACGTAGGGGATCCATTAATACCAAGGGAGATCCAACAACTATGGGGACCTATGGGGGTGAAAGATTGGTGAGGAAGTTCAGGGAGGTGAAAAGGGAACATAGAATATAATGAAAGATAAAACAACAGTTTTTGTGATGTATTTTATTTTCGTCTCACAGTGATAGTAGCAACATACTGGAGTTTTTCAAACTCTGCCCCCCTTTTTTCTTGATACACCTCCCCCTCAGTCCTCTGGATTACTTCTCTCCTGACACACACACACACACCCCAGCTCCTGACACAGCAACATGGGAGAGGTATGGCGGCCTGCCGGCAGTGTGCAGCTGTTGTAATGACATGAGCAACCCACCGCAGGCGAGTTTCCAGAGTGAGGCAAGCGGCGTGCGTGCAGGCTGGGCGGGCTGACACTTTCCCATGCATTGTGCCCTGTGTCACCGAGGAGGTGGGCCCCTCCCAGTCTGACAGCCCGAACCGGATACCTTCAGTGACTGAAATAATAGGCCTAGTGGTGGGAAAAAGAAGGCTGAGAAAACCTCAAGGGAAGAATTAAAGGATGAATAACTTTCCTCCCCACAGCTATGTCCCAGAAGCATGCCTGAGCCTGTGGTCTGCCTGCCAGTTGACTGCTCTTCYTCCTCCTCCTCCTCCTCCTCSTCCTCCTCTCTGCCCTTCGCCAACAYCCTTCACCGCCCTTGTGGGAGCAAAACCCTGCCTGGATTCCATCAAGGAAATAATTGAGATGGCTTGCGCTTGAGAAAAAAGAGGAAGGAACAAAGCAGTAGCATTGGCGTCCTGCAGGCTTRGAGAGATCTTCCAAGCTCCTGGAAAGATGACTAGCAGGACCTTCCCTTCTTTTCTGGCTCCATTAGAATCCTAGAGTTGGAAGAGACCTCGTGGGCCATCCAGTCCAACCCCATTCTGCCAAGAAGCAGGAAAATTACTTAGAAGGCTTCAGTGGGAGAAAGGCGTCAGTGTGAGGTAGGCCTCHGTGTTAGTTCGCCTCAGYCTAAGAGAGCCCTCTGTGAGAAGGCCTCAGTGGGRAAAAGGCCTCAGTGTTAGTAGRCCTCAGTTTGTTCCACTGCTGAACGGATTTCACAGTCCACAACCTTCCTAATACTGCTACTGCTTAGAATCATAGAGTTGTAAGGCCTCAGTATTGGTAGGCCTCAGTTTGTTTCACTGCTGAACAGATTTCACAGACCACAACCTTCCTAATGCTGCKACCCCTTAGAATCCTAGAGTTGGAAGAGACCTCRTGAGCCATCCAGTCCAACCCCATTCTGCCAAGAAGCAGGAAAATTACTTAGAAGGCCTCAGAAGGCCACTGAGGTAGCCCTCAGTGTTAGTTTGCCTGAGTCTAAGAGAGCCCTCTGTGAGAAGGCCTCAGTGGGAAAAAGGCCTCAGTGTTAGTAGACCTCAGTTTGTTTCACTGCTAAACAGATTTCACAGATCACAGCCTTCCTAATGCTGCGACCCCTTAGAATCCTAGAGTTGGAAGAGACCTCCTGGGCCATGCAGTCCAACCCCATTCTGCCAAGAAGCAGGAAAATTACTTAGAAGGCCTCAGTGTGAGGTAGGCCTCAGTGTTAGTTCACCTCAGTCTAAGAGAGGCCTCTGTGGGAAAAGGGCCGCAGTGTTAGTAGGCCTCAGTTTGTTCCACTGCTGATCTCACAGTCCACAACCTTCCTAATGCTGCGACCCCTTAGAATCATAGAGTTGGAAGAGACCTCATGTGAGAAGGCCTCAGTGGGAAAAAGGCCTCAGTGTTAGTAGGCCTCAGTTTGAGAAGACCTGGTGTGAGAAGCCCCAGGTTGAAGGCCATCTTGTGTGAAGCTTCAGTGTGTTGGCTGCTATGTATAAAGAAAGTCGCATTCAAAACACCCCCGACAGATGGCCATCCAGCCTCTGTTTCAAAGCCTCCAAAGAAGGAGCCTCCACCACACTCCGGGGCAGAGAGATCCACTGCTGAACAGCTCTCACGTTCAGGAAGTTCCTCCTAACATTCAGATGGAATCTAGTTTCTTGCTCAACATAGCAAACTTTATGTTGTTTTGTTGTAGTTTACCCTGCAGCCAGAGAGCACAGTGAGCCCCACAAATGCATCTAGAGCAAACTCGCCCAACATCATAAACTTTAAGTACTGATGGAGTTTCTCAGGCTCAACCAGGCATGATGGGAGTTGTAGTTCACCCAGAACCAGAGAAACAGTGACCTCCACTGATCATGGACCTGGACCAAACTTGGCACACAGAACCCCTATGACTAACTCAACTTACTGAAAGGGTTTGAGGGGACTGACTTGCCATAGTGGGAGTTGTAGTTTACCCTAAAGTCAGAGAGCACCCTGAACCCCACTAATGATGTACCTGGACCAAACTTGACACACAGAAACCCTATGACTAACTCAGCCTACTGGAGGGGCTTGAGGACACTGACTCACTATATTGGGAGTTGTAGTTCACCCTAAAGCAAGAGAGTACACTGAACCCCACCAATGATGTACCTGGACCACACTTGGCACATAGAACCCCCATGACTAACTCAACCTACTGGAGCGGTTTGAGGAGACTGACCCACCCTAGTGGGAGTTGTAGTTTACGTTGCAGCCAGAGAGTACGCTGAAGCCCACCAATGATGCATCTAGAGCAAACCCACCCAACATAACAAACTTTAATTTCTGATGGCACACCGGCGTCTGGCTCCAGGGAAGGAAGGACGCCGCCATCGGGGACGATGAGGAACGGGAAGGAGGGAAGGAAGCGGGTGAGGGAAGGAAGGACGGAAATGAGGGGAAGGGGTGTAAATAGGAAGGAAGGAAGGAAGAAAAGAAGGAAAGAAAGGGAAGGTGTAGGAAGGAAGGAAGGAAGGAAAGAAGGAAGGCAGGTATATCAGAGAAGAAAGGTAGGAAATAAACAAAAGGAGGGAAGGGAAGGTGTATGAAAAAAGGAAGGAAGGAGAAGTTGGGAAAGTATATGAGGGAAGAAAGGTAGGAAAGAAAGAAGAAAGAGAGAGTAGGAGCATGGGAAACAAGGGAGAAAGGAAGGAAGGAAGAAGAAAGGAGCGGAAGGGAAGGTGTAGGAACGAAGGAAAGGAAGGAAGAAAGGACAGAAGAAAAGGGAAGGGAGGAAAGAAAGCAAATGAAGAAGAGAAAGGGAGGAAAGAAAGAAAGGAAAGAAAGGAAAGAAAGGAAGAGCTACAGAGCGAAGGAAGGAAGGAAAGAGAAAGAGAGGGAAGAAAGGAGTCAAAGAGGAAGGAAAAGAAAAAGTGAGGGGGAAGGAAAGAGGTACAGAAGGAAGGAGGAGAGAAGGAAAGAAAAAAGGGAAGGGAGGAAAGACGCAGCAAAGGAAAAAGAGAAAGAAGGAGAGAAAGACGCAGGGAAGGAAAGAAATAAGGAGAAGGAAGGATGAAAGCAAACAGCTAAGGAAGGAAGTAAACAGGTAGAGAAGGAAGAAAGGAAAGAAGAAAACAGAATGAAGGAAGGAGTGAAAGAAGCAGAGAAAGAGGGAGAGAAGGCTGGCCACAGCAACGCGTGGCGGGTAAAGCTAGTATATAATATAGTGAAGTTTTATTCTATCTATATCTATAACTATAACTATAGATAGATAGATAGATAGATAGATAGATAGATAGATAGATATTCCTTTCCTTGCCTCCTTTTCCTTACAAAACATGGGAAAGCTCCTCTATGTTTTATCTTTTCCTTTCCTAGTGAGGGCACGCTGGCTTTTATACCCGCCACTAATCTCTGATCTGCATTTCATATTCTCTGATTCATGGAGGAGTCAATCACCGGTGACAGGAGGGCAGAGCTGTCAAGCCAGGCCCACATATAACGATATTTGTGATTGATGGGGAGGTTCGTTATGTGCGAGCTCCTCTTCCCGTCCGGCACCCGTGGCTGAAGCTTCGCCTGACAGGCCATCAGTGCTGTAGGGTCTCGTCATCCATACATTAAGGGGGCAATTTAGCCGAGCCCCAGACCCCCCCCCCTCCCCTTTCTCTGCTCGGTTGCAGAAATGAGCACTGTTTACTCGGAGAGATAAAACACAAAAGTGGGAGGTGGACTTTCCTAAGGGGAGGCTAAGTCAGCGCATGGGGTTGGTTGTCATTGTTGCAGTGATGGCACTGACATCGTAATGGTTGAGCATCATTGTTATGTCTCCGTACTATGGAACCTTCACAGTAGTAGTTTCACAAGGTCTTTCGTTTTCTCTGCCAAAGAGATTACCATGCCATCACTGCTCAAGCAGGAAGCTTTGGGATGGTAGAACAGAAGCTTTCCGAAGCTCTAGGTGCTCTTACTGCCTATTACAGGGAAAACCAGCTGATCCCTAATCCATCTAAAACACAGACATGTGCCTTTCATCTCAAGAACAGACAAGCATCCCAAACTCTGAGGATTATTACCTGGGAAGGAATCCCACTGGAGCATTGCAGCGCACCCAAATACCTGGGAGTCACTCTGGACCGTGCTCTGACCTACAAGAAGCACTGCCTGAACATCAAGCAAAAAGTGGGTGCTAGAAACAATATCATACGAAAGCTGACTGGCACAACCTGGGGATCACAACCAGACACAGTGAAGACATCTGCCCTTGCGCTGTGCTACTCTGTTGCTGAGTATGCATGCCCAGTGTGGAACACATCTCACCACACTAAAACAGTGGATGTGGCTCTTAATGAGACATGCCGCATTATCACGGGGTGTCTGCACCACGCTAAAACAGTGGATGTGGCTCTTAATGAGACATGCCGCATTATCACGGGGTGTCTGCGCCCTACACCACTGGAGAAATTACACTGCTTAGCCGGTATTGCACCACCTGACATCCGCCGGGAAGTAGCAGCCAATAGTGAAAGGACCAAGGAAGAGACATCTCCAGCTCATCCCCTGTTTGGGTATCAGCCAGCACGTCAATGACTTAAATCTAGAAATAGTTTTCTAAGATCTACAGAGACACTCGCTGGAACACCTCAGCAAGCGAGAGTCCAAAAGTGGCAGGCTCAAACCCAGAACCTCAACCAATGGCTGATACCAAATGAGAGACTCCCCCCTGGGCACACAGAGGACTGGGCAACTTGGAAGGCGAACAGACTGCGTTCTGGCACCACGAGATGCAGAGCCAACCTTCAGAAATGGGGCTACAAAGTGGAATCCTCGACATGCGAGTGTGGAGAAGAGCAAACCACTGACCACCTGCTGCAATGCAACCTGAGCCCTGCCACATGCACAAGGGAGGACCTTCTTGCAGCAACACCAGAAGCACTCCAAGGGGCCAGATACTGGTCAAAGGACATCTAATCAACAACCAAACTCACAAATTGTGTATTCTGTATTTTGTATTTTTGTATTTTGTTTTTCTGTTAGAAATGTAATATAATTGACTGGTTGCTGATGACTCGATAAATAAATAAATAAATAAATAATGCCTAAGAGTGCTGGTGCCTCTCCAAACTACAAGTCCCAGGATTCTAAAGCCTTGGGGTGGGGCCAAAGCCTTGGGGTGGGGCCAAAGGAGGCAGCCTCATGACCCCTCCAAAATGGCCAAACAACCCCCTTGGTGGTCGCGACCCCCAGGTTGAGAACCGCTGATCTATATAAATAAAAATGTAATGTTTGTTTGTGGGATTAACAGAACTCAAAAACCACTGGACAAACTGGCACCAAATTTGGACACAAGACACCTAACAACCCAATGTATGTCCTTTACTAAAAAAATATGCTTTTGTCATTTGGGAGTTGCCGTTGCTGGGATTTATAGTTCACCTACAAAGAGCATTCTGAACCCCACCAACAATGGAATTGAACCAAACTTGGCACACAGTTCTCTCGTGACCAACAGAAAATACTGGAAGGGTTTGGTGGGCAGTGTCCTT
Organism: Anolis sagrei ordinatus; assembly: GCF_025583915.1. Taxonomy (NCBI): domain Eukaryota; kingdom Metazoa; phylum Chordata; class Lepidosauria; order Squamata; family Anolidae; genus Anolis; species Anolis sagrei. The sequence goes on along the minus strand of NW_026844811.1, from coordinate 16,447,549 downwards.
TGGTTTTGGAGTTGTAGTTCACCTACATCCAGAGATCACTGTGGACTCAAACAATGATGGATCTGGACCAAACTTGGCATGAATACTCAATATGCCCAAATGTGAACACTGGTGGAGTTTGGGGAAAATAGAATTTTGACATTTGGGAGTTGTAGTTGCTGGGATTTATAGTTCACCTACAATCAAAGAGCTTTGGAAGAGCTACTGGAAGGGTTTGATAGGCATTGACCTTGCCTTTTGGAGTTGTAGTTCACCTACATACAGAAAACACTCAGAACAATGATGGATCAAGACTAAACTTGCCATGAATACTCAATATGCCCAAATGTGAACACTGGTGGAGTTTGGGGAAAATAGACCTTGACATTTGGGAGTTGTAGTTGCTGGGATTTATAGTTCACCTACAATCAAAGATCATTCTGAATCCCATCAATGACGGAATTGAACCAAACTTGGCACACAGTTCTTCCGTGACCAACAGAAAATACTGCAAGGGTTTGGTGGCCATTGTCCTTTGGTTTTGGAGTTGTAGTTCACCTACATCCAGAGATCACTGTGGACTCAAACAATGATGGATCTGGACCAAACTCTACACGAATACTCAATATGCTCCAATGTGAACACTGGTGGAGTTTGGGGAAAATAGAATCTTGACATTTGGGAGTTGTAGTTGCTGGGATTTATAGTTCACCTACAATCAAAGAGCATTCTGAACCCCACCAACGATGGAATTGAACCAACCTTGGCACACAGTTCTCCCATGACCAACAGAAAATACTGGAAGGGTTTGGTGGGCAGTGTCCTTTGGTTTTGGAGTTGTAGTTCACCTACATCCAGAGATCACTGTGGACTCAAACAATGATGGATCTGGATCAAACTTGGCATGAATACTCCATATGTCCAAATATGAACAGAGATGGAATTTGGGGGAAATAGACCTTGACATTTTGGAGTTGTAGTTACTGGGATTTATAGTCCACAGTATTAGTAAGGTTGAGAACCACTGCCATAGCCTCTTCTAAAGTGGCCGAATGAACAATTTAATGGGTTCGCTGGGTTGTGGTGGGGGCTGGCATTTGCCCAACATGACCTCCTTAGGGCACCACGATCCATTCCTCCTCACCCCACACCCTCCACAATTGCGTGCACTCTTCCTTTCCATTTGTGCCTGTCTCAACCAGGCGGCTGCTCCTTCCTCTTAATGAGAAGTTAAGCCGCTATAGGAAATCGATTCTCTGAGAGCACAGCACGGCTCGGCTCTCCAGCGAAACCCTCTGAGGTTTCATACAGGAAACCTCAGAAACCTTAGAAGCCAGAAAGCTTTTAAAAGCATTTACGATCAAAAAGCCAAGGTGAGACGGAGAAAGAGAGTCAACGTCTCCCGAGCAGGATGTGCACCTCTTGGAGACGGATGGTCGGCCGGGTTTCAGGGAAGCCCACGTCATCTGACCTCTGCGGTGGTCAGATCTGAACGAAAGATGGCCTTTGCCACACCAAGAACCGCACTTTGTTTTGCAATTCTTCGGAAATGGATTTAGTCGAAGGGATGGCATTATCACTCCAATGGAGCTCTGGAAGTAGATTGAATGTGTGTTCAGCAAGATTATGAGAATAGCTCCGCTTTTGAAATGATGGTGGAGGCTCCTTTTTTGGAGGCTTTTAAGCAGAGGCTAGATGGCCATCTGTCGGGGGTGCTTTGAATGTGATTTTCCTGCTTCTTGGCAGAATGGGGTTGGACTGGATGGCCCACGAGGTCTCTTCCAAGTCTATGATTCTATGATTCTACATGAGGGCCTTCAACCTGAGGCCTATCTCACACTGAGGCCTTTCTCCCACTGAAGCCTTCTCCCACTAAGGGCTCTCTCAGACTGACACCTCTCTCACACTGAGGCGAACGAACACTGAGGCCTACTCATACTCTTCCAACTCTATGATTCTACATGAGGGCCTTCAACCTGAGGCCTATCTCACACTGAGGCCTTTCCCCCACTGAAGCCTTCTCCCACTGAGGGCTCTCTCAGACTGACACCTCTCTCACACTGAGGCGAACGAACAATGAGGCCTACTCATACTGTTCCAACTCTATGATTCTACATGAGGGCCTTCAACCTGAGGCCTATCTCACACTGAGGCCTTTCTCCCACTGAAGCCTTCTCCCACTAAGGGCTCTCTCAGACTGACACCTCTCTCACACTGAGGCGAACGAACACTGAGGCCTACTCATACTCTTCCAACTCTATGATTCTACATGAGGGCCTTCAACCTGAGGCCTATCTCACACTGAGGCCTTTCTCCCACTGAAGCCTTCTCCCACTAAGGGCTCTCTCAGACTGACACCTCTCTCACACTGAGGCGAACGAACACTGAGGCCTACTCATACTCTTCCAACTCTATGATTCTACATGAGGGCCTTCAACCTGAGGCCTATCTCACACTGAGGCCTTTCCCCCACTGAAGCCTTCTCCCACTGAGGGCTCTCTCAGACTGACACCTCTCTCACACTGAGGCGAACGAACACTGAGGCCTACTCATACTCTTCCAACTCTATGATTCTACATGAGGGCCTTCAACCTGAGGCCTATCTCACACTGAGGCCTTTCCCCCACTGAAGCCTTCTCCCACCAAGGGCTCTCTCAAACTGACGCCTCTCTCACACTGAGGTGAACGAACACTGAGGCCTACTCATATTCTTCCAACTCTATGATTCTACATGAGGGCCTTCAACCTGGGGCTTCTTTTACCGAAGTTTCTCACACCAGGCCTTCCTCATGATGAGGTCTACTAACACTGAGGCCTTTCTCCCACTGAAGCCTTCTCCCACTGAGGGCTCTCTCAGACTGATGCCTCTCTCACACTGAGGCCTACTCATACTCTTCCAACTCTATGATTCTATGATTCTACATGAGGGCCTTCAACCTGGGGCTTCTTTTACCGAAGTTTCTCACACCAGGCCTTCCTCATGATGAGGTCTACTAACACTGAGGCCTTTCTCCCACTGAAGCCTTCTCAGAGGGCTCTCTCAGACTGACGCCTCTCTCACACTGAGGCGAACGAACACTGAGGCCTACTCATACTCTTCCAACTCTATGATTCTATGATTCTACATGAGGGCCTTCAACCTGGGGCTTCTTTTACCGAAGTTTCTCACACCAGGCCTTCCTCATGATGAGGCCTACTAACACTGAGACTATCTCACACTGACCTAGAGCTTTGGGGAGCTTCAGTTCAACCGTTTCAAAGCTCCCTGCTTGAGTGGTGATGGCATGATCATCAGCATAGATGAAACTCATATCTATGGTTGGGGGTCACCACAACATAAAGAACTGTATTAAGGGGTCGCGACATCAGGAAGATTGAGAAACACAGACCTAGAGCTTTGGAGATCTTCTGTTCAATCGTTTCAAAACTCCCTGCTTGAGTGGTGATGGCATGATCGTCAGCATAGATGAAACTCATATCTATGTTGGGGGTCTCCACAACATAAAGAACTGTATTAAGGGGTCGCGACATCAGGAAGATTGAGAAACACAGACCTAGAGCTTTGGAGATCTTCTGTTCAACCGTTTCAAAACTCCCTGCTTGAGTGGTGATGGCATGATCGTCAGCATAGATGAAACTCATATCTATGGTTGGGGGTCTCCACAACATAAAGAACTGTATTAAGGGGTCGCGACATCAGGAAGATTAAGAAACACTGACCTAAAGCTTTGGAGATCTTCTGTTCAACCATTTCAAAATTCCCTTCTTGAGTGGTGATAGCATGATCGTCAGCATAGATGAATCTCATATTTACGGTTGGGGCTCACCACAACATGAGGAACTGGATTAAGGGAAGGTTGAGTTACAAAACAACGGCACAGTCCTAAAGCCACACTTCCCTATCTGCTTCCCAGAGCCGAAGGAATTGCTCTAGTAGACAGACTTGCCGTTATCTCCCCCAGATAAATTTTGCCTTCAGTTGAGACAGCCAGACACATAAACAGCCTTAATGTTCCCTGGAACCATAAACCGGTGAGCGGCCTGCTTTTCAGCAGGAGCCAATGATAAATAGAAGCCCTTGGTTCTGCTAATTAAAGTTTACATGCCAGGAGGGGGTCTTGGCGGCGTTTTGCCCCATCCCACCCACACCGTTTAACAATCCTTCACCTGTCCCAGTCAGTTGATGGCGGGAAGGGCGTCAGTAGCAAACAGATCTGTCAGGGTATGTCAGCTATTTTGGATTTAGAAAGCTGCCAGAAGGTCAGATTGCATCAGACAGACGCACACCAGCTTACAAATTTGCCGCCTGCGATGCTATTTTGCCTTTAACATCCTCCTTTCCATTAAACGCATGACTTAAATGCCTGTCTGAAAGAAGGCAGCCTTTCGTTTAGTGGTTCCCAACCTTCCTTTGTCATTCGGGAGTTGTAGTTGCTGGGATTTATAGTTCGCCTACAATCAAAGGTCATTCTGAACTCCACCAACGATGGAATTGAACCAAACTTGGCACACAGAACTCCCATGATCAACAGAAAATCCTGGAAGAGTTTGGTGGGCATTGACTTTGAGTTTTGGAGTTGTAGTTTGACATTTGGGAGTTGTAGTTGCAGGGATGTATAGTTTGCCTACAATCAAAGCGCATTCTGAACTCCACCAACGATGGAATTGAACCAAACTTGGCACACAGGACTCCCACAACCAACGGCACAAATACTCAATATGGCCAAATGTGAACACTGGTGGAATTTGGGGAAAATAGACCTTGCCATTTGGGAGTTGTAGTTGCAGGGATGTATAGTTTGCCTACAATCAAAGCGCATTCTGAACTCCACCAACGATGGAATTGAACCAAACTTGGCACACAGGACTCCCACAACCAACGGCACAAATACTCAATATGGCCAAATGTGAACACTGGTGGAATTTGGGGAAAATAGACCTTGACATTTGGGAGTTGTAGTTGCAGGAATGTATAGTTCACCTACAATCAATAGATGTATAGATGTATAGTTCGCCTACAATCAAAGAGCATTCTGAACTCCACCAACGATGGAATTGAACCAAACTTGGCACACAGGATTCCCACAACCAACGGCACAAATACTCAATATGGCCAAATGTGAACACTGGTGGAATTTGGGGAAAATAGACCTTGCCATTTGGGAGTTGTAGTTGCAGGGATGTATAGTTTGCCTACAATCAAAGCGCATTCTGAACTCCACCAACGATGGAATTGAACCAAACTTGGCACACAGGACTCCCACAACCAACGGCACAAATACTCAATATGGCCAAATGTGAACACTGGTGGAATTTGGGGGAAATAGACCTTGACATTTGGGAGTTGTAGTTGCAGGGATGTATAGTTTGCCTACAATCAAAGCGCAGCCCAAACTCCACCAATGATGGAATTGAACCAAACTTGGCACATAGGACTCCCACAACCAACAGAAAACACTGGAAGGGTTTGGTGGGCATTGACCTTGAGTTTTGGAGTTGTAGTTCACCTCCATACAAAGTTCTTTATACTTCCTTCTTTGCTTCCACGTTGGGCTTCTTTCTCATGCAGATAAACGGCTTCACTCTCACAGAACCTCCTCTCACACCGAAGTCACACAGGAGCTTCACACAGTAGCTTTTTACACAGAAGGTTCACACATTGAAGAGAGATGTTGACAAGCTGGAATGTGTCCAGAGGAGGGCGACTAAAGTGATCAAGGGTCTGGAGAACAAGCCCTATGAGGAGCAACTTAAAGAGCTGGGCATGTTTAGCCTGAAGAAGAGAAGGCTGAGAAGAGACATTATAGCCATGTATAAATATGTGAGAGGAAGCCACAGGGAGGAGGGAGCAAGCTTGTTTTCTGCTTCCTTGGAGACTAGGACGCGGAACAATGGCTTCAAATTCTAAGAAAGGAGATTCCACCTGAACATAAGAAAGAACTTCCTGACTGTGAGAGCCGTTCAGCAGTGGAACTCTCTGCCCTGGAGTGTGTTGGAGGCTCCTTCTTTGGAAGCGTTTAAACAAAGGTTGGATGGCCATCTGTCAGGAGTGCTTTGAATGGAAATTTCCTGCTTCTTGGCAGAGTGGGGTTGGACTGGATGGCCCATGAGGTCTCTTCCAACTCTATGATTCTACATGAGGGCTTTCAACCTGGGGCTTCTTTTACCGAAGTTTTTCACATCCGGCCTTCCTCATGACGAGGCCTACTAACACTGAGGCCTATCTCACACTGAGGCCTTTCTCCCACTGAAGCCTTCTCCCACCGAGGTCTCTCTCAGACTGATGCCTCTGTCACACTGAGGCGAATGAACACTGAGGCCTACTCATACTGAGGCCCTTCTCCCACAGAGACCTCTCACAGACTGACGGCTACTAAGCAACAGGCACACCTGCTTATATTGAACTGCAGCTTTTGCTGAGTCATTGTATCCATTTAACCCTTTCAGTGCTTGACTCACATTTTTTGTAATTAAAAATACATAGGGTGTGGAGATGATGGTGTACTCCCTGAATTGCTACCAGAGATTTCCCAGGATTTGGGGCTTGAAAACAACTGGGCACATGGCCCAGCTGCAAAACTTAATGAGCAAATAGATAGGTGGCAGGAGATTAGTCAAAACAGGCAAACCGAACAGTGCCTTTGGCGATCTGCCAGGATCCGACAGAAAAAGATAAGGGAATCTCAATGAAAGCGAAACCAATTTCTGAGTGTTTGGAATAGTTTAACGAGGGGATAAAAGTTCCAAGTATGGGAAATATAGCCAGATGAAGCATCGTTTGGAATCAAGTGACGTTCTCGTCCTTGTTTCATGGAAACCTTGCTTGGAAGATTCTTGTCTAAGCATTTCTTGTTTCATGGTTTGGATTCGTGGATTGTATGAATGCCTACTCATGCCTTGGATTAATGTGTCCTGGTTTTCTGAATTATATTAGACAAGTGTGGACTTTGTTTTTATGGACTTTGCTGAACTTGACCCCGAACTATTTTGCTCCTGCTTATCTTCTCACCTAATTGGATTTACCTATTTCTTTAAAGTGCTTTTTTACTTTGCTGCATTTAATTATTTTCATTAAAAGGCTTGTTTTCCAATCAACGGTGTGGCGTTTACAGTCAGAGGGATTTTCCTGTCCTGGAGTGCAACACTTATGGACTATTTTGGATTTTTATTGCTATTTTTTTTTTACTGCTTTGCCTACTTATATCCTACAATAAGCAGTTCATTGATTTTACCAAGCTGGTGTGGTATTTAAGGTCAGAGGTGTTCCTGCTCTGATATATGACACCAAACTACATTGAGTGTGTGACCTTGTTGGTTCTCTTGGACATCTCAGCAGCTTTCGATACTATCGATCATGGTATCCTTCTGGGTCGACTCTCTGGGATGTGTCTCGGGGGCACGGTTTTGTCGTGGCTTCGGTCCTTCCTGGAGGGTCGATCCCAGATGGTGAAGCTGGGAGATGCCTGCTCGGACCCCTGGCCTTTGACCTGTGGGGTCCCGCAAGGCTCTATTCTGTCTCCCATGCTTTTTAACATCTACATGAAACCGCTGGGAGAGGTCATCCGGAGTTTTGGAGCTAGGTGCCACCTCTATGCAGATGACACACAACTCTATAACTCATTTCCACCCAATTCCAAGAAGGCCTCTCGGGTGCTGGACGAGTGCCTGACCGCTGTGTCTATCTGGATGAGGAGGAACAAGCTGAAGATCAATCCCGACAAGACAGAGGTCCTCCTGGTCGATCGTAAACCTGACCGGGGTATAGGGTGGCAACCTGTGCTGGACGGGGTTACACTCCCCCTGAAGTCACAGGTCCGCAGTTTGGGAGTCCTCTTGGATTCATCGCTTACGCTTGAGGCTCAGGCGTCGGCGGTGTCTGGGAGGGCTTTTGCACAACTGAGACTCGTGCGCCAACTGCGACCGTACCTCGCGAAGGCTGATCTGGCCGGGGTGGTCCATGCCTTGGTCACCTCTAGGTTGGATTACTGTAATGCGCTTTACGTGGGGCTGCCCTTGAAAACGGCTCGGAAATTCCAACTTGTCCAACGAGCAGCGGCCAGGATGTTAACTGGTGCTCCCTACAGAGAGAGGTCAACCCTCCTGTTTAACGAGCTCCATTGGCTGCCGTTTATCTTCCGAGCCCAATTCAAGGTGCAGGTGCTTACCTACAAAGCCCTAAACAGTTTGGGACCAGCCTACCTGCATGACCGCATCTCCGTCTATGAACCCACGTGCTCACTACGCTCATCTGGAGGCCCTGCTCGTGATCCCACCGGCGTCGCAAGCACGTTTGGTGGGGACACGAGACAGGGCCTTTTCCGTGGTGGCCCCCTGTCTCTGGAACACTCTCCCCAAAGATCTTAGACAGGCCCCTACATTGGCAGTCTTCAGAAAGAACTTGAAGACCTGGCTGTTCCGATATGCCTTCCCCGAATAGGAATCCTCCAATACCAAGTCCCATAAGCACTTTATTAGAATTAAGACTGCCGCATACTGCACACTGCACTTACCCTATAAGTCTTACATATTACCTGTCACATCAGCACTTTTTAATCCTGTACCCTTTACTCTGGCCCGGCCCAGTTTTATCTTGTTGATGTATTGTTTTACTGCTTGTTGTTTTGTTGTTTTAATACTGCTTTAACTGTTTTTAATTTGCTTTAGGTGTATTGTTATGTTGTGTATTGAGGCCTTGGCCTTTGTAAGCCGCATCGAGTCCTTCGGGAGAGGCTAGCGGGGTACAAATAAAGTTTAATAATAATAATAATTGAGGTGGCAAAACATTGAACCCAGCAGCCACAACAGTGGGTCCCAAGCCACACCGCCAAAGGGAGCATAGATCCCCATGGAGGTGAGGAGCAGGGTCATTGGGGGTGGTGGGATGGTTGTTGTTAGTGGTAGATACCGAGAACAATAAGCCAGTTGCAAGATGGGGGGAAAGGTGCATTTCCATTTGCAGTTGAGGACACTTTCCTTGCTCAGGAAAGTGTCCTCCAAGGAAGGCTACAGATGGAACACAAGCTGGTTTATTTATTTTGCGCCCGTTTCCTTTTGTATGAGGATCTGTGGGAGACACAAGCCAAATTGAGCTGGATTTTCTGCCTTTTGTTCCTAATGGTGGGTGCCTCTGGTCCGGCGCAACAGAAGAAGCCAGGCAGCGAAGCAAGAAATTTGGCGCCAATCTGCCCGGCTTTGAAAGAACCGGCATTCCAATCCCCCTTCGGCCTGCGAGAAAATCCTGATTGAGTGCTTGAGCATGGTGACCTCCTCTGACCCAGGAGAACACGACTGCTTCTCAGGGAAGCACTTCTTTTCAATTAATCAAATTAATGGCTTGAGTAAATCTGCCCGCCACTTGGCCAGCTGTGACCTGTGGCGACCACGTCTGAGAACACTTCTTGGATCGGGGCATCGTGGTTCTCAACCTTCCTCATGTTGTGGAGACCCCCAACCATAGCATTATCTTTGTTGCTAGTACTTAACTGTAATTTTGCTACTGTTTTGCTACTTGGCCTTCCCTTTCCATTCCTTTACCTTCCTTTGCCTTCCTTTCCCTTTCCTTCCCTTACCTCCCTTTCCCTTACCTTCAGTTTCCTTCCATTCTTTTACCTTCCCTTACCTCATTTCCTTGCCTTTCCTTCCTCTTCCGTTTCTTTCTCTTGCCTTCTCTTCCCTTCCCTTTCTTTTCATTCCTTTCCTTTGCCTTCCCTTTCCTTCCATTCCTTTCCCTTCCCCTACCTCATTTCCTCACCTTCCTTTCCTTTCCCTTTCCTTCCTCTTCCGTTTCTTTCTCTTGCCTTCCCTTTCCCTTGCCTTCCCTTTCCATTCCTTTACCTCCCCTTCCCTTCCTCTGCCTTCCTTTACCTTCCCTTACTTCCTTTCCTTTCCCTTGCTTTCCTCTTGTTTCTTTCTCTTGCCTTCTTTTCCCTTGCCTTTCCTTTCTTTCCATTCCTTTACCTTCCCTTTCCTTGTGTTCCCTTCCTCTGCCTTCCTTTCCCTTACTTTGCCCTCCTTTCCCTTGCCTTCTCCTGTCTTCCCTTTGCTTCCTTTCCCTTGTTTTCCATATCCTTCCTTTCCTTTCCCCTTGCCTTCCCTTCCTTTCCCTGCCTTCCCTTCCTCTCCTCTTGCATTGCCTTCCCTTCCTTTCCCTTCCCTTGTTTTGCCATACCTTATCTTTTCTTTGCCATACCTTCCTTTCTCTTTCCTTGCCTTCCTTTCCCTTTCTTTTCTTTCTTCCCCTCCCCTTCCCACTTTTCTTTTCTTTCCTTTCTTTCCTTTTCCCTTCTTTCCTTCCCTTCCCTTCTTTCCTTCCTTCTTCTCCTTTCTTCCTCCCCTTTCCTCCCTTCCTCCTTCTCTCCCTTCCTTCCTTCCCCTCCCCTTTCCCTTCCCTTCTCCCTTTGCCATGCCTTCCTTTTCCTTGCCTTGTTTTGCCTTGTCTTCCTTTCCCTTTCCTCCTGTTCCTTTCCCTTCCCTTTGCCATGCCTTCCTTTTCCTTGCCTTGCTTTGCCTTCCCCTTTCCTTCCTTTCCCTTGCCTTCCTTTGCTTTCATCTTCCCATCCTTTCCCTTGCCTTCCTTTTCCTCCCCTTCCCTTTCTTTCTCTTCCTTTCCCTTATTTTCCCTTTGCTTTGCCATGCCTTCCTTTTCCTTGCCTTGGTTTGCCTTCCCTTGGCTTCCCTTCTCCTTTCTTTCCCTTCTCTTCCTTTCCCCTTCTTGTCCTTCCTTCCTTTCCCTCTCCTTTCCCTCTTGCCTTCCCTTCCTTCTCCCTTCCTTTCCCTTTGCCATGCCTTCCCTTTTCCTTCCTTTGCCTTCATCTTCCCATCCTTTTCCTTCCCTTCCCTTTCTTTCTCTTGCCTTCTCGTCCTTTCCCTTATTTTCCTTTTGCTTTGCCATGCATTCCCTTTTTCTTCTCTTCCTTTCCCCTTCTTGTCCTTCCTTCTTTCCCTTCCTCTTTCCTTCCCTCTTGCCATGCCTTCCTTTTCCTTCCTTTTCCTTCCTTTGCCTTCATCTTCCCATCCTTTTCCTTCCCTTCCCTTTCTTTCTCTTCCTTTCCCTTATTTTCCTTTTGCTTTGCCATGCATTTCTTTTCCTTCATCTTCCCATCCTTTTCCTTCCCTTCCCTCTATTCCTTTCCCTTCCCTTTGCCATGCCTTCCTTTTCCTTGCCTTCCCTTTTCCTTCCTTTGCCTTCATCTTCCCATCCTTTTCCTTCCCTTTCTTTCTCTTGCCTTCTCTTCCTTTCCCTTATTTTCCCTTTGCTTTGCCATGCCTTCCTTTTCCTTCCCTTTTCCTTCCTTTGCCGTCATCTTCCCATCCTTTCCCTTCCCTTCCCTTGCTTTCTCTTCCTTTCCTTTTTCCCCTTTCTTCCTCATCTCCTCCTTTTCCTTCCCTTCTCTTCCTTTCCCTTCTTTTCCGTTTGCTTTCCCTTTCCCTTCCTTTGGCTTCCCTTTCCCTCCCACGCGGGGCCAGGCGGGCGAGCCTTGTGCCGGGAAGGAAGGAGAGCTGCGTCACGCCCGTCCGCCGGGTCCCGCGTGGGCGTCTCGGCGCGCGCTCGCTCCTTCTGCCTGTGGCTGGCCAAGAAGAGCCTGCGGCGTCCGGCCAGCCAGCCAGCCCGCCCGCCATCCGCCCGCCTGCCGGCCGCACGCATCTCCCGGGCCAGGAGGGGCTTTGTGCCTGGCTTGGCGTGTCGCCCGGCCGCAGGCTGCCGGAGGGAAGGAGGGAGCCGCCTCGTTCCGTTCTCACGACCTCCAGCCAAGGCGCCCGGCGGGGAGGGAGGGAAGGAGGGAGGAGGAAAAGCAGGCTGGCCCACGAAGAAGGGCAGAGGAACTGCCTGGAACGGGCCTCCCAGCCCCAAGAAGCCAAAGAGGCAGGCAAGGCGGGGAGCAAGCCCTCTTCGAGGGGGGCAAAGCCAGCCCCCCAAGGTTTCAGCTCCAAAAGGAAGGATGGAAGGAAGGAGAAAAAGGAAGGAGAAAAGGGAAGAAGAGAAGGGAGGAAGGAAGGAAGGAAGGGAAGGATAAAGGGAAGAGAAGAAGGAAAAGGAAGAAGGAAGGAAGGAAGAAAAGAGGAGAGAAGGAGGAAGAGAAGGATGGAGGAGGAAGGGAAGGATAAAGGGAAAGAGAGGAAGGAAAGACAAAAGGATGGAAGAAGGAAGAGAAGGGAGGAAAGAAGGGAAGGATAAAGGAAAGAGAAGGAAGGACGAAAGGGAAGGAAGGACAGAAGGAAGAAAAGGAGGAAGAGAAGGGAGGAAGGGAAGGATGAAAGGGAAGGAGGAGAGAAGGAAGAAAGGAAGAGAAGGAGGAAGGAAGGATAAAGGAAAGAGAAGGGAGGAGGAAGAACAAAAGGGAAGGAGAAAGAAAAGGGAAGGAAGAAGATCAAGACAGGGAGTCCGAGCAGGGAAGGCTCACGTACAATTGAGCCGGACGGCCGCACGGGAAGGACGTACAGAATGAATGTAGGAAGGCAGGGAAGGATTAAGGGAATGAGGTAGAGAAGGAAAGAGAACTGGAGGAAGGGAAGATACAGAAAGAAAGTAAGGATTGAATGAGACAAAGCAGAGGACGGAAAGACGCAAAGTGAAGGACAATAGATATACAGACAGAGCGGACGGCAGGAACTTCTGCTACCTTCCACGATCCTTCAAGGCTGAAAATGCACAGGCAGCAGGGAGGCATGGAAGGGAAGGCTGGTAGACGAGACGCAAGGGAGTCAGGGAAGTCTAGCATTCAAGAGAAGGAAGGACGAAATGGAAGGATGGAAGTGAAGTATAAAAGCGAAGAGAGGAAAGAAAGAGGAGGAGAGGAAGGAAGGAAGGATAAAGGAAAGAGAAGGAGGAAGAGACAAAGAGAAGGAAGGAAGACAAAAGGGAGGAGAAGAGAGGAAGACAGGAAGGAAGAGAAGGGAAGGATAAAGGAAAGAGAAGGAAGGATGAAAGACAGGGAAAGGAAAGACAAAAGGGAGGAAGAAGAGAAGGGAGAAAGGGAAAAAAAGGAAAAGGAAGGAAGAAAGGGAAGGAGGAAGGAAGAAGAGGAAGGAAAAAAAAGGGAGGAAGAAGAGGAAGAAGGAGGAAGAGAAGAATGGAAGGAAGGGAAGATAAAGGAAAAAGGAGGGAAGGAAAGGAAGGAAGGAGGAAGGAGAAGAGAAGAAGGAAGGAAAGAAGGAAAGAAAAAGGGAGGAAGAAAGGAAGAGAAGAATGGAAGGGAGGGAAGGAATAAAGGAAAGAGCAAAGGAAGGATGAAAGGGAGGAGGAGAAGAGGGAGGAAGGAAAGACAAAAGAGGAGGGAGAGAAGGAAAAGAGAAGGAAGAAAGGGGAAGAGAATAAGGAAGGAAGGGAAGGAATAAGGAAAGAGAAGAAGGAGAAAGGGATGGAAGGAGAAGAGGAAAGAAAGACAAAAGGGGAGGGAGGAAGGGAAAAGAGAAGGAAGAAAGGGAGGAAAAGAAGAATGGAAAGAAGGGAAGGATAAAGGAAAGAGAAAAGGAAACAGTATGCGTTTAGAAGTCAGTCGAAACAGAACGTGTTGTCGAAAGCATTCATGGCCAGAATCACTGGGTTGCTGTGAGTTTTCTGGGCTGTATGGCCAATGATTCTGGTCATGAAAGCCTTCGACAACACATTACATTGTTGCTTCTCCTGGTTAGATTGCTTACTGTGTTTTATATGTGTGTATTGGCATGCAGTTTTCCTTAACTCTATGTTGCGGGAGAGGCTGCAGATCTGGGACTGTTCAGGACTCAGACTCCATTGTATTTTTCAACAACACATTATATTTTTCTTCTCCTGGTCAAATTATTTATTGTATTGTACATGTGTGCATTGGTATGCAGTTTCCCTTAACTCTATGTTTTGGGAGGGGCTGCAGATCTGGGACTGTTCAGGACTCAGACTCCATTGTATTTTTCAACAACATATTATATCCTTGCTTCTTCTCCTGGTCAGATTGCTTACTGTATTGTACATGTGTGCATTGGTATGCAGTTTCCCTTAACTCTATGTTTTGGGAGGGGCTACAGATCTGGGCCTGTTCAGGACTCAGACTCCATTGTATTTTTCAACAACACATTATTGTCCTCATCAGATTACTTACTTACAACACTTACTTACAACACATTATTGTCCTGGTCAGATTACTTGCTGTATTGTACATGTGTGCATTGGTCCCAGATCTGGGACTGTTCAGGACTCAGACTCCATTGTATTTTTCAACAACACATTATATCCTTGCTTCTTCTCATGGTTAGATTTCTTACTGTATTGCCCATGTGTGTATTGATATACAGTTTCCCTTAACTCTATGTTTTGGGAGGGGCTGCAGATCTGGGACTGTTCAGGACTCAGACTCCATTGTATTTTTCAACAACACATTATTGTCTTCATCAGATTACTTACTTACAACACTTACTTACAACACATTATTGTCCTGGTCAGATTACTTACTGTATTGTACATGTGTGCATTGGTATGCAGTTTGCCTTAACTCCATGTTTTGGGAGGGGCTGCAGATCTGGGACTGTTCAGGACTCAGACTCCATTGTATTTTTCAACAACATATTATATCCTTGCTTCTTCTCCTGGTCAGATTGCTTACTGTATTGTACATGTGTGCATTGGTATGCAGTTTCCCTTAACTCTATGTTTTGGGAGGGGCTGCAGATCTGGGACTGTTCAGGACTCAGACTCCATTGTATTTTTCAACAACATATTATATCCTTGCTTCTTCTCCTGGTCAGATTGCTTACTGTATTGTACATGTGTGCATTGGTATGCAGTTTCCCTTAACTCTATGTTTTGGGAGGGGCTACAGATCTGGGCCTGTTCAGGACTCAGACTCCATTGTATTTTTCAACAACACATTATATTGTTGCTTCTTCTCCTGGTCAGATTGCTTACTGTATTGTACATGTGTGCATTGGTATGCAGTTTCCCTTAACTCTATGTTTTGGGTGGGGCTGCAGATCTGGGACTGTTCAGGACTCAGACTCCATTGTATTTTTAAACAACACATTATATCTTTCTTTTTTCTCCTTCTTGTGGTTGTCCTGTTACCTGAAGCAGCCATCTCAACACACCTCATGCACTGCCCACCTCTCGTCGTTTTTTCCCACCAGAGCCAATTTCAAAACAGGCCATTCTTCTGCAGCTGTCAGCCAAGCCCTGTCGCAATTGCTTCCCCTTTGGCTGGGATTCATATGTTTGGTGTGTCCTTAATGGGTGGCAAAATCGCCTCTTCCTCCATTCTTTTCCCGCCTTGCTGTACCGTGGGCGAAGTGGAAGGAACAGGGTGGGCGGGCGGGTGGGAGAGGGCTGACAGAGAGAGTGAGAGGAGAAGAAAAAGGGAACAGGGCTGAATTATTCCCTTTTATGAGGTGGGCATTGTGAAGGCAGGCGATTGAATTTACAACACCATTGAGTAGGAGAGTCCATCTCACCCTGTCAATGAGAAGGGGGCTTCTGGGGTGGGTGGGTGGGTGGGAAGCCGGGAAAGAGGCACATTGAACCCTTCTGCGCTGCATTCCCAGGCGTCTCAATAGGCGCTCGGCCTTGCAAAAAGAGCCCGCTGCATACTCAATGAGACCTTTTATACCTTCTAATTACCCTTCTTCACAAAAGAGGCCAAAGCTGCTCCTATAAGGCGGGAGGGAGCGTAACTTTTCCCACTTCCCTCCCTCGCTCACCCCGAACATGAGAAAAGAAGACAGGCCCAGCATAATGTACCTGTGTGTGTGTGTGTGTGTGTTTTGTTCCCAACCTGTTTACTACAGAATACGTATATTTCAGCTCAGTTTTTTTTATGTTGACATGTTGGTGTTGCACCTTTCTTTGAAGGATGGGCAAAGAGGAGGCGAGGTGTGTCTTTGTGGCCTCCGATTCCTTTGAGCCACCCCTTTTCTGACCCAAAACAAGAGGGATGAATCGTCCCTTTTGGGAACCTCTAGGAGTGTTGATTTCACCCTTTTGACTGGGTCAGAGGGACCCTTTGTAGTGTTTAAC
The DNA here is from genome assembly GCF_025583915.1 of Anolis sagrei ordinatus. NCBI lineage: Eukaryota > Metazoa > Chordata > Lepidosauria > Squamata > Anolidae > Anolis > Anolis sagrei. The sequence goes on along the minus strand of NW_026844811.1, from coordinate 16,431,588 downwards.
TTGGGAAAAGGGCCCGTTTCGGAAAACCAGAAGTGGACTTTGGCCACTTGCAGTTTTCCTTTCCGTAATTTTTCTTAGGGTCTCAGGGACAGAACAGTGCCCACAAGATAAGGCAAATTTGTTCACTTTGTCCAGTGACCACGTTGACCAGGGACCACTTTGACCAAGGAAATCTTGAGCAGGGACCGCTTTGACCAGGGACCTCTTGACTAGGAACCGTTTTGACCAGGGACCGCTTTGATCAGGGACTGCTTGACAAGGGAGTGCTTTGACCAGGGACCTCTTGACTAGAGACGGTTTTGACCAGGGACCTCTTGACTAGGGAGCACTTTGGAGCACTTTGACCAGGGACCTCTTGGCTAGGGACCGCTTTGACCAGGGACCACTTGACCAGGGACCTCTTGACTAGGGACCACTTTGGAGCACTTTGACCAGGGACCTCTTGGCTAGTGACCGCTTTGACCAGGGACCACTTTGACCAGGGACCTCTTGACCAGGGACCACTTTGTCCAGGGACCACTTTGACCAGGGACCTCTTGACTAGGTACCATTATTACCAGGGACCGCTTCGACCAGGAACTGCTTTGATCAGGGACCACTTGACTAGGGACCACTTTGGACCACTTTGACCAGGGACCTTTTGACTAGGGACTGCTTTGACAAGGGACCGCTTTGACCAGGGACCTCTTGACTAGGGACGGTTTTGACCAGGGACCTCTTGACTAGGGACCACTTTGGACCACTTTGACCAGGGACCTCTTGGCTAGGGACCGCTTTGACCAGGGTCTGCTTTGACTAGGGACCGCTTTAACCAGGGGCCTCTTGACTGGGGACCACTTTGACCAGGGACCACTTGACCGGGGATCACTTTGACCAGGGACCACTTTGTCCAGTGACCATGCTGACCAGGGATCACTTTGACCAGGAACCGCTTGACTAGGAACCATTTTTACCAGGGATCGCTTCGACCAGGGACCTCTTGACCAGGAACTGCTTTGATCAGGGACCACTTGAACAGGGACCTCTTGACAAGGGACTGCTTTGAACAGGGACCTCTTGACTAGGGACGGTTTTGACCAGGGACCTCTTGACTAGGGATCACTTTGGACGACTTTCAGCAGGGACCTTTTGGCTAGGGACCGCTTTGACCAGGGTCTGCTTTGACTAGGGACCGCTTTGACCAGGGACCTCTTGAGGGAGAGAGAAAGAAGGAGGGAAGGAAAGGATGAAAGGGTGGAAGGAAGGAGGGAGGGAAAAAGAGGGAGGTAAGGAAGGGAGGGTGGGAAGGAGGAAAGAAAGAAAGGATGGAGGGAAAAGAGGGGAAAGAAGGAGGGAGGAGGAGAAAGGGAAGGAGGGATGAAAGGGTGGAAGGGAGGGGAAGAGGAAGGGAAGGAAGGAAGGAAGGAAGGATGAAAGGGAAGGAATGAGGGAGGGATAAAGATGGAGGTAAGGAAGGAAAGGAAAGAAGGAAGAAAGAGAAGGACAAAAGGGTGGAAGGGAAAGAGGGAGGAAGTCAAGAGGGGGGTAAAGAGCTGTGGGAGGGAAGGAGGAAGGAAAGAGAAGAAGGAAGGAAGGGAAAGAAGGAAGGAAGAAGAAGGACAAAAGGGTGGAAGGGAAAGAGGGAGGAAGTAAGAGGGGGTAAAGAGCTGTGGGAGGGAAGGAGGAAGGAAAGAGAAGAAGGAAGGAAGAAAGAAGGAAGGAAGAAGAAGGACAAAGGGGTGGAAGGGAAAGAGGGAGGAAGTAAGAGGGGGTAAAGAGGTGTGGGAGGGAAGGAGGAAGGAAAGAGAAGAAGGAAGGAAGGGAAAGAAGGAAGAAGAAGGACAAAAGGGTGGAAGGGAAAGAGGGAGGAAGTAAGAGGGGGTAAAGAGGTGTGGGAGGGAAGGAGGAAGGAAAGAGAAGAAGGAAGGAAGGAAAGGAAGGAAGAAGAAGGACAAAAGGGTGGAAGGGAAAGAGGGAGGAAGTAAGAGGGGGTAAAGAGCTGTGGGAGGGAAGGAGGAAGGAAAGAGAAAAAGGAAGGAAAGGAGGGAGGAAGAGAAGGATAGATGAAGAAGAAAGAAGGAAGGAGAAAGAAGAAGGGAAGGAAGGAAAGAAAGGAAGGAAAGAAAGGAGGAAGGAAGGAGGAAGGAAGGAGAAGGAAGGAGGGAAAGAGGAAAGAAAGAAGGAAGGGGTGGAAGGGAAAGAGGGAGGAAGAAGAGGGGGTAAATAGTGTGGGAGGGAAGGAGGAAGGAAAGAAGAAGGAAAGAAGGGAAAGAAGGAAGAAGAAGGACAAAAGGGTGGAAGGGAAAGAGGGAGGAAGTAAGAGGGGGTAAAGAGGTGTGGGAGGGAAGGAGGAAGGAAAGAGAAGAAGGAAGGAAGGGAAAGAAGGAAGAAAGAAGGACAAAAGGGTGGAAGGGAAAGAGGGAGGAAGTAAGAGGGGGTAAAGAGCTGTGGGAGGGAAGGAGGAAGGAAGAGAAAGAAGGAAGGAAGGATGGAAGGAAAGAAGGAATGAGAAAGAGGGAGAGGGAAGGAAGGATGAAAGAGGAATGAAAGTTGCAGGGAAGGAAGGAGGAAGGAAAGAGAGGGAAGGAAGGAAGGAGAGAATGGTGTATGTGAGAGAGAGGGGGCCCCATCCCTACCCCTTACCAACTCCACAGCAACCATTCTAGTTCAAGAAAGTTTATTTGTATAAACATCTTCCAATAGTCTTTTCAAAACAAAAGGAAAATCCTCAGACTCGCATACACAGACTCACTCTCTCAGACATACGTACACACACAGAGAGAAAGAAGCTTTGGCATAGCATGTGGGAAAATTTGATAAAAAAAACTAAGACTTTTTTTTTATATTTCACACAACATTTTTGTTTTCAATTATTTTTTTTTAGAAAAAAAAAAGGGAGTAAAAATACAAGACCTTTGGAAACAAATAAATAGAGTTCGTAGGAAGAAAGGAAAATTACAAACAGGACAAAAACTCCAAAGTCCTGGCTCCATACAACGGAGCCAAATTCACATATGTGTCTTTTGTCAACGGCGGAGGGAGGCGAAAGGTAAAGGACAGTCACCACGGCCGCCAGACGGTTTCGCCGCGCTCCCCGCCGGCTTGGGAGACGGGCGCTAAGCTCCCTCCGAAGGATGTGAGACCTTGCACCGGGGAGACGGAAGGAGTTGCTGTCGAGCCGCCAGAGGAAACGGGCATGTTTGCGTTGGCGTAGAGAGGAATCACCGGCCCGCTGCCAGGCGGGAAAGCTGGGTTGGGGATGAGGAAAGCGAACTGGCCATCGGTCGCCGGCACCAGCTGAAACCCGCTGTAGACCTTGGGGGACATGCTTTCGCCGGGGTTGAGTTTGCACGGCACGGGCATGGCCCCGCCTTGGGCCGCTGGGCCCGGCATCTGGACGTGCAGAGGTTGCGCCATATGCGCCGGCTGCCCGGTGGCGGCCGGAGGTGGTGGCGGGGGTGGCGGGTAATTCATGGCCACGATCTGGCCCAGGCATGTGGAGAGGTGTCCTAGGAGGCGGCCGCGGACTTCGGTGTTCACGCCCTCGCAGGTGGAAAGGAAACGGGTGACTTCGTTCATGCATTCGTTAAATCCGGCACGGTATTTGCCCAGAACGGTCGGGTCGGCACTCAGAGCGGCTGCAGGAAAGAAAGGGAGAGGGAGGGATTAAGAGCTGGAATCATTCAAAGCCTTTCTAAGCCTCTTGTTGGGGTCAATTCCTCCCCCTTCCTTTCCCAAGCAAAATCTGTGAACTAGATGCCAGCTCTGGCATTTCTCCTCCTCGGCGGACACGTTTTTGCAGTTGGCTTTCTCAGGGATTGGCTGACTCACCGCTCCCCGTGTTGCAAGCGGGCTTTGGTGACGGAGGACCTGGATTTGAATCCTTTGTTCAGCTGCAAGGCTTTTTGTGCGGACTTAGGCCAGGGTTTCTCAACCTTCCAAAGCCGGAAATGAAAGGAGAAGCCTTTGCCCAGTGCTTCTCGACCTTCCAAATCCAGAAATGAAAGGAGAAGCCTTTGCCCAGTGTTTCTCGACCTTCCAAAGCCGGAAATGAAAGAGGAAGCCTTTGCCTAGTGCTTCTCGACCTTCCAAAGCCGGAAATGAAAGGAGAAGCCTTTGCCCAGTGTTTCTCATCATTCCAAAGCCAGAAATGAAAGGAGAAGCCTTTACTCAGTGTTTCTTGACCTTCCAAAGCCGGAAATGAAAGGAGAAGCCTTTGCCCAGTGTTTCTCGACCTTCCAAAGCCGGAAATGAAAGGAGAAGCCTTTACTCAGTGCTTCTCGACCTTCCAAAGCCAGAAATGAAAGAGGAAGCCTTTGCCTAGTGCTTCTCGACCTTCCAAAGCCGGAAATGAAAGAGGAAGCCTTTGCCTAGTGCTTCTCGACCTTCCAAAGCCGGAAATGAAAGGAGAAGCCTTTGCCCAGTGCTTCTCAACCTTACAGAGCTGGAAATGAAAGGAGAAGCTTTTGCCTAGTGCTTCTGGACCTTCCAAAGCTGGAAATGAAAGGAGAAGCCTTTGCCTTTGTTTATGTTTGTGTGTCTCATTGTACTGCATCGTTTCTCAACCTGGGGGTCGGGATTGTGAGGGGGTTTCAGAGGGGTCGCCCAAGACCACCAGAAAACATATCCATCATTGTTTGATTCCACAGTGCTCTCTGGATTGTAGGTGAACTATAAATCCCAGCAACTACAACTCCCAAATGACAAAATCAATCCCCCTCCCCAACCCCACCAATATTCACATTTGAGCGTATGGGGTATTTGTGCCAAATTTGGTCCAGCGAATGAAAATACATCCTGCAGATCAGATATTTACATTATGATTCATAACAGTAGCAAAATTACAGTTATGAAGTAGCAACAAAAATAATGTTATGGTTGGGGGTCACCACAACATGAGGAACTGTATTAAGGGTCGCTGCATTAGGAAGGTTGAGAACTACTCTTCTAGGCTGTACATTGATACGTATAGCTTCCTGGAAAATCCTTTCTAGTTGTAGTTGTAGTTGCTGGGATTTATAGTTCATCTACAATCAGAGCATTCTGAACTCCACCAATGATAGAATTGGGCCAAACTTTCCCACACAGATTTGGCACACAGAAATCCCATGGCCAGGAGAAAATAGTGGAAGGGTTTGGTGGGCATTGACCTTGAGTTTTGGAGTTGTAGTTCACCTACATCCAGAGAGCACTGAGGACTCAAACAATGATGGATCTGGAACAAACTTGGAACGGATACTCAATATACCCAAATGTGAACATTGGTGGAGTTTGGGGAAAATAGACCTTGACATTTGGGAGTTGTAGTTGCTGGGATTTGTAGTTCACCTACAATGAAATAATTATGGATCTGGACCAAACTTGGCACGAATACTCAATATGCCCAAATGTAAACACTGGTGGAGTTGAGGGAAGAATAGACCTTGACATCTGGGAGTTGTAGTTGCTGGGATTTATAGTTCACCTACAATCAAATAATGATGGATCTGGACCAAACTTGGCATGAATACTCAATATGCCCAAATGTGAACATTGGTGGAGTTTGGGGGGAAATAGACCTTGACATTTGGGAGTTGTAGTTTCTGGGATTTATAATTCACCTACAATCAAAGTGTATTGTGAACCCCACCAATGTTAGAATTGGGCCAAACTTGGCACACAGAACTCCCACGACTAACAGAAAATACTGGAAGGGTTTGGTGGGCATTGACCTTGAGTTTGGGAGTTGTAGTCCACCTACATACAAAGTTCTTTATACTTCCTTCTTTGCTTTCATGCTGGGCTTCTTTCTCATGCAGATAAAGAGATTCGCTCTCACACCGAAGTTACACAGGAGCTTCACACCGTAGTTCTTTTACACACATGAGGGTCTTCAACCTGGGGCTTCCTTTACCAAAGCTTCTCAGTGTTAGTAGACCTTCCTGCTAACACTGAGGCCTATCTCACACTGAGGCCTTTCTCACACTGAGGGCTCTCTCAGACTGTGACATAATAACTCAAAAACCGCTGGACTAATCGCCACCAAATTTGGACACAAGACACCTACTAACCCAAGGAGTGACCATCACTCAAAAAATTGATTTTGTCATTTGGGAGTTGTATTTGCTGGGATTTATAGTTCACCTACAATCAAAGAGCATTCTGAACTTCACCAAGGATAGAATTGGGTCAAACTTGGCACAGAGAACTCCCATGACCAACAAAAAATAGTGTGGTCTTTGGTGACCTCTCTGACACCTTCCATGACCTCCAAGTTGAGGAACCCCAACTTAAGCAAACCCTAAGGTGGGGAGATGGGAAGGAGAGAAGACAATCTATTTTGGGGTTGGCCTTTGACCGGGAAGATGTGGTTTCAAGTCCCAAAGAGCCACTCACCTGTCATCTGGGCTCGTTGGAGATTTCGCAGGTGCTTGACGGTCATTTCCAGGATATCTGCTTTCTCCAACTTGGAGTGCCTGGAGCTCTGTAGGAGGAAGCAAAGGAGCGAGAGGTGAATGAAGGGTTTTGCTCTATTTGGGTGTGTGGGCAATTAAAGACAATAGAGTCGTCAAGTGTCGGGTGCATGCCTCAAAACCATCCTCATTACATCAGGCCGCCTGAGGCTAATTAATTAGCATCTGGCTCTTATCTCCTTCCCACCGTCCTTGCATTGCTTCAGGCCACAGAGCTCTTAGGACCATAAGATGCCAACTACATCTCCATTGAGGGGCAGAAGAAGATGGGGAGTCCTTTCAGCCCTTTCCTAAATCACTGGTCAACCAAAAGGTTGGCGGTTCGAACCCAGGGAGAAGGGTGAGCTCCCTCTGTCAGCTCCAGCTTCCCATGTGGGAAGATGAGAGAAGCCTCCCACAAGGATGGTCAAACATCAAAACATTTGGGCAACATCTGGGCATCCCCTGGGCAACGTCCTTGCAGACGGCCAATTCTCTCACACCAGAAGCGACTTGCAGTTTCTCAAGTCGCTCTTGACATGAAAAAAAGTATATGTTATTATTATCTTATTATCAGTATTATTATTATCAATATTAAGTGTTATTGTCCTAAATGTGTGTGTATATATATTATCCTCATCATCTTTTGTGTTATTGTTATACATAATAATAATATATTACTATATTATATTAAATATTATTATATATTAATATTATATTTGTGTTATTGTTATAAATGTAATAATACTAATATATTTTATATAATTATTGTATTATATTATTATCTTTTGTGTTATTGTTTCAAATGCAATGATATTATTATATAACAATTATTATTCTATTATTATATATTATATATATAATATTATTATCTTTTGTAAGCCTTATTGTTCTAAATGTGATAGTAATATTATATTATCTCTTGTGTTATCGTTTCAAATGCAATGATATTATTATATAATAATATTATTCTATTATTATCTATTATATATATAATATTATTATTATTTGTAAGTCTTATTGTTCTAAATGTGATAGTAATATTATATTATCTCTTGTGTTATTGTTTCAAATGCAATGATATTATTATATAATAATATTATTCTATTATTATCTATTATATATATAATATTATTATTATTTGTAAGTCTTATTGTTCTAAATGTGATAGTAATATTATATTATCTCTTGTGTTATTGTTTCAAATGCAATGATATTATTATATAATAATTATTGTTTTATTATTATATATTATATAATATTATTATCTTTTGTAAGTCTTATTGTTCTAAATGTGATAGTAATAATATATAATATATAATAATAAAATAATAATTATATAATAATATTATTGCATTTGAAACAATAACACAAAAGATAATAATATAATACAACAATTATATAATATATATTAGTATTATTACATTTATAACAATAACAAAACAATATTAATGTATACTATTATTATTACATTTATAACAGTACTTACAAAAGATAATAACATAACATAATATATTATTATTATCTTTTGTAAGTCTTATTGCTCTAAATGCAAATACTGATGCATTTTACTTGTATTGTATGCATTCTCATGACCACTACAATGTGCTGCCCTGTAATACGCCCCGAGCCCCTTGTGGGAGAGGGTGGCACGATATAAACAAAGTGGACGCCCAGTTGGGCTCTCCCACTTACGTCTTTCTTCAAGGCGTCCAGGATGAGAGTCTTGAGCTGGCCGAGGCTCTCGTTAATCCTGGCCCGGCGGCGCTTTTCCATGATGGGCTTGGAAGACTGTGGAGTGGATTGGGGAGGAGAGAGAAAGGGGAGACGTTGAGGCATCAAGACTATGCAATCCAGAGGGCATCTCAATTCCCAACCCAACCCTATATGGGTTTCCTCAGCCTTGCAATCCAGAGGGCATCTCAAGAGGGTTTCCTCAGCCTTACAATCCAGAGGGCATCTCAATTCCCAACCCAATCCTGTATGGGTTTCTTGTTAGCTGTGCAATCCAGAGGGCATCTCAAGAGGGTTTCCTCAGCCTTACCATCCAGAGGGCACCTCAGTTCCCAACCCAATCTTCTATGGGTTTCCTCAACCTTGCAATCCAGAGGGCATCTCAATTCTGAACCCAACCCTATATGGGTCTCCTCAGCCTTGCAATCTAGAGGGCATCACAGTCATGAACCCAGTCCTATATGGGTTTCCTCAGCCTTGCAATCCAGAGGGCAACTCAATTCCGAACCCAACCCTATATGGGTCTCCTCAAACTTGCAATCCAAAATTCTGAACCCAATCCTATATGGGTCTCCTCAACCTTGCAATCCAGAGGGCATCTCAATTCCCAACCCAATCCTATATGGGTTTTCTCAGCATTGCAATCCAGAGGGCATCTCAAGAGGGTTTCCTCAGCCTTGCAATCCAGAGAGCATCTAAATTCCGAACCCAATCCTCTATGAGTTTCCTCAACCTTGCAATCCAGAATTCTGAACACAATCCTATATGGGTTTCCTCAACCTTGCAATCCAGAGGCCATCTCAGTTCTGAACCCAACCCTATATAGGTCTCTTCAGCCTTGCAATCCAGAGGGCATCTCAGTCCTGAACCAAATCCTATATGGGTTTCCTCAGCCTTGCAATCCAGAGGGCACCTCAATTCCCAACCCAGTCCTCTATGGGTTTCCTCAACCTAGCAATCCAGAGGGCATCTTAATTCCAAACCCAATCCTCTATGGGTTTCTTGTTAGCTGTACAATCCAGAGGGCATCTAAATTCTGAACCCAACCATATATGGGTCTCCTCAGCTTTACAATCCAGAGGGCATCTCAATTCCCAACCCAATCCTATATGGGTTTCCTCAGCTTTGCAATCCAGAGGGCATCACAAGAGGGTTTCCTCAGCCTTACAATCCAGAGGGCATCTGAATTTCCAACCCAATCCTCTATGGGTTTCCTCAACCTTGCAGTCCAGAGGGCATCTCAATTCTGAACTCAATCCTATATGGGTCTCCTCAGCCTTGAAATCCAGTGGGCATCTCAGTCCTGAACCCAATACTCTATGGGTTTCCTCAGCCTTGCAATCCAGAGGGCATCTCAATTCCGAACCCAGCCCTATATGGGTCTCCTCAACCTTGCAATCCAGAATTCTGAACCCAATCCTCTATGGGTTTCCTCAGCTTTGCAATCCAGAGGGCATCTCAATTCTGAACCCAACCCCATATGGGTTTCTTCAGCCTTGCAATCCAGAGGGCATCTCAGTTCCCAAAACAATCCCAAACTGTGAATTGTTAGCCTTGCAATCCACATTCCCAGTGAGGTCCAGACACCCTTCTCCTTCTACCATGGCTCTAGCCATGGATCTCAGTGCTTAAGGGTGAATCCTCGCCTTGTTACTGGATTGTTTACACTATTTCCCATCCCAACATCCTGCCTCCTGGACTCAAGGTAAGCTAAGATGCCCTCTCTGGAGCTTTTGCAGCCCCAAAACCAATATCTCTCACTCCATTCCTCCCTTTTGGACCCGAAGCAAGCTAAGATGCCCTCTCTGGAGCTTTTGCAGCCCCAAACCAATATCTCCCACTCCATTCCTCCCTTTGGACCCTGAGATGACCTCTCTGGAGGGTTTCCAGCCCCAAAGCCAATATATCCCTCTCAATTCCTGCTTTTTGGACCCTAAGATGACCTCTCTGGAGCTTTTGCAGCTCCAAAGCAAGCCAAGATGCCTTCTCTGGAGGGTTTGCAGCCCCAAAGCCAGTATCTCCCACTCCATTCCTGCCTTTTGAACCCTAAGATGACCTCTGTGGAGCTTTTGCTGCCCCAAAGCTAATATCTCCCACTCAATTCCTGCCTTTTGGACCCTAAGATGACCTCTCTGGAGATTTTGCAGCCCCAAAGCTAACATTTCCCTCTCAATTCCTGCCTTTTGGACCCTAAGATGCCTTCTCTGGAGCTTTTGCAGCCCCAAAGCAAGCGAAGATCCCTTCTCCTGAGGGTTTCCAGCCCCAAAGCCAATATCTCCCACTCCATTCCTCCCTTTTGGACCCTAAAATGACCTCTCTGGAGATTTTGCAGCTCCAAAGCCAATATATCCCACTTCATTCATGCCTTTTGGATCCCAAAGCAAGCAAAGATGACCTCTCTGGAGCTTTTGCAGTCCCAAAGCAAGCCAAGACGCCTTCTCTGGGGGGTTTGCAGCCCCAAAGCCAATATCTCCCCCTCCATTCCTCCCTTTTGGACCCTAAGATGACCTCTTTGGAGGGTTTCCAGCCCCAAAGATAACACTTCCCACCCCATTCCTCCCTTTTGGACCCTAAGATGCCTTCTCTGGAGCTTTTGCAGCCCCAAAGCAAGCCAAGATGCCTTCTTTGGAGGGTTTCCAGCCCCAAAGCGAACACTTCCCACTCCATTCCTCCCTTTTGGACCCTAAGATGACCTCTCTGCAGCTTTTGCAGCCCCAAAGCCAATATCTCCCCCTCCATTCCTCCCTTTTGGACCCTAAGATGACCTCTCTGGAGCTTTTGCAGCCCCAAAGCAAGCGAAGATCCCTTCTCCTGAGGGTTTCCAGCCCCAAAGCCAATATCTCCCACTCCATTCCTCCCTTTTGGACCCTAAAATGACCTCTCTGGAGATTTTGCAGCCCCAAAGCCAATATATTCCCACTCCATTCCTCCCTTTTGGACCCTAAGATGACCTCTCTGGAGCTTTTTGCAGCCCCAAAGCAAGCAAAGATACCTTCTCCTGAGGGTTTCCAGCCCCAAAGCTAACACTTCCCCCTCCATTCCTCCCTTTTGGACCCTAAGATGACCTCTCTGGAGCTTTTTGCAGCCCCAAAGCAAGCAAAGATACCTTCTCCTGAGGGTTTCCAGCCCCAAAGCTAACACTTCCCCCTCCATTCCTCCCTTTTGGACCCTAAGATGACCTCTCTGGAGCTTTTTGCAGCCCCAAAGCAAGCAAAGATACCTTCTCCTGAGGGTTTCCAGCCCCAAAGCTAACACTTCCCACCCCATCCCTCCCTTTTGGACCCCAAGATAACCTCTCTGGAGGGTTTCCATCCCCAGGAGTGGCAGAAGACCCTTCTTTCCATGCCTTCCTCACCTTTCTGTGCTCGCTGGCACTCTTGGGCTTGTCGGGGGTCTGGCTGGAGCTGGCCGGAGCCCCCGCAATGGGGGAGGCGGTGGGCTTCTCCATGGTATCCGCCGGCATCCTGGTCCCGATTCGGGTTTGCGCCCTTTCCAAACTGGACTCCAAATGCGGGAGGGAGCTTCCCGGCTTGGAAAGAGCCGTGCAGAGGGAGGACTGAAGGGCAGGAGGCAGAGGCGGAGTGTCTCTCTGTCTGCGGCTCCCCCTTCCCTTTTATAGCCGGCGGCGGCTCCCAATTCGTGTGAAACCTTCTCCACATTCTTTCCCACACTCCGGGCAGCCAATCCCAGGCCGGGCTCTCCCCTCCGTGGACAGCGATTGGACGGCGCCCCCGCGAGCTGTCAGTCACGCGCTGGGCTTCCTCTCAAACCCCCCCCTCCCCCCAGGATAAGCCCCTCTCCCCATATATATAATATATATACATATATGTATTCATATCTGTAGGTATCTCCAGATCTGTTCCTCTCCCACTCAGAGGAGCCCAGGAGGAAGGAATTCCACGTCCCGTCCACCCGTGGGAAAAAAAAAGGTGTGCAACACAACCAACAACAACAAGAAGAACTATAACAACAACAACAACTGCAATAATAATAACAACCCAATAAATAATAATAATAATAATAACCCAATAATAACAACAACAACTATAATAATAATAACCCAATAATTATAACAACAATAACTACCCAATAATAATAATAACTATACTAATAATAATAACCTAATAATAATAACAACAATAATAATAACAACCCAATAATTAAAAATAATAATAACGACAATAATAATAGCCCAATAATAATAACAACTATAATAATAATCCAATAATAATAATAACACAATAACTCTAATAATAACAACCCAATAATAATAATAATAGCCCAATAATAATAACAACTATAATAATAACCCAATAATAATAATAACACAATAACTCTAATAATAATAACCCAATAATAATAATAATAGCCCAATAATAATAACAACTATAATAATAACCCAATAATAATAATAATAACACAATAACTCTAATAATAATAACCCAATAATAATAATAATAGCCCAATAATAATAACAACTATAATAATAACGCAATAATAATAATAATAACACAATAACTCTAATAATAATAACCCAATAATAATAATAATAATAATAATAATAATAACCCAATCACTATAATAATAATAACCCAATAATGATAATAACTATAACAATAATAATAACCCAATAATGATAATAACCCAATAATAATAATAATAGCCCAATAATAATAACAACTATAATAATAACCCAATAATAATAATAACACAATAACTCTAATAATAACAACCCAATAATAATAATAATAGCCCAATAATAATAACAACTATAATAATAACCCAATAATAATAATAATAACACAATAACTCTAATAATAATAACCCAATAATAATAATAACACAATAACTCTAATAATAACAACCCAATAATAATAATAATAGCCCAATAATAATAACAACTATAATAATAACCCAATAATAATAATAATAACACAATAACTCTAATAATAATAACCCAATAATAATAATAATAGCCCAATAATAATAACAACTATAATAATAACCCAATAATAATAATAATAATAATAATAACCCAATCACTATAATAATAATAACCCAATAATGATAATAACTATAACAATAATAATAACCCAATAATGATAATAACCCAATAATAATAATAATAACAACAACTATAATAATAATAGTAACACAATAACTATAATAATAATAATAACCCAATAATTATAACAATAATAATAACAACCCAATAATTAATAATAATAATAGCGATAATAATAATAGCCCAATAATAAAAAACTATAATAATAATAAAACAATAATAATAATAATAACAACACAATAACTAATAACAACACAATAATGATAACAACTATAATAATAATAACCCAAGAATAATAATAACCCAATAATAATAATAATAATAATAACTATAATAATAGCAACACAACAACTATAATAATAACCCAATAATAATAACTATATAGTAACCCAAAAATAACTATAATAATAATAAAAATCACTATAATAACTATAATAACCCAATAATAACAATAATATAACTATAATAATAATATAATAGAAACAATAACAACCCAATAATAATAACAATAACAGCTATAATAATAATAGCAACACAATAACTATGTTTTATTGCTATTATACTATTTATATATTATTATATTATATTATTATATTTATATTATGAATTATATTATATTATTTCATTTTTATTATTTTACGATATGTATAGTATATTACTGGAATTATAATATATGATTGTTTTATTGCTATTATATTATTATTATTTTATTATATGTACATTATATTAATGTAATTATAATTATATTATTGTTCTATTGTGATTATATTATAATATTATATTAACATTATATTGTATTAATTACTATTTATTATATAATTATTTTATTATATGTATAGTACTGTCATTATAATTATGTTGATTTATTGCTATTATATTGTTATATTGTTATTAATTATTATTTATTATATTATTATTTTATTATATGTATATTATATTACTGTCATTATATTTATTGAGAGACTTATTTTGCATAGAATTATGGAAAATATATATTATATTGCTACTAATTATTTTATTATTATGTCATTTTATTATATTATAATTATTATAATACAGTATATTATTATATTATATTATATTATATCATTATTATAGCAGTTAAGGCTCTGTCTATCATCCCAGGCTCTGATTCCTATCCTTTTGTGTTTATCCCGGATTATATGCAGTGTGGACTCCAATAATCCGGTTCGAAGCCCTTCTGGACAGTCTCTATCATCCCAGGCTCTGATTCCTATCCTTTTGTGTTTATCCCGGATTATATGGCAGTGTGGACTCCAATAATCCGGTTCGAAGCCCTTCTGGACAGTCTCTATCATCCCAGGCTCTGATTCCTATCCTTTTGTGTTTATCCCGGATTATATTGCAGTGTGGACTCCAATAATCCGGTTCGAAGCCCTTCTGGACAGTCTCTATCATCCCAGGCTCTGATTCCTATCCTTTTGTGTTTATCCCGGATTATATGGCAGTGTGGACTCCAATAATCCGGTTCGAAGCCCTTCTGGACAGTCTATATCATCCCAGGCTCTGATTCCTATCCTTTTGTGTTTATCCCGGATTATATTGCAGTGTGGACTCCAATAATCCGGTTCGAAGCCCTTCTGGACAGTCTCTATCATCCCAGGCTCTGATTCCTATCCTTTTGTGTTTATCCCGGATTATATTGCAGTGTGGACTCCAATAATCCGGTTCGAAGCCCTTCTGGACAGTCTCTATCATCCCAGGCTCTGATTCCTATCCTTTTGTGTTTATCCCGGATTATATTGCAGTGTGGACTCCAATAATCCGGTTCGAAGCCCTTCTGGACAGTCTCTATCATCCCAGGCTCTGATTCCTATCCTTTTGTGTTTATCCCGGATTATATGGCAGTGTGGACTCCAATAATCCGGTTCAAAGTGGGGAAGAGACAGAGAGACAGAGAGAGAGAGTGAAGCAGCAGCAGCAGCTGTCCCGGCACGCGAAGCCCGCTTAGGGCAGGCAGCCAATCAGGGCGAGGCGGCAAGCCAAGCGGCTTGCCATTGGCTGCGAGCTCCGGGAGCTGTCAATCATCTTATTCCCCTCCCCCTCCTCCTCCAGCCGCAGCCAGCTGTTCTCGTGCCTCCCCCGAGCCACCGGATTGGCCCGCTCCCTCGCGCGCGCCCGCCGCTTCCGGTTTCCCTCCCTCGCCCTCGCTCGCGCCAGGAGCACGTGCCAGGAGCGCGCTTTCTGCGGTGGGCGGGGGGAGGGGGGGAAGGCTCCCTCGCGCCAGGCAGGCAGGCAGGCGCGCATGCGCACGGGCGCACTTTCCACTGAGGGAGAAAGAAGAGAGAGAGAGAGAAGCCAAACTTCCCTGCTGGGCTGAAGAAGGGAGGAGGAGGAGGAGGAGGGAAAGGGAGGGAGAGAGAGATTGAGGAGAGGCCACAGCCATGGGAAAAACACGCCTCTCGCTCCCAATCCCGCCTCCTCAGGAAAGGTTAACCCTCTTCCTTGGTGAGGGCCTGGTCAAAATCTAAGGCTACAAGGCCCACAATCCCTGTTATCTAAGGCTACAAGGCTCCTACAAGGCTCAGCATCCCTGTATTTAAGGTTACAAGGCCCACAATCCCTGTTCTCTAAGACTACAAGGCCCAGCATCCCTGTCTTTAAGGCTACAAGGTCCACAATCCCTGTCTTTAAGGCCCAGAATCCCTGTATGTAAGGCTACAATCCTCAGCATCCCTGTCTCTAAGGCTACAAGGTCCACAATCCCTGTCTCTAAGGCCCAGAATCCCTGTTATCTAAGGCTACAAGGCCCACAATCCCTGTTATCTAAGGCTACAAGGCTCCTACAAGGCTCAGCATCCCTGTTCTCTAAGACTACAAGGCTTAGCATCCCTGTCTCTAAGGCTACAAGGCTCAGCATCCCTGTTATCAAAGCCTACAAGGTCCAGAATCCCTGTCTCTAAGACTACAAGGCTCAGAATCCCTGTCTCTTAAGGCTACAAGGTTCACCATCCCTGTATTTAAGACTATGAGGCTCAGCATCCCTGTTATCGAAGCCTACAAGGCCAAGAATCCCTGTATTTAAGGCTACAAGGCCCACAATCCTGCTCTTTAAGGCTACAAGACTCAGCATCCCTGTCTTTAAGGCTACAAGGCCCAGAATCCCTGTATTTAAGGCTACAAGGCTCAGCATGCCTGTTATCTAAGGCTACAAGGCTCAGAATCCCTGTCTCTAAGGCTACAAGGTTCACAATCCCTGTATCGAAGGCTACAAGGCTTAGCATCCCTGTCTCTAAGGCCCAGAATCCCTGTTATCTAAGGCTACAAAGCCCAGCATCTCTGTCTTTAAGGCTACAAGGCCCAGCATCCCTGTCTCTAAGGCTACAAGGTCCACAATCCCTGTCTCTAAGGCCCAGAATCCCTGTTATCTAAGGCTACAAAGCCCAGCATCCCTGTATTTAAGGCTACAAGGCTCAGCATGCCTGTCTCTAAGGCTATAAGGCCCAGAATCCCTGTATTTAAGGCTACAAGGCTCAGCATGCCTGTTATCTAAGGCTACAAGGCCCAGCATCCCTGTCTCTAAAGCTACAAGGCCCAGAATCCCATTCAGGATGCTGGGGTGTGTCGTCCCAATGAAAGAGCTTTCCTTAACATGGCCCAGCATCCCTGTATTTAAGGCTCAAAATCCCATTCAGGATACTGGGATGTGTCTTCCCAATGAGGGAATCTATTATTCTATTCACAGAAGTGGTTCTCAAGATAGAATCATAGAACTATAGGTTAGAAGGGACCCCCAAAGGCCATCCAGTCCAACCCCCTGCCATGCCGGAGAAGTACAATCAAAGCATCCCTGACAGATAGCTTCATGGCAATAACAATAAAGCTAAACATGCAATCATAATATAATATAGCAATAAAAAATAAAATAATTATAATGACAGTAATATAATATAAATATAAGTAATAATAATAATGAAATAATATAATAAATCATAATATTATAATAAAATAGGAGGGATTTTAAGAAGGACTACTTAATGCTTACTGCTTGTCTACTACGTTCTTGTTTTGGTCTGTATTTGACTGCTATCTTTCTCTTTTCCCAAGGAAGCCAAGGACATGTTGCAGGCTGCGTTCGTGTTTTTCCTTCTCGCAACAACCCTTTGAGGTAGGTCATGGATTTGGACTTTTGTGTCCTGACTGTATTTATGTTCCTTCAAGTTGCCTTCCTGTTTATGGTGATGCTATGAATTTTGCAGGGTTTCCTTGGGTAAGCTAGTATTCCAGTGTTTCTCCACCTTCCAAATGCCGCAACCCCTTGATACAGTTCCTCATGTTGTGGTGACCCCCAACCATAACATTATTTTCCTTGCTACTTCACAACTCTCATTCTGCTCCTGTTATGAATCGTAATGTAAATATCTGATATGCAGGATGTATTTTCATTCACTGGACCAAATTTGGCGCAAATACCCAATACGCCCAAATCTGAATACTGGTGGGGTTGGGGGGGGGGGATTGGTTTTGTCATTTGGGAGTTGTTGTTGGGATTTATAGTTCACCTACAATCAAAGAGCATTCTGAACTCCACCAATGATGGAATTGAATCAATTTGGCACACAGAACTCCCTTGACCAAGAGAAAATACTGGAAGGGTTTGGTGGGCATTGACCTTGAGTTTGGGAGTTGTAGTTCACCTACATCCAGAGAGCACTGTGGACGCATGCAATGGTGGATCTGGACCAAACTTGGCACAAATACTCGATTTGCCCAAATGTGGTGGAGTTTGGGGGAAAAAAACCTTGATGTTTTGGAGTTTTTGCTGGGTTTTATAGTTCGCCTGTAATCATTAGGAACCCCACCAACCCCCATGACCAAAAGAAAATACTGGAAGGGTTTGATGGGAATTTACCTTAAGTTTTGGAGTTGCAGTTCACCCACATCCAGAGATCACTGTGGACTCAAACAATGATGGATCCGGACCAAACTTGGCACGAATACTCAATATGCCCAAATGTGAACATTGGTGGAGTTTGGGGAAAATAGACCTTGACATTTGGCAGTTGTAGTTGCTGGGATGTGTCATTTGCTTACAGTCAAAGAGCATTCTGAACCCCACCAATGATGGAATTGGGCCAAACATCCCACAGAGAGCCCCCATGCCTTGAAGGGACACACGCTTTCCCTCCCCTCTTGCCATGTGCGAAGCACGCCTGCTCTCCCCTCCCCATTTGGAGTCTCAGAAACAGCCCTCCCCTTGGCTGAGAAGCCAGCCAATCACAGCAGGAGGAGGGGTTTTGGTGGGAGGATTCGCCATCAGTTTCCAAAATGGAAGAGAAGGACAGGCAGAGAGGTCTTCAGCCTTTTTTGCCAAAGGGGTTCTTAAGACTATCAGAAATATGTTTCTGATGGTCTTTGGTGACCCTCTGAAACCCCCTTGCAACCCCTCCCCAGAGGTCCTGACCCCCAGGTTGAAAAACAACATAATTAGGCACACAAACATAAACAAAGGCAAAGGCTTCTCCTTTCATTTCCAGCTTTAGGAGGTCAAGAAACACTGGGCAAAGGCTTCTCCTTTCGTTTCCGGCCTTGGAAGATCGAGAAACACTGGGCAAAGGCTTCTCCTTTCATTTCCGGCCTTGGAAGGTTGAGAAACACTGGGCAAAGGCTTCTCCTTTCATTTCCGGCTTTGGAAGGTCAAGAAACACTGGGCAAAGGCTTCTCCTTTCATTTCCGGCTTTGGAAGGTCGAGAAACACTGGGTAAAGGCTTCTCCTTTCATTTCCGGCTTTGGAAGGTCAAGAAACACTGGGCAAAGGCTTCTCCTTTCATTTCCGGCTTTGGAAAGTCAAGAAACACTGGGTAAAGGCTTCTCCTTTCATTTTCAGCTTTGGAAGGTCAAGAAACACTGGGCAAAGGCTTCTCCTTTCATTTCAAGCTTTGGAAGGTCAAGAAACACTGGGCAAAGGCTTCCCCTTTCATTTCCAGCTTTGGAAGGTCAAGAAACACTGGGCAAAGGCTTCTCCTTTCATTTCAAGCTTTGGAAGGTCAAGAAACACTGGGCAAAGTCTTCCCCTTTCATTTCTGGCTTTGGAAGGTCGAGAAACACTGGGCAAAGGCTTCTCCTTTCATTTCTGGCTTTGGAAGGTTGAGAAACACTGGGCAAAGTCTTCCCCTTTCATTTCCGGCTTTGGAAGGTTGAGAAACACTGGGCAAAGGCTTCTCCTTTCATTTCCGGCTTTGGAAGGTCGAGAAACACTGGGCAAAGACTTCCCCTTTCATTTCTGGCTTTGGAAGGTCGAGAAACACTGGGCAAAGGCTTCTCCTTTCATTTCCAGCTTTGGAAGGTCAAGAAATACTGGGCTAAGTTCACACGAAAAGACCTTCAGCCTTTTCTGCCAAAGGAGTTCCTAAGACCATCAGAAATATGGTCTTTGATGAGCCTTCTGAAACCCCCCCTCGACCCCCAGGTTGAGAAACGCTGCTTTATGGCCTCCCATCTAAGTGTTAACCAGGACTGATTATGCTTACCTTCCCTGATTGAGTGGGATCTGGGTTAAGAAATATTATTACGGGTATTTTCATATCATACTGATGCATTCATTGTTGAAATATCTGTCTGCCCATCTATCTGTTTACCTATCAACCCTGCCTTTCCTGAAAGCAACCTTTCTTTCGTACGGACAACCATTTGCTATGGTTTGCATGTAGCTTTTGGGCAAGCATTAGCAATGACTATATATTGGAAAAGGTGGCAGAAATTGCATCCTTTTTTCTGTCTTCAATTTCTCCTGAACAATTAATGCCAGGGAAATGTCTGAGAAAGGGAGAGACTGAAAGAGGAAAGCACAACAGTGCCACCTTGAGGCAATATGCAAAGCGATGTCATGCAGAAGTGGTATTATTTACCGTATATACTCGAGTATAAACAGGGCTTTTCAACCCTTTTTTAAAGGCTGAGAAAGCCCCTCTTGGCTAACACTCAAGTCAAAATTATTTCTTATTTTACTGTGTTATTATTATTATTACATTTATTATTTTACTCTATTTATCATTAAATAATATTATTTTCCTCTGTTTATATTTTATTCTATTTATTATTATTACACTTACTATTTTACTCTATTTATTATTATAATTACAGTTATTATTTTACTCTATTATTATTTTATCACTATTATTTTGCTCTATTTATTAATATTATTTTATTAAATGTATTATTTTACTCTATTTATTAGTATTACACTTATTATTTTACTCTATTTATCATTATTATATTTATTATGTTACTCTATTATTATTACACTTATTATTTTATTCTATTCATTATTATTACACTTATTATTTTACTCCATTTATTATTATTTTATTACATTTATTATTTTACTCTGTTTATTATTAATATTACTTGTATTGATTTACTTTATTTATTGTTATTACATTTACTATTTTTACTCTATTATTATCATCATTATATTTTTTTATTTTACTCTATTATTATTACCTTTATTATTTTTCTCTATTTATTATTACATTTAACCCTAACCCTAACCCTAAGCCATACTCTATTATGGCTATTATTAGCGTGGAAGCAAAGAGGAAGTATAAAGAACTTGATTTGTGTTATGGAAACCTTGTTCTTGTAAATAGTGCTACCATATTATTTTGCTATGAAATATGGAAGAGATAACATCTGGCCATAGGTTTTCAAATTCTTGTGTGTTACTGTTTATTAATTACTAGCTTGGGGACCCGGCGCTGCCCGGGTTATTACAGAAAGTGAGTAATGGCGGTTCTGTATGCCAAGTTTGGTCTTTATTGGTCATTGGATGATGGTTGCATTGTTTTCAGGAAGTCAGTGAAGGTAATTGAAGTCCCATCATCCATGGTCCACCCTCCTTCAAACAGTAGCAGGATATAGAGTGGGTCATGGGGGTTCTGTGTGCCAAGTTTGGTCTTGATCAGTCATTGGTTCAGAGTTGCAGTGGTTTCAGTAAGTGAGTAAAGGTACTGCAAGTCCCATCATCCATGGCCCACCCTCCTCCAAACTGCAGCAGGATGTAGAGTGTGTCATGGGGGCTCTGTGTGCCAAGTTTGGGCCTGGTCTCTGATTTGTAGGGGCTACAATGTTCTGTGGGAAGTGAATCGGGTGAAGGTACTGCAAATCCCATCATTCGTGGCCCATCCTGCCCTAAACCGCACCAAGTTGTAAAGTGGGCCATTGGGCCTCTGTGTGCCAAGTTTGGTCCTGATCCGTCCTTGGTGTGGGCCACAGTGCTCTAAGGAAGTGAGTTAAAGTACTACTGCAAGTCCTGTCATCCATGGTCCATCCTCGCTCAAACTGCACCAGAATGTAGAGTGGGTCTTGGGGGGGGGGGGGTCTGTGTGCCAGGTTTGGTCTTGTTCTGTCATTGTTGGGGGCCACAATGTGTTTTGGACTTCAACACCAACCATTCCTGACAGCTTCAGGCCCCTTTCCTATTCCCTCTGCTACCTCAGAATGTTGAGGTTGGCCAATCAGAGACCATATCCGAGTCCACACTGCCATATAATCCAGCTCAAGTGGATTTTAAATCCTTGTGTGTTACTGTTTATTGGTTATTGTTTATATGTGATTTATATTAATTGTATTGTGTTTATTGTTTTTGTTTATTGCTTTTGTTTCTATTGATGTGTTGTTGGGCTTGGCCTCATGTAAGCCGCTCCGAGTCCCTTGGGGAGATGGTGGCGGGGTATAAATAAATATTATTATTATTATTATTATTATTATTATTATTATTATTATGTTTGTGTTCTTTTTATCACTTTGGGCTACTGGTGCTGGGTCACGCTGCTACTGATAAGTTTGCTCTACATTTATGTTGGGAGGGGGGTCTTTTGTTAAGAAGCCCACTTGTCCAACACACACAGCCTGAAAAACTCACAGCAACCCAGTGATTTCGGCCATGGAAGCCTTCGATCTCACTTGTTTTCCTTTGCAGTTCCTTTGCAGTTCCTTTGTTTTGGTCAATCTATGCCCAGACTTGCCTAGTGGTTAAATTAAAAAAAAACTACCACCTGGATAGTACAGTTATTCTGAAAACACAACTTGATTTAACTTTAGGAATTCGACGGACACCCGTCCTCCTTTTCCAGGTCTCCTTGTTCCCATGGATAAGTAGGGACATGCTATTAACCCAATTGTTTGTGTTGGATTAGATTCCCAAGAACACAAGAACGCTGCTCCGAACGGAGGTCGAAGAGACCCCCTTCCACCCCCTTTGATCTATAAGCCTCATTTTATTGGAGTGGAGCTTCTACTATTTTTTCTTCCTTCCTTCCTTCCTTTTTTAAAAAAGGATAGACTCAAAAGCTTACAGCTGGGGCAAGAAAAGTATATGAAAAGACTCAGATCTATTGGGGTTTGAATGCACGTTTTTGTTTGACTCTGACTCTTTGACAGGTCTTGCTCCTCCTGAATTGCTTTGTTTTGTGGGACTGTTGTTCCTTCTGAGCATTTTCCAAGATGGCTTTGTGTGTTGTTTGTGTGTGTCTGTTTGCTTGCACGAAACAGAGAAGACCCTTTGCTGTTTTGTTTTTCTGGAGTATTTGCCAGATTTGTCATTATGAGGCACTGGCGGAGGAAGTATGTGTCAGAAATATTAAAAATTAATGAGGTACGAGGTATGGAAAGGCTTCAGTTTGATAGGAGAGGCCTCAGTGTGAGGTTGGCCTCAGAGTTAGTAGGCCTCAATGTGAGGTCTTGACCTAGAATCATAGAATCAAAATCATAGAATCCTGCTACAAAACAGGAGCTTTTTTGTTGAGGTTCAGGGCCAGAGAAGCAGATGTCGGAAACAGAAGAACGGCCTGCCTCAGGGGAGCGTGCTTGCTCCATCCATGTTCAACATCTACACAAATGACCAGCCACTGCCAAAAGGGACAGAGAGTTTCATCTATGCTGATGATTGTGCCATCACCGCTCAAGCAGGCAGCTTTGAGATGGTAGAACAGAAGCTTTCCAAAGCTCTAGGTGCTCTTACTGCCTATTACAGGGAAAACCAGCTGATCCCCAACCCATCTTTGCTTTGTTCTGTTAGAAATGTAATATAATTGACTGGTTGATCTGACACGACAAATAAATAAATAGAATCAAAGAGTTGGAAGATACCTCATGGGCCATCCAGTCCAACCCCATTCTGCCAAGAAGCAGGAATATTGCGTTCAAATCACCCCTGACAGATGGCCATCCAGCCTCTGTTTAGGGTTTTATAATAATATAAAACCCTAAACGGTTCCAGCACAGCTTACTTGTCCAAATGTATCTCCTTCTACACCCCCCCCCCCCCCCCCCCCCCCCCCGGACCTTAAGATTGTCTGGAGAGGTCCTGCTCTTGGTCCCACTGCCATTGCAGTCGCAGTTGGTGGGAACGTGAGACAGGGCCTTCTCTGTGTGGCCCTTCGGCTGTGGAACTCCCTCCCTAATGAGATGAGATCTGCCCCCTCCCTCATGACCTTCCGGAAGAAGCTCAAACCCTAGTTATGGGATCAAGCGTTCTCCGAATAGATGGTTTTAATGGACTTTTTAGCTGACGGCAATGGGTTGATTTGGAGGACAACGTGAAACGGCAAACTGTTTTTAATAATTGTTTTTAATGTAGGTTAATTGTATATTATGTTTGTTTTATTGTTTGGTACCAAATGGTTCCTGTTGTTAGTTTCCCTGAGTCCCTCTTTGGAGGCGAGAAGGATGGGATAGAAATGTTCCTAATAAATAAATCAATAAATAAATAGGCCTCAGAGTTAGTACACCTCAGTGTTAGTAGGCCTCCGTTTGAGGTAGGCCTCAAAGTTAGTATGCCTCAATGTTAGTAGGCCTCAGTGTGAAATAGACCTCAGAGTTAGTACGCCTCAGTGTGAAGAAGGCCTCAGTGTTAGTAGGCCTCAGTGTGAAGTAGACCTCAGAGTTAGTACGCCTCAGTGTGAAGTAGGCCTCAGTGTTAGTAGGCCTCAGTGTTAGTAGGCCTTCATGTAAGCCGCACCGAGTCCCCCTGGGGGAGATGGAGCGGGGTATAAATAAATAATAATAATAATAATAATTATTATTATTATTATTGGCAGGCCTCAGAGTTAGTAGGCTTCAGTGTGAAGTAGGTCTTAGTGTTAGTAGGCCTTAGTGTGAGATAGGCTTCAGAGTTGGTACACCTCAGTATGAAGTAGGTCTCAGTGTTAGTATGCCTCAGTGTGAAGTAGGCCTCAGTGTTAGTAGGCCTCAGTGTGAGGTAGGTCTCAGAGTTAGTACACCTCAGTGTGAAGTAGGCCTGAGTGTGAGGCAGGCCTCAGAGTTAGTAGGCCTCAATGTGTGAGAAGCCTAGCATGAGAAGGTCTGGTGTGAGAAGGCTTTGGTGCTCCTGGACACACAGAAACGTGGTTAACCTGGAAGGCTCCGAACAGGATGCACTCTGGCACCACGAGATGCAGAGCCAACCTTAAAAAATGGGGCCACAAAGTGGAGTCCATGACATGCGACTGCATAGAAGAGCAAACCACAGACCACGTACTTCAATGCAATCTGAGCCCTGCCACATCCACAATGGAGGACCTCTTCACAGCCACACTAGAGGCACTCCAAGTAGCCAACTTCTCATGCTCCTAATCAATCAATCAATCAATCAATAGGCCTCAGAGTTAGTACGTCTCTGTGTGAAGTAGGCCTCAGTGTTAGTAGGCCTCAGTTTGGCATTTAGTATCGTGCCAATTTTTTAAACTTGGTTTGTATTTTTAAATACATTAAAACTGCACCCCAATTTGCTTCTGAATATCTTTGGTTTTGAATTAATCATTTTCTAGATATTACTAGGGCTGGGCAACCACGGAAAAAATTGTTTCTAAACTCGATTCGTTTTTAGGGGGTTTTTACGTTTCGTTTTTTAAAAGAATTCCGAATTTTCTTTAAAAAAGTTCGATATTTACGAAATTTCGGAAATTACGAAACAATTTTGAAACAATAACGAATCGATTCGTTAATGGCGGACGCGATTGCGCAATATGCTAAAAAACCCTCCAAATGGGACAGGGGGAACTTCTGAAGCTTCCCTCTCCCTCTGTTGTTGACTGTTGGTGTGATAATTTATTTTTTATCACTGATAAAACAAACAACAACCCTAAAACTTGCACCAGACATACGGAAATAATAACGAAACAATTTCGAAACAATTTCGAAACAATTACGAAACAATTACGAAACAATTACGAAATAAATTTTAAAAATTCGTTTCGATTTTTAGTTGCTCCTGAATGGTTCAATATCGCTTCGTTATAAAAAAAATAACGAATTAATAACGAATTATGAAATTAACGAACGAAACCGCCCAGCCCTAGATATTACATAATCATAGCACCAATATTCCTCATAAATTTCATGGTTCTGTCCCATGAAAGGAAGGGGTATCCTAAATACCCTAAAGCTTGCTTTTTCAGATTCCTTCGCATGCTGGAAGAACACGTCCTGCCCCTTAGCAAATATAATTAAGGAACAGTATCTGCGGAAGGCCTACGTCAGGAGATTTTCTCCCCGAAGCCTGTTTAATACAGATGTAATTGACTCTGTTTTCTGCCTTTCGCGCACAGTTTGCACCGGTCCCGCTTCTATTATTCATCAGCAAATTAACTGGGGACCTCCTGAAAAGGACTTCTCCGTCCGGGAGGGCTCTTGGAGAATGGAGCTTTGGGTTGTGTTAAATGTGGACATCGCCACTCGCCTTTCTCACCTCCTTTTTATCTCTGCCGCCTTTTCAAATGTGTTCTCAAGCTGGGGAAAAGTCAGCAAAGATGCGTTTCGGCAAAGTGGAGGGGGCACGGTTAAAGAAGCCTACATCTGTTTCGTTGAGGAGGTCAACGCAGCCAACGTTGGGTTCTCTTCCTTTCTCTTTCTCTCTTTGGAACAACATTCTGTGAAAGCCTCAACTTTGCAACTTCCCTTTAGGTTTCTCCGTGACCCTAGGTCAGGCATGGGCAAACTTGGGCCCTCCAGGTGTTTAGGAATTGTGGGAGTTGGAGTCCAAAACACCCAAAGGGCCCAAGTTTGCCCATATCTGCCCTAAGTGCTTCAGGGGTGTGTGTGTGATGGGCAGAGGCGGCCCTAGGTAATTTTCAACGGTAAGCAAACAGTATTTTGGCATCCCCCGCCCCCCAACCAATCACTGATCTATATTTTCTGTTCGTCGTGGGAGTTCTGTGTGCCATATTTGGTTCAATTCCATCATTGGTGGAGTTCAGAATGCTCTTTGATTGTAGGTGAACTATACATCCCAGTAACTATAACTCGCATATGTCAAGGTCTATTTTCCCCCAAGAGCGCCTCAAGAGCGCCCCTGGGCAAAATCAACTATACTGCAAATACTTACTTTGCGTAATGGGTTGAGCTGCCCCTGCGACCGTACCTCGTGAAGGCTGATCTGGCCGGGGTGGTCCATGCCTTGGTCACCTCTAGATTGGATTACTGCAATGCGCTCTACGTGGGGCTGCCCTTGAAAACGGCTCAGAAATTCCAACTGGTCCAATGGGCAGCAGCCAGGATGTTAACTGGGGCTCCTTACAGAGAGAGGTCAACCCTCCTGTTCAAGGAGCTCCACTGGCTGCCATTTATTTTCCGAGCCCAATTTAAGGTGCAGGTGCTTACCTACAAAGCCCTGAACGGTTTGGGACCTGCCTACCTGCGTGACCGCATCTCCGCTTATGAACCCACACGTTCACTTCGTTCATCCGAGAGGCCCTGCTCATGATCCCGCCCGCGTCACAAGCGCGCTTGGTGGGGACACGAGACAGGGCCTTCTCTGTGGTGGCCCCCCGACTCTGGAATGCCCTCCCAAAAGATCTCAGACAGGCCCCTACATTGGCAGTCTTTAGAAAGAACTTGAAGACCTGGCTGTTCCGATGTGCCTTTCCAGAATAGGAATCTCCAATAACAAGTCCCAGAAGCACTTTAGTAGAACTAAGATTGCTGCACACTGCACACTGCACTTGCCCTACAATCCTCACACACCACCTATCACATCAGCACTTTTAATCCTGTACCCCTTACTCTGGCCTGGCCCAGTTTACATAGTGTCTTGATGTATTGTTTATTGCATGTCGTTAATATTGCTTTAACTGTTTTTAATTTTGCTTTAGGTATTGTATTGTTGTGTTGTGTTGTATTGTGTTTTGAGGCCTTGGCCTTTGTAAGCCGCATCGAGTCCTTCGGGAGATGCTAGCGGGGTACAAATAAAGTAATAATAATAATAATAATGGGTTGAGCCGCCCCTGGCGATGGGTAGGAAGAAGAACTGAGAGAGTAAGAGAGAAACTAGACTGGGTTGTTGTGAGTTTTCCGGGCTGTCTGGCCATGTTCCAGAAGCATTCTCTCCTGATGTTTCGCCTGCATCTATGGCAGGCATCATCAGAGGTTGTGAGGTCTTTTGGAAACTAGGATAATAATAATAATAATAATAATAATAATAATAATAATAATAATCTTTATTTATACCCCGCCACCATCTCCCCAGTGTGGACGTGGAGCGGCTTACATGGGGCCAAGCCCGGACAACATATTACAGTGGAATAAAACCAAAAACATAGAAAATGAGGTTTATATACCCATGGGATGTCCAGGGTGGGAGAAAGAATTCTTGTCTGCTTGAGGCAAGCGTGAATGTTGCATTTGGCCACCTTGATTAACATTGAATGTCTTCTTACCACCCGGGGGGAATCCTTTGTTGGGAGACGATTAGCTGGCCCTGATTGTTTCTTATCTGAAGCTCCTCTGTTTTTGAGTGTTGCTCTTTATTTACTGTCCTGATTTGAGACTTTTTTTAATACTCTTGTTCTTTGGAGGCAAATGTGAATGTTGCATTTGGCCACCTTGATTAGCACTGAATGTCTCCTTACCACCCGGGGAATCCTTTGTTGGGAGATGATTAGCTGGCCCTGATTGTTCCTAATCTGAATTTCCACTTTTTTGAGTGTCGCTCTTTATTTACTGTCCTGATTTGAGAGTTTTTTTAATACTCTTGTTTGTTGGAGGCAAATGTGAATGTTGCATTTGGCCACCTTGATTATTTATTATTATTTATTTATTTACAGCTTTTATATTCGCCCTTCTCACCCTGCAGGGGTCTCAGGGCGGATTACAGTGTACACATATATGGCAAACATTCAATGCCAATTTTTGACATACAAACATATACAGACATACACAGAGGCTATTTAACTTTTTCTGGCTGCCAGGGGAGCTGTCGCTTTCATCGTCCATCTGCGACGCTAATGAAGCACTTCCGCATTCCCCGCATGCTTCCCTGCTGGAATGCTTTGCTGGAGTCTTCTTTATGGCCTCATAAATTAGTTAATTTAGCCTCCCCACACTTTAAGGTGGTACCTAATTTTCCTACTTGACAGATGCAACTGTCTTTCGGGTTGCAAAGGTCGACAACAGGCTACACACAATTGGTTGGAAACCCACTCCAACCCGGACTGGCTTCGAACTCATGACCTTTTGGTCAGAGTGATCTTAATGCAGCTGACACTCAGCCAGCTGCCCCACAATCCCGGTGCATCAATCCCGGTGCATTAGCATTGAAAGCCTCCAAAGAAGGAGCCTCCATCACACTCTGGAGCCTCCACCACACACACTTCTTGTCTGGCTACCAGTACTAAAAAACTCTAAAATCATAACAACAAATAAAGAACAATATTCAGAAACAGGGGGATTCCAGACAAGAAACAATCAGAGACTGCTAATCACCTCCAACAAAGGATTCCCCTAGGCCAGGGGTCCTCAAACTTTTTAAACAGAGGGCCAGGTCGCAGTCTCAAACTGTTGGAGGGCCGGATTATAATTTGAAAAAAACATGAATGAATTCCTATGCACACTGCACATATCTTATTTGTAGTGCAAAAAACAGTTAAAAACAATACAATAATTAAAATGAAGGACAATTTTAACAAATATAAACTTATTAGTATTCCAATGGGAAGTGTGCTTTTGGCTGATGAGATAGGATTGTTGTTATTGTTGTGTGCTTTCAAGTCGTTTCAGACTTAGGTTGACTCTGAGCGAGGGCCGGGTAAATGACCTTGGAGGGCCGTATCCGGCCCCCGGGCCTTAGTTTGAGGATCCCTGCCCTAGGCGCAGAGGCGGCCCTAGGTAATTTTCAACGGTAAGCAAACAGTATTTTGCCCCTCCCCCCCCCCAACCAATCACTGATATATATTTTCTGTTCGTCGTGGGAGTTCTGTGTGCCATATTTGGTTCAATTCCATCATTGGTGGAGTTCAGAATGCTCTTTGATTGTAGGTGAACTCTACATCCCAGTAACTACAACTCGCATATGTCAAGGTCTATTTTCCCCCAAGAGCGCCTCAAGAGTGCCACTGGGCAAAATGAACTATTCTGCAATTGCTTATTTTGCGTAATGGGTTGAGCCGCCCCTGCCTAGGTGGTAAGAAGCCACCCCTTGAAACTGCTAGGCTATTAAATGCTAATCAAGCTGGCCAATTGCAACATTTATACCTGCCTCCAACAGACAAGAGTTCTTTCTCTTGATTCCATATAAAACCCACTTGCCTAGTTTCCAACAGACCTCACAACCTCTGAGGATGCCTGCCATAGATGTGGCGAACGTCAGGAGAGAATGCTTCTGGAACATGGCACACAGCCTGAAAAACTTACAACAACCCAGTAATTCTGGCCAGGAAAGCCTTTGACAATACATAAAAAGGGGGTCTGTTTCCTTGTTTAAACATAACATAGAGAACAACTCACGTTTTGGCAAAACGTTATCTCAATTTCGTAATCTCCTAGGAGTTACTCACTGGGTCTTTGGACCATCTTTGATTCAGAATCGAGGCACCAATGAGATATTGTTAGATAAGGTGCCATGCTCCAGGTAGTGCTGCTTCTTGCAATTGTCCTCTTGTGATCCTATCTACGGCTATTTCGTTGAGATATTTTTGTAAACTCGGCTACGATTGTTCCCAGGACACATCTCACCATAGTGCAGTGTTTCTCAACCTGGGGATCGGGACTCCTGGGGGGGGGGGATCAGGAGGGGGTGTCAGAGGGGTCGCCATAGACCATCAGAAGACACAGTTTTTTCTGTTGGTCATGTGGGTTCTGTGTGAGAAGGTTGGCCCAATTCTCTCGTTGGTGGGGTTCAGAATGCTCTTTGATTGTAGGTGAACTATAAATCCCAGCAACAACTCCCAAATGTCAAGGTCTATTTTCCCCAAACTCCACCAGTGTTCACATTTGGGCATATTGAGTATTCGTGCCAAGTTTGGTCCAGATCCATCATTGTTTGAGTCACAGTGCTCTCTGGATGTAGGTGAACTACAACTCCAAAACCCAAGTTTAATGCCCACCAAACCCTTCCAGTATTTTCTGTTGATCGTTGGAGTTCTTTGTGCCAAGTTTGGTTCAATACCATCGTTGGTGGAGTTCAGAATACTCTTTGATTGTAGGTGAACTATAAATCCCAGCAACTACAACTGCCAAATGTCAAAATTTGGGTGTATTGGGTATTTGTGCCAAATTTGGTCCAGTGAATGAAAATACATCCTGCATATCAGATATTTACATGACAATGCATAACAGTAGCAAAATTACAGTTAGGAAGTAGCAATGAAATAATGTTATGGTTGGGGGTCACCACAGCATGAGGAACTGGATTAAGGGGTCACGGAATAAGGAAGGTTGAGAAACACTGCCATAGTGTTTTCCTTTCCCTCAAAGGCACTGAATCTCAATTTGTCGTCCTCCCTGTTTCATAATCTTTCCCCCAATCTTCGTCTACGGTTCTTCTGTTGCTTGAGATTGCAATATCTATAATCCAAGGTTTCGTCTTGTCAACCACACGGTGTAACAATAATATCTCATCTTCCTTCCCCACCATCACCAGCACCTAAATCGAGGAGGCATCCAGAAAGCCACGTAGGTTCTTTCAAAAGCCTTGGTCCTCCCTCCTGACAAAACAGGCAACATTGTAATTATTTATTTATTGTGTCAGAAGCAAATTGAGAATACAGTTTTAATGTATTTAAAAAGTCACAAAGTTATGCTAAATGTCCTTTGGTATTGCTGTGAGAAGCTCCTCCGTTGTGCATGTGGTAGGGCTCAGACTACATTGTAGTAGGTAGTCTGTGGTTTGCTCTTCTCCGCATTCGCATATCGTGGACTCCACTTTGTAGTCCCATTTCTTAAGTTTGGCTCTTCATCTCTGTTCTTCGCAGTCTATTCATCCCCTTTGAGGTCGTCCTGTCTTCTGTGTGCCTAGGAGGAAGTCACTCATCCAGTATCAGCAACTGATTGAGATTCCAGGTTTGAGCCTGCCACTTTTGGACTCTCGCTTGCTGAGGTGTTCCTTCGAATGCCTCTTTAGATCTTAGGAAGCTGTTTCTTGATTTAAGACATTGGCATGCTGGCTGATATCCAAACAGAGGATGGGCTGGAGATGCCGTAACATAAATATCTGATATGCAGGATGTACTTTCATT
Organism: Anolis sagrei ordinatus; assembly: GCF_025583915.1. Taxonomy (NCBI): domain Eukaryota; kingdom Metazoa; phylum Chordata; class Lepidosauria; order Squamata; family Anolidae; genus Anolis; species Anolis sagrei. Next base: position 16,399,909 of record NW_026844811.1, on the reverse strand, counting down.
CACTGGACCAAATTTGACACAATTACCCAATACACCCAAATTTGAATACTGGTGGAGTTGGGGGGGCGGGGGGTTGATTTTGTCATTTTGGAGTTGTAGTTGCTGGGATTTATAGTTCACCTACAATCAAAGATAGTTCACCTACAATCAAAGATAGATGCTTTTGAACTGTGGTGTTGGAGGAAAGTTCTGAGGGTGCCTTGGACCGCGAGAAGATCCAACCAGTCCATACTTCAAGAAATACAGCCTGACTGCTCATTGGAGGGAAGGATAGTAGAGGCCAAGATGAAGTCCTTTGGCCACGTCATGAGAAGAAAGGAAAGCTTAGAGAAGACAATGATGCTGGGGAAGATGGAAGGAAAAAGGAAGAGGGGCCGACCAAGGGCAAGGTGGAGGGATGGGATCCTTGAAGTGACTGGATTGACCTTGAAGGAGCTGGAGGTGGTGACAACCGACAGGGAGCTCTGGCGTGGACTGGTCCATGAAGTCACGAAGAGTCGGAAACGACTGAACGAATGAACAACAACAATCAAAGAGCATTCCTGATTCCATCAACGATGGTATTCAACCAAACTCAGCACACAGAACACCCATGACCAACAGGAAATACTGGAAGGGTTTGGTGCGTATTGAGTTTTGGAGGTCTGTAGAGTCTGAGAATCTAATAGCATTTCTAAAACATTCTGTTTCTAAAATGGAATCTGAGTTCTGAACAGTCCCAGATTTGATCACATGGTCTGCAGGCCCTCCTACAACACAGAGTTAAGGAAAACTGCACACAATACACACATATAGAATATAATAAGCAATCCGAATTATATGCATAATGAATAACTAGTGGAGGCTTGACCTTGAGTTTTGGAGTCCGAGAGTCTAATAACATGTCTAAAGCATTCTGTTTTTAAAATGGAGTCTGAGTTCTGAACAGTCCCAGATCTGACCACATGGTCTTCAGGCCCTCCTACAACACAGAGTTAAGAAAAACTGCACACCAATACACACATATAGAATACTATAAGCAATCTGATTTATATACATAACGAATAACTAGTGGAGGCTTGACCTTGAGTTTTGGAGTGTAGAGTCTGAGAGTCTAATAGCGTTTCTAAAGCATTCTGTTTCTAAAATTGAGTCTGAGTTCTGAACAGTCCCAGATCCAATCACATGGTCTGCAGGCCCTCCTACAACTTAAGAGTTAAGGAAAACTGCACACAATACACACATATAGAATACAGTAAGCAATCCGAATTATATACACAATAAATAACTAGTGGAGGCTTGACCTTGCGTTTTGGAGTGTAGAGTCTGAGAGTCTAATAGTGTTTCTAAAGCATTCTGTTTCTAAAATGGAATCTGAGTTCTGAACAGTCCCATTTCTGACCACATGGTCTTCAGGCCCTCCTACAACATAGAGTTAAGGAAAGCTTCACACAATACACACATATATAGAATACAGTAAGCAATCCGAATTATGTACATAATGAATAAGTAGTGGCTTGACCTTGAGTTTTGGAGTCTGTAGAGTCTGAGAGTCTAATAGCATGTCTAAAGCATTCTGTTTCTAAAATGGAGTCTGAGTTCTGAACAGTCCCAGATCTGGTCACATAGTGTGGAGCCCCTTCCACAAAACAGAGCTAAGGAAAACTGCATACTAATACAAACATATACAATACAGTAAGCAATATGAATTATATACATAAGAAATAACTAGTGGAGGCTTGAAGAAGGTTGCTGTTTCCTGGAAGGCTTTTCCCTCCAGGTCTTCCATGCTTCGATTTGATAGCTCCCCGCTCCGACTTGTGTGTTTTCCAAACACCCGTTGCAAAGACCCGTAGTGTTTACGGGGTCTTTCATTTTCACCTCCCTTAATCTGATTAAGTGCCTGTTCCCATACCTGAGGTTAAAACAAGATGGGGAGAAAAACATCAATTATATTGGTTCTGGCTTTCGGGCGATTTATCATCTTGTCATCTGAAGTCAAGCAGGCCTTACGACCCTGTTTTGTTTGAAACTTCCTTACATTACTGGTTACCCTTTTCTTTGGGATCTGTGACTCCCCGCCTTCCCCGATTCTCTCGCTCTTGCTCTCTCCTCTCTTTTCCCTCCTTTCACTGAGGTTGTTCATGAGGTTGGCCTAATCAGATTAGCGCAACCCATACACAGCAAATGTAATTTATTCTCTCGCGCTCTTTTTCCCCCACCCCAGAAAAAACTTTTTTGTCAACTTTTTCTCATCCAGGGTGGAAAATCTTTTGTAAGCTGTATCGAATGAACTCTTGAAAGAGACCCACGCTTCTCCTCAAAGGAGACCCGTTAGAATGGGTCACTAGGCCGAAACAGTGCGGGGCCCTCCTCTCTCTTTCATGTCGGCCATTCAGGCATCAGGAGCCTGGACCGGCTTACCGAGAAACACCAGATCGAATCCCGCAAATCGCTGGAACATTTAATTTGGTTCCTCGGCTAAACGTGCTGAAAAAAGTCCACCTTGTTTACAACCCTAATGAGATAAAAACTTTTTTTGATGCCTTGTTGGAAGCAGAAAATAGTTACATCCTGTTCTTTTTTCTTTCTGACTGTATTTAAGCACCTCTCCAAATCACTGTGTGGATATATCGCTTTTTAACGTTGTTTACATTCTTTGTCCCCCTTTGCCCACATGTTAGGCTGGGGTTTAGTTATAGGTTGGTGTGTATAACATGAGGATGTTGCTTGGCCAAATACGAGGGTTATCCAAAAAGTAAGTTTACAAGGCACGTAGCTCTCGTGGGAAATTTTCTGGGGGGAAGTTGGTATCACTGCCATGTAGAGGGAAGCCAGTGGAAGCGGACGAGCAGTGCCAGTTGTCAGTAGCTCATCGACTGATGAGCATCCTCATTCCGTTTCCCTCCAAGTGCGAAGTTACAAGCCACATAACTCTCACAGGGATTTTTTTGTGTGGGATGTTGGTATCACTGCCATGTAGAGGGAAGCCAGTAGAAGCGAACGAGCAGTGCCAGTTGTCAGTAGCTCATCGACTGACCTTGTGGTGAAGATTAGAGATGAGCATCCTCATTCTGTTTCCCTCCAAATGCGAAGTTACAAGCCACATAACTCTCACAGGTAATTTTTGTGTGGGATGTTGGTATCACTGCCATGTAGAGGGAAGCCAGTGGAAGCGAACAAGCAGTGCCAGTTGTTAGTAGCTTATCGACTGACCTTGTGGTGAAGGTTAAAGATGAGCATCCTCATTCCGTTTCCCTCCAAATGCGAAGTTACAAGCCACATAACTCTTGCAGGGAATTTTTGTGTGGGATGTTGGTATCACTGCCGTGTAGCAGGAAGCCAATGGAAGCGAATGAACAGTGCCAGTCATCAGTAGCTCATCAACTGGCCTTGTGGTGAAGCTTAGAGATGAGTGTCTTCATTCCGTTTCCCTCCAAGTGCGAAGTTTGCACTGTATGAGGGATATAAAGAAAGTAAGGTTACAAGGAACATAGCTCTTGCAGGGAATTTTCTCAGGGGAAGTTGGTATCACTGCCATGTAGCGGGAAACCAGCAGAAGCGAACAAGTAGTACCAGTCATCAGTAGCTCATTGACTGGTGTTATGGTGAAGGTTAGAGATAAGCATCTTCATTCCGTTTCCCTTCCAAGCGCAAATTTCATGTTGTATGAGGGTTATCTAGAAAGTAAGGTTATAAGCCACATAACTCTTGCGGGGAATTTTTGTGTGGGATGTTGGTATCACTGCCATGTAGAGGGAAGCCAGTGGAAGCGAACGAGCAGTGCCAGTTGTCAGTAGCTCATCAACTGGCCTTGTGGTGAAGGTTAGAGATGAGCATCCTCATTCCGTTTGCCTTTAAGTGTAAGGTTCGTGTTTCTCAACCTTCCTAATGTCGTGACCCCTTAATACAGTTCCTCGTGTTTTGGTGATCCCCAAACATAACATTATTTTCGTTGCTACTTCATAACTGTAACCACTGGGGGGGGGGGGGTTGCGAGGGGGTGTCACAGAGGTTGCCTAACACTATCAGAAAGCACAGTATTTTCCGTTGGTTGTGGGGATTCTGTGTAGGAAGTTTGGCCCAATTCTATTGTTGGAGGGGTTCAGAATGCTCTTTGATTGTGGGTGAACTATATATCCCAGCAACTACAACTTCCCAATGTCAGGGTCTATTTTCCCCAACCTCCACCAGTGTTCACATTTGGGCATATTGACTATTCGTGCCATGTTTGGTCCAGATCTATCATTGTTTGAGTCCTCAGTGCTCTCTGGATGTAGGTGAACTAGAACTCCAAAAATCAAGTTCAATGCCCACCAAATCCTCCCAGCAATTTCTGTTGGTCATGGGAGGTCTGTGTGTCAAGTTTGGTTCAATTCCATCACTGGTGGAGTTCAGAAAGCTCTTTGATTGTAGCTGAATTATAAATCCCAGCAACTACAACTTCCAAATGCCAAGTTCTATTTTCCCCAACCTCCACCAGTGTTCACATTTGGGCATATTGAGTATTTTTGCCAAGTTTGGTCCAATTCCATCGTTGGCTTAAGTTCAGAATGCTCTTTGATTGTAGGTGAACTATACATCCCAGCAACTACAACTTCCAAATGTCAAGGTCTATTTTCCCCAACTTTCACCAGTGTTCACATTTGGGCATATTGAGTATTTGTGCCAAGTTTGGTCCAGATCCATTATTGTTTGAGTCCTCAGTGCTCTCTGGATGTAGGTGAACTAGAACTCCAAAATGTTCTTTGGTTGTAGGTGAACTATAAATCCCTGTAAGGTCAACAAGAACCCCCATGACCAACTCAATTTACTGGAGGGGTTTGAATGGACTGACACCATAGTGGGAGTTGTAGTTTACCTTGCAGTCAGAGAGCACACTGAACCTCACCAATCATGCATCTAAAGCAAACTTACCCAAAATAACAAACTTACCACTGGGAGGTCTGTGGTGGAGGCAACACATACAATTGAAGTACCGATTAAGTTTCTCGGGGTTAACCTGACACTATATGAGTTGTAGTTCACCCACAACCTTATGCATGTTGTAAAATCAAAATAAATACTTTTTCAAACAATCCAGGCAACTCCAGGTAACCAAGGTAGTATGTTACTAAAATTCAGAAGCATCCTATTTAGAAGGAATGTGAAGACTACAAAATTCAGAAGTGAGGGAAAACAAAGCTGATTTCCCCATCACAACCAGCAACTGGAATGTAGAGATACAGTAGATCCCAGTCAATGGTCATGGCTAGGAGCAACTGATAAGAGCTATTGTCTCGAGATTGTACCTTGCTTTTTCTTTAGACCCCATATAAACAAACTACCAGGATCCGATATTTGGCGTGAATGAATCCCAGAAGTGAGTCAGGCCCCAATGATTTTTGTTTGTGACCCTCACCTTTCAAAGAGTCGGAAGAGAAAGATAAAAAGAGAAGACCTCTGCAGAGTTTTCAGCCTATGCCAGCCTCTTATCTTTCCTTCTCAGGAAGAAACAATAGTGTCACCAGAAGCTAGATAGGTTAATCTGTCGGAGCAAATAAGCCATGTTAGTCTTTAAGGTGCCACAAGACTCTTTGTCTTACGACACAAATCAGGAATGACTAACTTGTATGGCATCGTGAAATGGATGCAATCCCTCCAAAGTGCATACTGTAATTAATTTGTTAGACTTTTAGATGTCATGGGGTTGTTGTTGTTGTTGTTGTTGTGTCAACAATAGCCCCCAGTACCAAAGTTAGCTGGGTGATATGGGCAGAGGCGGCCCTAGGTAATTTTCAAGTGTAAGCAAACAGTATTTTGGTGCCCCCCAACCAATCACTGATATATATTTTCTGTTCATCGTGGGAGTTCTGTGTGTCATATTTGGTTCAATTCCATCATTGGTGGAGTTCAGAATGCTCTTTGATTGTAGGTGAACTATACATCCCAGTAACTACAACTTGCATATGTTAAGGTCTATTTCCCCCTCAAGAGCACCTCAAGAGCGCCCCTGGGCAAAATCAAGTATACTGCAAATGCTTACTTTGCTAATGGGTTGAGCCACCCCTGAATATGGGGGAGAATCAGGTTTATTTATTTAGTATTACATTTTTAACAAAAACAAACAGAGAGACAAAACACAAAGTTTGCAAGCTTGGAAGTTGATTAAATGTCCTTTGACCAGTATCTGGCCCCTTGGAGTGCCTGTGGTGTTGCCGCAAGAAGGTCCTCCCTTGTGCATGTGGCAGGATTCAGGTTGCATCGCAGCAGGTGGTCAGTGGTTTGCTCTTCTCCACACTCGCATGTCGTGGATTCCACTTTGTGGCCCCATTTCTTAAGGTTGACTCTGCATCTCGTGGTGCCAGAGCGCAGTCTGTTCAGCGCCTTCCAAGTCGCCCAGTTTTCTGTGTGCCCAGCGGGGAGTCTCTCATTGGGTACCAGCCATTGATTGAGGTTCTGGGTTTGAGCCTGCCACTTTTGGACTCTCGCTTGCTGTGTTCCAGCGAGTGTCTCTGTAGATCTTAGAAAACTATTTCTTGATTGAAGTCGTTGACGTGCTGGCTGATACCCAAACAAGGGATGAGCTGGAGATGTCACTGCCTTGGTCCTTTCACTATTGGCTGCTACTTCCCGGTGGATGTCAGGTGGTGCAATACTGGCTAAATAGTGTAATTTCTCCAGTGGTGTAGGGCGCAGACACCCCGTGATAATACGGCATATCTCATTAAGAGCCACATCCACTGTTTTAGCGTGGTGTGATGCGTTTCACACTGGGCATGCATACTCAGCAGCAGAGTAGCATAGCGCAAGGGCAGATGTCTTCACTGTGTCTGGTTGTGATCCCCAGGTTGTGCCAGTCAGCTTTCGTATGATATTGTTTCTAGCACCCACTTTTTGCTTGATGTTCAGGCAGTGCTTCTTGTAGGTCAGAGCACAGTCCAGAGTGACTCCCAGGTATTTGGGTGCTGCAATGCTCCAGTGGGATTCCTTCCCAGGTGATCCTCAGAGCTCGGGATGCTTGTCTGTTCTTAAGGTGAAAGGCACATGTCTGTGATTTAGATGGATTAGGGATCAGCTGGTTTCCCCTGTAATAGGCAGTAAGGGCACCTATTATTATTATTATTATTATTAACTTTATTTGTACCCCGCTAGCATCTCCCGCAGGACTCGATGCGGCTTACACAGGCCGAAGCCTCAAAACACAATACAATAGAAGCATAACACAATAATAAACAAAGCAAATCAAAACAATTAAGCACAATAACAACAATGACTACATCAAGACACTATTAAAACTGGTTCGGCCGGCGCAATGGGGTACAGGGGTTAAAGTGCTGAAATGGCAGGAGGAACGTAGGATTAAAGGTGCGGTGTGCAGTAACATCGGTTGTGCTAAAGTGCTTCTAGGACTTGGGATGGGGGATTCCTAATCTGAGAAGGCACATCGGAACAGCCAGGTTTTTAGGTTCCTTCTGAAAACTGCTAAAGTAGGGGCCTGTCGAAGATCTTTTGGAAGGGCATTCCAAAGTCGGGGGGCCGCCACAGAGAAGGCCCTGTCCCGTGTCCCCACCAAGCGCGCTTGCGACGTGGGTGGGATCACGAGCAGGGCCTCCCCAGATGACCGGAGCGAGCGTGTGGGTTCGTAGGTGGAGATGCGGTCACGCAGGTAGGGTGGTCCCAAACCGTTCAGGGCTTTGTAGGTGAGCACCTGCACCTTGAATTGTGCTCGGAAAATAAATGGCAGCCAGTGGAGCTCCTTAAGCAGAGGGGTAGACCTCTCTTGATAATGAGCCCCAGTTAGCATCCTGGCTGCTGCCCGCTGGACCAATTGAAGTTTCCGAGCCGTCTTCAAGGGCAGCCCCACGTAGAGCGCATTGCAGTAATCCATTCTAGAGGTGACCAAGGCATGGACCACCCCGGCCAGATCAGCCTTCGCGAGGTACGGTCGCAGCTGGCGCACAAGTCTCAATTGTGCAAAGGCCCTCCCGGATACCGCCGACGCCTGAGCCTCAAGCGTGAGCGATGAATCCAAGAGGACTCCCAAACTGCGGACCTGTGCCTTCAGGGGGAGTGTAACCCCGTCCAACACAGGTTGCCATCCTATACCCCGATCCGGTTTACGATCGACCAGGAGGACCTCTGTCTTGTCGGGATTGATCTTCAGCTTGTTCCTCCTCATCCATATCGACACAGTGGCCAGGCACTCGTCTAGCACCTGAGAAGCCTCCTTGGAATTAGGTGGAAAGGAGTAGTAGAGTTGTGTGTCATCCGCGTAAAGATGGCATCTAACTCCAAAACTCCGGATGACCTCTCCCAGCGGTTTCATGTAGATGGTGAAAAGCATGGGCGACAAAATAGAGCCTTGCGGGACCCCACAGGTCAAAGGCCAGGGGTCCGAGCAGGCGTCTCCCAGCTTCACCATCTGGGTTCGTCCCTCCAGGAAGGACCGGAGCCACGACAAAACCGTGCCCCCAAGGCCCATCCCAGAGAGACGACCCAGAAGGATACCATGATCGATGGTATCGAAAGCCGCTGAGATGTCCAAGAGAACCAGCAGAGTCACACTCCCCCTGTCCAGCTCTCTGCGGAGGTCATCCACCAAGGCGACCAAGGCTGTCTCGGTGCCATGACCAGGCCTGAAACCAGACTGTGACTGATCTAGGTAGTTGGTATCGTCTAAGAAGCTCTGGAGCTGGGAGGCGACCACCCGCTCCAGCACCTTACCCAGAAAAGGGAGGTTGGAGATTGGCCTGTAATTACTCAGCACCGTGGAGTCAAGGGAAGCTTTTTTGAGGAGTGGACGAACCACAGCCTGTTTCAGATTAGATGGAAAAATCCCTTGCTCCAACGATGCATTAATGATCAACACAAACCAATCAACCAACCCCTCCCTGGCTGATTTAATTAGCCAAGATGGGCAAGGGTCTAGAGCCGAGGTGGTCGCCCTCACAGCCCCAAGAACCTCCTCCACGGTCTCAGGAAGAACAAGCCTAAAAGAATCCCACAAAGATGGACAAGCAGATGCCTCCGTCACCTCTTCTGGCACTGCGATGGAATTGGAGTCGAGCTCGAGGCGTATCTGGGCGACTTTACCTGCAAAATGGTGTGCGAAATCGCGACACCGAGCTGCTGGGTCATCAGTGACCTCCTCCACCACAGGTGGGTGGAGGAGTTCCCCCACGACCCGAAACAGCTCCGATGATCTATTTGCTGCAGACGCTATACGGGTGGTCGTGAATGATTTCCTGGCCACCCGTATAGCCACGGAGTATGCCTTAAGAGAGGCTTTAGCCCGTGCTCGATCAGACACGTCCCGAGATTTCCTCCATTTGCGCTCTAGCCCCCTTCTCGTATGCTTCATCACAGCCAGCTCCCCGGTGAACCAGGGAGATGGCCTGTCACGACGCAACGAGATGGGGCGTTCGGGTGCGATCGTATCTATCGCCCTGGACATCTCCCCATTATAGAGAGTTACCAAGGCGTCGATAGAATCGCCAGGCTCCAAGGCAGGAAGAACCCCAAGATTCCTCAGGAATCCGTCCGGATCCATCAGTCTCCTAGGGCGGACCATTTTAATCTGTCCTCCACCCCTGCGGAGGTTAAGAGTCGCAGCAAGTCTAAAAGTGATCAGATAATGATCAGACCATGACACCGGAAGGATGTTTTGATCTTCCACTCTAATCATTTCGTTGTCCGCCACGAAAACAAGGTCAAGAGTATGTCCAGCTTGATGAGTGGGACCAGATATTATCTGTGACAGTCCTATGGTCGTCATGGTGGCCATAAAGTCCTGAGCTGCGCCAGATAGGGTGGTCTCAGCGTGGATGTTAAAATCTCCCAGCACCACCAGGCGCTGGGAAACCAAAGCCGAATTGGAGACCACCTCCGCTAGCTCAGACAGGGAAGCTGCTGGGTCGCGGGGTGGGCGGTACACCAGCAGGAACCCCACACTGTCACGGCTCCCCACTTTCAAGTGGACACACTCGAACCCAGAAGCCTGCGGAACAGCGCATCTGATCACGGCGATGGATTGCCGAAAGACTACTGCGACCCCTCCTCCCCGCCCCCCTTGTCTGGCCTGCTGATGCACTCCAAAACCTGGTGGGCATAGCTGAGAGAGATTTACTCCCCCCAGCTCGTCCAGCCAGGTCTCGGTGATGCATGCCAGATCCGCCCTCTCATCCAGGATCAAGTCCTGGATGGCCGCGGTCTTACCATTAACGGATCTGGCATTAATCAGCAGGACCTTAAGACCAAGGGGGCTGCCATGGAGCCTACCACTACCTACCTTCTCCAGGGTCGCAAGAACTCTGTTGCGCTTCTCCCTGGGATATCGGTGACCCGCACCTAGAGCTTCGGAGAGCTTCTGTTCAACCATCTCAAAGCTCCCTGCTTGAGCGGTGATGGCACGATCATCAGCATAGGTAAACACTCTGTCCCTTCTGGCAGTGGCTGGTCATTTGTGTAAATGTTGAACATGGATGGAGCAGGTATGCTCCCCTGAGGCAGGCCTTTCTTCTGTTTCTGCCATTGCTTTATTTATACCCCAACTTTATTAGAAGCAAAGATGAAGTATTTTGGCCACAAAAGCTTAGAGAAGACAATGATGCTGGAGAAAATGGAAGGAAAAAGGAAGAGGGGCCGACCAAGAGGAAGGTGGATGGACGGCATCCTTGAAGTGACTGGATTGACCTTGATGGAGCTGGGGGTGGTGACGGCCAACAGGGAGCTCTGGCGTGGGCTGGTCCATGAGATCACGAAGAGTCGGAAACGACTGAATGAATGAACAACAACAACAACTGCTGTGAAGGGTTGGCCCGATTGAAAGAAGCCTTGCTCTTTGAACCCATCTGCTTTTGCACGATGGGGACCAGTATAGGAGTTCTCCTCTACCTGCCCAAAGTGATCCTCATTGGGGTTGGCATGGTGGAGGGGAGGGCCACCATAATGGTCACAATTCTCATTGACTTGCATTGAGGCTGTGGACTTTTGCCCCAAGCCTTCCTCGGTGGCTCCCACCGCAGCAAAGCCATTCCCGGGGCTTCAGTAACGCAAACTCCCTGAGACTGAAACTATGACTCACGATGGAAACATGTCAAGGCAACAAGGGCCGTGAATGGTTTCCACAGAAGAGAGAAACCAGCCTGCTCAGCAGTGAAGGAGAGTTTTTGTTACCTTTTGTGTGTCCTGTTCAAGCCCAGGCAAAAGCTCCAGAGGATTAACATGCGGAGGGAAGGCAGACACACCTCCCTTAATGTCAGCCAAGCAGGAAACCCAAGAACTGTGTGAACTCTCCCATCGGGAACCATTCCTCCCCTCTTTGCAAACACACACATACACACTCCACAATGTAAAGCAACACCGGTTCCAAGAGCATTGTTCAAAGATGGCACAATAACCAAGATCTTAAAACTGTGTCTCTGGTCCAAAGCTTTCACATCAACATAATTTTGGGTTGTTGTAGGTTTTGTTGGACTATATGGCCATATTCTAGAGGCATTCTCTCCTGACGTTTCGCCTGCATCTGTGGCAAGCATCCTCCGAGGTAGTGAGGTCTGTTGGAACTAGGAAAGTGGGTTTATATATCTGTGGAATGACCAGGGTGGGACAAAGGACTCTTGTCTGCTGGAGCTATGTGTGAATGTTTCAACTGACCACCTTGATTTGCATTTGATGGCCTGGCAGTGCCTGGGGCAATCTTTTGTTGAGAGGTGATTAGATGTCCCTGATAGTTTCCTCTCTGTTGTTTTGCTGTTGTAATTTTAGAGTTTTTTTAATACTGGTAGCCAGATTTTGTTCATTTTCATGGTTTCCTCCTTTCTGTTGAAATTGTCCACATGCTTGTGGATTTCAATGGCTTCTCTGTATAGTCTGACATGATGGTTGTGAGAGTGGTCCAGCATTTCTGTCTTCTCAAACAATATGCTGTGTCCAGGTTGGTTCATCAGGTGCTCTGCTATGGCTGACTTCTCTGGTTGAAGTAGTCTGCAGTGCCTTTCATGTTCCTTGATTCGTTTGGGCAATGCTGCGTTTGGTAGTCCCTATGGAGACTTGTCCACAGCTGCATGGGATACGGGAGACTCCTGCAGAAGTGAGAGGATCCCTGTGCAAGGGCTGATGTCTTCACTGTGTCTGGTTGTGATCCCCAGGTTGCACCAGTCAGCTTCTTTGGGTTAACCTGGTATGATGTGAGTTGTAGTTCACCCACAACCGTATCCTTTTTTGACAATTTAAAATTTGACTTTTTGAAATAACCCAGGCAATGCCTGGTACCCAAGCTAGTATTAGATATATCAAACTTTAGATTTTGGACTAAACATCTCTGAAAACCCAAACCATCATGATTATTGTGCTGGGAGGTGTAATCTAGAAAAGTAACTTTTCATGAGTTCCGTTTTCATTGTGAGAGATGGGAAACTCATAACAGAAGGCAGCGGGCCGAATAGTTTCATTACTCTTCATATTCTTTGTGCACTTTCTTTGATTTTCTCCTTTCTCCTTTCCTGTCCTCCCTCCCTCCTACAGGCTCTCTTTCTCATCATCCTCTTCAACCGATATCCCTCTCCATCTTTTTTTTTGCTGGGCTCATTATCTGTTAATTGCAACTTTTAAAAAGCCTGAAATGAAACAAAGATGGCTTTTGTCACATGGAAGTGGCCAGTCCAATTGGGCTGAAGTGACTGAAGAGGCAGCCCGAACAGACGGGAGGCCCAAGCATGTTCTCGTAGCCAGTGACTCTCCTCCAACCCCTTTATTCTCCCTGCCTGGTGCTTAGCAAATAATTAATACGATAGCTTAATTGTATGTGCTACACCACATGGTCCTAACGGAAACCCACCAGAAGACAGCCTGGCAAGGCAATCTGGGATTCTGCTGACAAAAGAGGAACTTATTAGGGAGATGAACACCACCAGGACTTGAAAAGTTGCTCAAAGCCTTTGGCAAGTTGGTTTCCCAGCATCTCCAGGGAGGGCTGGGAAGATGTTGGTTTGAAACCCTGAAAGGCTGTTGCCTAACTCAGCGCCATCACCGAGATGGGCAAATTGACAGTTTGCTTAAGGATAATATATGTGGGGTGTTGCGTAAAGATTTCCCCTGACCCACTTCCTGTGGACGGAGAGCAATGAGACTTGGCCCAGTTCTGAGTCCTTCTCTCCATCGGTGCCACCTTGGGACACACACTTCTCCCATTGATCTGGCTACAGTGTCCACGCTCTGGTTACATCCTGAATAGATTACTGCAATGCACTCTACTTGGGGCTGCCTTTGAAGACTGTTCCGAAACTACAACTAGTCCAACAGGCTGCAGCCAGATTACTAACTGGAGTGACATACTGAGAGCATACCACCCCCTTGTGCCAGCTCCACTGGTTGCCGGTCCACTCCCAGCAACCAGAAAGTGCTGGTCTTGGCCTATAAAGCCCTATACAGCTCTGGCCCAGCTTACTTGTCCGAATGTATCTCCCTCTACGTTCCACCTCGTAGTTTAAGATCTACTGGGGATGCCCTGCTCTTGGTCCCACCGGCTTTGCAAATGCTTCTGGTGGGGACAAGGGACATGGCCTTCTCGGTGGTGACCCCCCGCTTATGGAATTCCCTCCCCAGCGAGATTAGATCGGCGTCCTCCCTCCTTTCCTTTAGAAAAAAACTAAAATCGTGGTTTTGGAACCAGGCTTTCAGCGAGTGAGCACAGCAGCACCAGGGACTTCGAACTGGACCATATGACTGTTATGATAATTGGAAACGGTCTATGTGATGTAATTGGAAACGGCTATGTGATGCGATTATTTTACTAAGACTGTCCTGAAATTGCAACGTTGACCCAACTGAGGCAACTCTTTCCCATGAATCGATATATGGCTTTTCCAAATCCCAAAACCTAAAGGAAAGCTTTATCTCTTGACCTTACCATCAGATAAAGGTTTCTTAACTCTCTTTTCCTGTAAAGGAACTGTACTCTGTCTCTGTTTACCAAAACCTTGCCTTCTATCTACACTTTCATTAATTTGTCTCTCATGAATATAGGATGAATATAGGAAAGGGAATTATGGAAGACGAATTGGATCACGATTCTAATTACGAGACGTTAATGTGTTGTTATTGATGTGTCATTTTGTATATTATGCTGTTAATGGTTTTTAAATTTTGTATGCTGTTGGATTGACTTTTGCTCTTGTAAACCGCGTTGAGTCGCCTACAAGGCTGAGAAATTGCGGTATACAAGCAAAGTAAATAAATAAATAAAATGAACTTCTGCACCTGACAAATCATCTTCAGACAGTTGATAATAATAATAATAAAACTTTATTTATTTACCGCTTTATCTTCCCGAGGGGGACTCAGAGTGGTTTCCAAGTAACATCACCGAAACATACAAAGTAAACAGCATAACATAAAATTAACAAAACAACATATGCGTAAAATTATCACAATAACACATGTATATTAAAAATAATCCTGCCAATTCAGAGCAATTAAAAAGCCGGGCCAAGGCTAGTGCAAACTCAAAATATGAGGGGGCTGGGAGAAAGACTGCAAAGGGCCTCCCCCAGGAATGTGGCCTTGTGAATCTTTCTGAGACAACTCAGGCCCCTTGTCTGAGCTTAACTCAGGCCCAGGTAAACCCTCATCACCATCAGGAACATCATCCCCATTTCCATCATGAACATCAGACACAGTCACAGGCTGGACAGGCTTACATACAACAGTTTCTTTCCCAGAAGAGTGGAGCCGCTGGGAACACTGGTAGTGGGGAGTGGGGGGGGGGGGAACTGATGTGGAGTCACTTCTTATCTTGGGACGCTGATCACTACAGACAGGTACCATATGGTTATTTCAGTAATGAATTAAGCAGTTGAAAAGGGGATCAGCCGGTCCCATCGCCTAATGAGCTCGCAGGGGTGTGTGCTGGACACCCGAAAGAAATAACCTTTTGTCTCTCTCTGATGCACCCACCCACCCACCGGAGTCAAAGGCAGCCCCTCACATTGCAACCTGCTCTTTCTTCATGCACTCTGTCACATCACAGCTGCCGCAGAACTGACCCGACAGGGGCCAAGAAGTGGGGAGCAGGGTGTCGGGGGCAAAAGAGGAGAGGCAAGCGAGAGTAATTGCCCAAAGCAGGAGATTGGCCTGGGAGCAAGGAGGAGATCTCGGCTGGTTGGGCAGCTCTTTTAACTGTGGTATCTTTTAATTATCACGATGGGTCAAGACCTCAGCGGCTTTTAAAAACCAGTTGCGTTTAATCGGAAGGGATGGCTAGTTGGGCCACAGAGCTCCTTCCACCGTTCGTTTAGAAACGCCACCTCCCTTTTTGGGCAAGAGTTACGAAGTTTCTGAAAAACAAGAAGAGTAATAAAGATAAATTGAAGAACATAAACTCATAATAGCTGGGTCATACGTTTCTGATACAGTGAGTCGTAATGGATTTTTAAAGTTATGAGGCGGGTAAGCAAGGTGGGATTTTTTTTTTTTGTGGACAAATACAATGAATGGCTAGCAATTATGCTAGTTTTAGGTGTTGGTGTGCTCTTTTAATTCTGCCAAGGCCGTTTTTCAAAAATGCTCTGGCCATCCATCTCTATCTCAGATCATTTCCCCACATACACATCTCCACTTTTGTTCTTTCTAGTAGCAGAGCTATCAAGGTGTTGTGTTGTAAGTACGAGGATTATCGTGACTTACTTCTCTCCCTCTCCTTCTCTCCCTCTCACTTTCCACTACTGGCACCGAGGAAGCCACGAGAAGGTGAGGGCAAGGGTGCTGGCCTCCTTCCTTCCTTCCTTCCTTCCTTCCTTCCTTCCTTCCTTCTCTTCCTCTCCTTCTCTTCTTCTCCTTCTCTCTCTCACTTTCCTCCAATGGCACTGAGGAAGCTGCAAGAGGGTGAGGGCAATGGAGCTTGCCTTCTTCCTTCCTTCTCTCCCTCTCACTGTCCTCCAGTGGCAACACTGACAGTGGCATCGGCCACACAGCAAGGCAGGGAAACACAATCTCAGCCACCTTTAGGCTATAAACTACTTTATTTACAGCTATACACAACAGAAGCTATTTAACACTAAGCACATTGTAAAACCGCTTCCTCTCTGTCCGGTAGCTACATCACGAACACACAGAACACACTGTTATCAGCACTAGTCCACACCTCCTGCATTCCAGAGTGACATATGATGTATGACTCACGACACTGTGTCCATTGCTCTATAAACTTTGATTTATGACCTCTCTTGGAATGCCGTTCCCTCCATGGTTCAGTTAACTCTTTCCACACAGGAATACACTCGGCACATAGCATTGTATTTTAAACATACAAACATACTTTGAAATCTACATTACACATTTCAAACAGCTCCAACAGACACAAACCCCCAGCTGCAGACCTTATTTTAGATCTCGTGGCCCACCAGTGGGCCATGGCTCATGGTTGGGAACCACTGCTCTAAAGGCACCAGATCTCATCTGCCTTGGTTGGATGTGAAACCAGGAAATCCAGGAACAATCCGTCAAACTTGGAAGCATGAAACAGGAGCAGAGACATGGAACTAGAATTATTTCAGAAATCTTGACTAGGACTTGGCAAGAGCTGTTGCCTCAATTACCAATGTTGACCAGACTGACTGGAAAATCCCCCTGGCCTCTCTAATATACACATGAAATCACGCTTTTTCTCATGACTTCCTGATACGGGTCTCTTCTCTAACAAGTGCTGTGACCTTCAAAGATTCTGTTGAGCAGCACAAAGTTTAAAAAAACTGAGTCCCCTATCAACCCGCTCATTATCTTGCAACTCATTCTCTCCACCTGGGATTTCAGTTGAGTAAACACTGTAAACATACAGACAACTTGAAGGTACATATATGTCAAGGTGGGATTGGAGTACTCACAGGAAACTTGGGGAAGTTCCTTTTTCAAAGCCACTTCTCCCAGGATATGGATAGTTTTTCCTTGATTTGAGTCTACTGGGAGGATGCTGGTAGCAATGTAGTGGGTGGCTTTCACAGTGTTCAACCTTATTTCTCTCACATTTAGCAGCAACTTCCCATCGCACATCGGGGGGGGGGGGGCAATGGCAGCTAGCTTGTAGAGTTTATCAACAGGTGTAGGTTTAAGACATCCTGTGATTATTCTGCATGTTTCATTCAATGCTATGTTCACCTGCTTTGCATGGGCAGACTTATGCCAAACAGGGCAGGCATACTTGGCAGTTGAGTAAACACTGTAAACATACAGACAACTTGAAGGTACGTATATGTCAAGGTGGGATAGGAGTACTCACAGGAAACTTGGAGAAGTTCCTTTTTCAAAGCCACCTCTCCCAGGATATGGATATGGATAGTTTTTCCTTGATTTGAGTCTGCTGGGAGGAGGCTGGTAGCAATGTAGTGGATGACTTTCACAGTGTTCAACCTTATTTCTTTCACATTTAGCAGCAATTTCCCATCGCACGTGGGGGGACAATGCCAGCTAGCTTGTAGAGTTTATCAACAGGTGTAGGTTTAAGACATCCTGTGATTATTCTGCATGTTTCATTCAATGCTATGTTCACCTGCTTTGCATGGGCAGACCTATGCCAAACAGGGCAGGCATACTCGGCAGTTGAGTAAGACAAGGCTAGGCGGTAAGACAAATACAGTTGGGTGTCTCACAGGAAACTTGGAGAAATTCCTTTTTCAAAGCCACCTC
Source organism: Anolis sagrei ordinatus (assembly GCF_025583915.1). Classification (NCBI taxonomy): domain Eukaryota; kingdom Metazoa; phylum Chordata; class Lepidosauria; order Squamata; family Anolidae; genus Anolis; species Anolis sagrei. The sequence goes on along the minus strand of NW_026844811.1, from coordinate 16,382,269 downwards.
TCCCAGGATATGGATATGGATAGTTTTTCCTTGATTTGAGTCTGCTGGGAGGAGGCTGGTAGCAATGTAGTGGGTGGCTTTCACAGTGTTCAACCTTATTTCTCGGCAGTTGAGTAAACACGGTAAACAAACAGACAACTTGAAGGGGGAATGCCAGCTAAGTTGTAGAGTTGATCAACAGGTGTAGGTTTAAGACATCCTGTGATTATTCTGCATGTTTCATTCAATGCTATGTTCACCTGCTTTGCATGGTGAACATAGCAGGGCTGGCATACTTGGCAGTTGAGTAAACACTGTAAACATACAGACAACTTGAAGGTACGTATATGTCAAGGTGGGATAGGAGTACTCACAGGAAACTTGGAGAAGTTCCTTTTTCAAAGCCACCTCTCCCAGGATATGGATATGGATAGTTTTTCCTTGATTTGAGTCTGCTGGGAGGATGTCGTCCAGAAAGTCACTTTCCCAAGCTCGAGGTCGACTTGTCCCTCCCGTTGCCTGCCTGCTCCTTACCCATCGGCCCATTGGTTGAAGCACAGCCAGAGAGTGAAAGAGTGCAAGTTAATTAAGCATCTACTTCTGTTTTCTTAGGAGACATCTCCCTTTGTTGCCCGCTAAGGAGCCAGCTCATTAGGGAGAATCAACAGCCCCTTGACCATCTGTCATCCGAGTACATACCTGGCAGAAAGGCGGAGGGCGGGGGAGTCAGAAACCCCAACCAGGGAGGGCTCACATAAGCCTCTGAAGTCTCGGCAAAGCAGACGATTCTTCCCACAATATAATTGCATTGGGCCTGCCAGGGAATGACAGATCTAGTGAGTGGAAATAGAAGAATGTAATTAAAGTCTCAGCACAAGGAAGGGGAGGAGGGGAACCTCATAACCCACACACAGGGAGAGGGAAAGGGATTCGAAAAGAAGGGACAGGACCCCTTTTCTGCAGGAATTCCTTTGGAGCGATGGGGAGCATATGCCACAAGCACCCTTCACAAGGGCCTGGGAGTCAATCAGCACATTTCTCCCAAATCCTAATCTAGCTGTCTTCTTGCTTCCAGATTTTCTTCCCCAGGTCATTTCAGGTTACAGGCATGCATGCAGGACAGCAGATGAGGGTTCATAGAACATGATGTTTGTCAACAGTGAAATAAACATCACAATGCTGGGAATTTCGGGATTGGTGCAATGTCCAATGTCCTATGTTTGATGTTGTTTATGTTCGATATTTCATAGTTTACTGGTTTTAAACTATGGGGGTTGAATGAAAAATAAGGCCTCCACCTTTGTAACTCCTCAACAGATGGCAGTACTGGTATGTGGCAGGTACTGGCTTGTTCAGTAGACTCTCCTCTACAGTTCCATTTTGGCAGGAAGACTTAGCAGAAAAAGTAATGCCTCCATCTTTGTAACTCCTCAACAGATGGCAGTACTGGTATGCGGCAGGTACTGGCTTGTTCAGTAGACTCTCCTCTACAGTTCCATTTTGGCAGGAAGCCTTAGCAGAAATAGTAATGCCTCCATCTTTGTAACTCCTCAACAGATGGCAGTACTGGTATGCAGCAGGTACTGGCTTGTTCGGTAGACTCTCCTCTACAGTTCCATTTTGGCAGGAAGCCTTAGCAGAAATAGTAATGCCTCCATCTTTGTAACTCCTCAACAGATGGCAGTACTGGTATGCAGCAGGTACTGGCTTGTTCGGTAGACTCTCCTCTACAGTTCCATTTTGGCAGGAAGCCTTAGCAGAAAAAGTAATGCCTATAGGATAGAACTCCTCAACAGATGGCAGTACTGGTATGCAGGAGGTACTGGCTTGTTCAGTAGACTCTCCTCTACAGTTCCATTTTGGTGGGAAGCCTTAGCATTGAACGGTTGTGTTGTTAAAGTGCGAAGTATGGAATGGTTCTGGCCCTGCTTATCTGTCCAAACATATCTCTCCTTATGAACCATCTAGGAATTTAAGATCTTCTGGGGAAGCCCTCCTCTCGGTCCCGCCTTCTTTACAGGTTTGGTTGGCAGGGATGAGAGATAGGGCCTTCTCAGTGGTGGCCCCTCGGCTGTGGAACACCCTCCCTAGGGACATTAGATTGGCCCCCACCCTCTTAATATTTTGTTAAAAAGTCAAAACCTGGCTTTGTGAGCAGGCTTTTTCAAATGCAGTGTAGCAGATAACTTGTCCTCGGAATGCCTGGACAATTGTGATCGGATAACGATTTTGGTATTGAGATGCGGAGGATTTATGCTTTTATTGATTTTACTGTTTATGGAATTTTATGGATGTTATATGCTTTTAGCTGTTTTTATATTATTGTGGCATCGAATTGTGCTGTTTTGTAAACCACCCTGAGTCACCCTCGGGCTGAGAAGGGTGGTATAGAAATATAGTAAATAAATAAATACATAAATAAATAAACTCTGCGCAGATGGTTGGTCAATGTGACTTAAGCAACATGGGTGTATGATTATATTATTATTATTATTATTATTATTATTATTATTATTATTATTAGAAACACAACAAGATGAGTCGGTCAATGCGACTTAAGCAACGTGCTGTCATTGAATTCTTGAAAGCAGAAGGCGTCACCTCAACATCTTTAAGCTTATCCAACGACACACAGTACTCACATCAACACAATCACCATTTAGCTTGCATTCTCTGAGGAATCTCCTTTGGGGTGACACCTTCTGCTGTCAAGAATTCAATTACTGCACATTGCTTAAGTCTCATTGACCGACCGTCTGTGCAGGGTTCATTCACGGGACCAAATGTGGGGGGTTGATTCTGTCATTTTGGAATTGTAGTTGCTGGGATTTATAGTTAGTCTACAATCAAAGATCATTCTGAGATCCACCAACAATGGAATTGAACCAAAATTGGCACACAGAACTCCCATGACCAACAGAAATACTGGAAGGGTTTGGTGGGTGTTGACCTTGAGTTTTGGAGTTGTAGTTCACCTACTTACAGAGAGCACTGCGGACTCAAACAATGATGGATCAATGTATTGTCGAAGGCCTAAACTGGGCTCTCCAGGCCAATAGAGACTCCACCTCAGACATCAGAAGAGCTGCAAGACCAAGAACAAGCCACGAGAGTCAAGACAAAGACCCACCCAGAGGGAAAGTGTTCTTGCCATACACCAAGGCAACCACTGACCGCAGAGGGAAGCTGATGAGGAAAGACAACATACAAACTATCTACAGACCCACCAAGAAAATCCAACAAATGCTCCGTTCAGCAAAGGACAAGAGAGATCCTCTCACTTCTGCAGGAGTCTCCCGTATCCCATGCAGCTGTGGACAAGTCTACCACCAAACGCAGCAGCATTGCCCAGACACGAATCAAGGGACATGAAAGGTACTGCAGACTCCTTCAACCAGAGAAGACAGCCATAGCAGAGCACCTGATGAACCAACCTGGACACAGCATTTTATTTGAGAACACAGAAATGCTGGACCACTCTCACAACCACCATGTCAGACTACACAGAGAAGCCATTGAAATACACAAGCATGTGGACAATTTCAACAGAAAGGAGGAAACCATGAAAATGAACAAAATCTGGCTACCAGTATTAAAAAACTCTAAAATTACAACAGCAAAACAACAGAGGGAAACAATCAGGCACATCTAATCACCTCTCAACAAAAGATTGCCCCAGGCACTGCCAGGCCATCAAATGCTAATCAAGGTGGTCAGTTGAAACATTCACACCTAGCTCCAGCAGACAATAGTCCTTTGTCCCACCCTGGTCATTCCACAGATATATAAACCCTTTTTCCTACTTCCAACAGACCTCACTACCTCTGAGGATGCTTGGTGAAACGTCAGGAGAGAATGGCTCTAGAAAAAACCTACAACAATCCAGTGATGGATAGGATACTAAATATAACCAAAAGTGAACACTGGTGGAGTTTGGGGAAAATAGCTCTTGACATTTGGGAGTTGTAGTTGCTGGGATTTATAGTTCACCTACAATCAAAGAGCATTCTGAACTTCACCAGTGATGGAACTGAACCAGACCTGGCACACAGAACTCCCATGACCAACAGAAAATATTGGAAGGGTTTGGTGGGCATTGACTGTGGCACAGTTGCATTAAGATCACTACTGACCAAAAGGTCATGACTTTGAATCCAGCCAGGGTCGGAATGAGCTTCCGACCAATTGTGTAGCTTGTTGTCGACCTTTTAAACCCGAAAGACAGTTGCATCTGTCTAGTAGGAAAATTAGGTACCACCTATGTGTGGGGAGGCTAATTTAACTAATTTACGAGGCCATAAAAAAGACTCCAGCAAAGCATGCGGGGAATGCGGAAGTACTTCATCAGTGTCGCAGATGGACGATGAAAGTGACAGCTCCCCTGGCGGCCAGAAAAGTTAAATAGCCTCTGACTGTCTGTCTATATCTGTGTGTCTTTGGCATTGAATGTTTGCCATATATGTGTACACTAGCTGTCCCCTGCCATGCGTTGCTGTGGCCCAGTATGTTGATCTAGAAAATAAAGTAATGAGAAAGTGTTGGTTTCTAATATATGTAATTTCTTTATGCTTGGGGGTAAACAGTATTTCTTGATGTTTCTTTGTCAGTGTTGATGTGGAGATTGTCTGGTTTGCCTACTCTGGAGCATGCAACATATCATTGTCCTTCCTTAGGGGTCCCTGTCAAATCTATGATACTATATCTGTGTGTGTGTGAATCATATCTATCTCTATCTATGGCTGGATGGCTCTTTGTCAGGAGGGCTTTGATTACGTTTTCTTGCCCAGGTGAAGGGAGTTGGATTGGATGGCCTTGAGTATTTTCTGTTGGTCATGGTGGTTCTGTGTGGGAAGTTTGACCCAATTCTGTCGTTGGTGGGGTTGAGAACACTCTTTGATTGTAGGTGAACTATAAATCCCAGTAACTACAACTCCCAAATGTCAAAGTCTATTTTACCCAAACTCCATCTGTGTTCATATTTGAGCGTATTGAGTGCTTGTGCCAAGTTTGGTCCAGATCCATCATTGTTTGAGTCCACAGTGCTCTCTGGAGGTAGGTGAACTACAACTCCCAAACTCAGGGTCAATGCCCATCAAATCCTTCCAGTATTTTCTGTTGGTCATTGGAGTTCTGTGTGCCAAGTTTGGTTCAATTCCATCGTTGATGGAGTTCAGAATGCTCTTTGATTGTAGGTGAACTATAAATCCCAGCAACTACAACTCCCAAATGACAAAATCATAATTTTTTGAGTGATGGCCACTCCTTGTGTTGTGAGACGTTTTGTTGCCAAATTTGGTGTGATTTTGTTCATTGGTTCTTTTGTTTTTAAGGTACTCATTATGAACAGAGCATTTTTATATATATAGATTGTAATCCACCCTGAGTTCCTTGTGGGGTGAGAAGGACGGAATAGAAATACTGTAAATAAGTAAATAAATAAATTTACCTTCAGTTTTGGATCTGTAGTTCATCAACCTGCAGAGAGCACTGTGGACTCAAACAAGGATAGATCTGGACCAAACTTGGCACGAATCCGCTGCCTTTGAAAACCGTCTTGTATGTGCTGAGTCAGGTTCAGCACTTGTGATGTGCAGCTTTTGCCTTTCCTGAAACCAACTTGCTGTGGAATTAGACATGAACCTAGTGAGCTTGTAAAAACAGCCTGTTGGGGAAGTGGGGGAGTGAAGGAAAGTTTTGATTAAAACGACCAAGCAGGGTGTCCCTTCTTTTCTTTGAGCCAATATTAGTTTCAGAACAGATGTGGTGTTGGATTGGGAAGGGGGACAAAGTTGTCAAGGAGATGGGCCGACTGGTGTGGCAGAAATGGTCCTGGACGAGCCGCCAGTTCGGGAGGCTGAGGAAGATCACCGCAGGATCAGAGCGCAATAGGGGGAAGTCTGAGACTTCTGAGCACGCAACGGAGGGACAACGGAGAACAAAGCATCAAAGGACAAGCCAAGGTGGCTAATTGAAGCACTGGTAGTGTCAAGTAATGAGGAAGAGAGGACGCCTTTCATGCACAGCCAGCACCTTCCCACAACTCTAGGGAGAAAAAAGATGTCTTTAAAAAGGCAGAAAAGCTAAACACAGACGCAGGAGATCGGCAGGATGCAGGCAACACCCCACAAAATAATTGAAGGCAGGTTGGCACATCACATAATGTACCAGCAAGTCTGCGATTTGCCCCAAAGGCATGAAGATGTTCCTCAAGAGGGCCAGGAAACAGAAGAAACTTCAGAGGGCTTTGGAGGGGTCACCAAAGACCATCAGAGAACACATATTTCTGATGGTCTTAGGAACCCCTTTGGCAGAGAAGACTGAAGATCTCTCCACCTGTCTTTCTCATGAAAGGCTGAAGATCTCTCCACCTGTCCTCCTCACGAAAGGCTGAAGATCTCTCCACCTGTCCTCCTCACAAAAGGCTGAAGATCTCTCCACCTGTCCTCCTCACAAAAGGCTGAAGATCTCTCCACCTGTCCTCCTCACGAAAGGCTGAAGATCTCTCCACCTGTCCTTCTCATGAAAGGCTGAAGATCTCTCCACCTGTCCTTCTCATGAGAGCACTTTCTGCACCTCAAATACCAAGAAATGGTGGGAGGTGGATCTCAGTGTCTCAATCACGCTATTGCAGTGTTTCTCAGCCTTCCTAATGCTGCGGCCCCTCATGTTGTGGTGACCCCCAACCATAACATTATTTGTGTTGCTACTTCACAACTCTAATTTTGCTACTGTTATGAATAGGAATGTAAATATCTGATATGCAGGATATATTTTCATTCATTGGACCAAATTTGGCCCAAATATTTATTTATTTACATTATATATATCCCGCCCATATCAGCCCGCAGGCGACTCAATACCCAGTACGCCCAAATTTGAATACTAGTGGGGTTTGGGGGGTGGTGGTGGGTTGATTTGTGCCATTTGTATAATATATTATTATTATTATTATTATTATTATTATTATTATTATATTTGTACCCTGCTAGCATCTCCCAAGGGATTCGATGCGGCTTACACAGGCCGAAGCCCCAAAACACAATACGACAATACAATACCTAAAGCAAATTAAAACAGTTAAGCAGGAAAACAATAACAGTAACAATACAACAAGACACTATTAAAACTGGGCCGGCCGGAGTAGGGGTACAGGATTAAAAGTGCTGATGTGGTGGGAGGGATGTAGGATTATAATATAAGTGCGGTGTGCAGTGTGCAGTGATCTTGGTTCTACTAAGGTGCTTCTAGGATTTGGTGCTGGAGCTTTTCCTAATCTGAAAAGGCACATCGGAACAGCCAGGTTTTCAATTCCTTTCAATATATAATATTGATAATATTATAATATAACTAGCCGTCCCCTGCCAATTGTTGTGTGGCCCAGCCTGGTGATCTGGAAAATAAAGTAATTAGAAAGTGTTGGTTTCTAATATATGTAATATCTTTATGCTTGTGGGTAAACAGTACTTCTTGCCGTTTCTTTGTCAGTGTTGATGTGGAGATTGTCTGGTTTGCCCACTCTGGAACATGCAACATATCATTGTCCTTCTTTAGGGGTCCCTTTCAAATATATGATACTATATCTGTGTGTGTGTGTGAATCATATATATCTATCTATATCTATGGCTGGATGGCTCTTTGTCAGGAGGGCTTTGATTATGTTTTCTTGCCCTGGTGAAGGGAGTTGGACTGGATGACCTTAAGTATGGGGGTTCTGTGTAGGAAGTTGCCCCAGTTCTGTCGTTGGTGGAGTTCAGAAGCTCTTTGATTGTAGGTGAACTATAAATCCCAGCAACTACAACTCCCAAATGTCAAGATCCTATTTACCCCAAACTCCACCAGTGTTCACATTTGGGCACATTGTGTAGAGTTTGGTCCAGATCCATCATTGTTTGAGTCCACAGTGATCTTTGGATGTAGGTGAACTACAACTCCCTCATATATGGATATCAGGCCCGTAGCCAGGATTTCGATTTGGGGGGGGGGGGCTGAGTTTGTTTGCAGGGGGGGCTGAGTCTGAGTGAAAGAGGGTCTACCCTAGCAAACCTTTTGTATCGTTACCCCAATACCCCCATGCATATGGGATATATTGAGTATGGTGATCAGATCATGATATGAATAAACATAACAGTTTAAATAATGCACCAGTAAGACCTTTTCACGAACCACCATGAGAATTTCGGGGGGGGGGGCTGAAGCCCTCAAGCCCCCCCCCAAGGGCCTTTTCGCTGAACCCATGATAACTTTCGTTGGGGGGGGGATGAACCCATTTTAAATAATGTACCAGTAAGGCCTTCTCGCGGACCACCATGAGAATTTTGGGGGGGGGGCTGAAGCCCCCCAACCCCCCCCCCCCCCCCCCCGCTACATGCCTGCTGACCAAACCCTTCCAGTATTTTCTGTTGGTCATGGGAGAACTGTGTGCCAAGTTTGGTTCAATTCCACCGTTGGTGGGGTTCAGAATGCTCTTTGATTGTAGATGAACTATAACTCCTCTGAAGGTGAAAGTTGTCCCCTGCAATTTGCACAGTCACCACATGGGGGAGCTCCAAAGAGAAACTATAAATCCCAGCAACTACAACTCCCAAATGACAAAATCAATTTTTTGAGTGAAGGACATACATTGGGTTGTTAGGTGTCTTGTGTCCAAATTTGGTGTCAATTCGTCCAGTGGTTTTTGAGTTCTGTTAATTCCACAAACGAACATTACATTTTTATTTATATAGATAATGATGTTGATGATGTTGATGATGAGTTCAGTTACAATCAAAGAGCATTCTGAACCCCACCAATGATAGAACTGGGCTAAACTTCCAACACAGATCCCCCATGCCTTGAAGGGAATGGCTGGCACAAGCCTCCCTCCAGCTTCACACTCTCTCCCTCATCTGCACATGCGCACTATGCTGCCATGCGCTGAGCACACCTGCTCTCCCTGCTTACAGTTTCAGAACAGCACTCCCCTTGGCAGAGAGGCCAGCCAATCACAGTGGAGGAGGGCTTTTGGTGGGAGGTTTCGCCATCTGTTTCCAAAAAGGATGAGAAGGACAGGTGGAGAGATCTTCAGCCTTCTCTGCCAAAGGGGTTCCAAAGACCATCAGAAATATGTGTTCTCTGATGGTCTTTGGTGACCCCTCCAAAGCCCTCGCAACCTCCAGGTTGAGAAACACTGCTGCTGTGATTCCCTGATAAAGATTTTTTCTCTTTTGGACACCACTCATTCTACTTCCTTTAGTTTGCAACTTATTGCACCCACACCCTTCCTCCAGCCTCCTTTCCTCCTGGACCCAGACTCCTTGCCAAAAGCAAAAAAGACACTCCCATCTCCAGCTGTGGAAGATGTTTGCTCCGGTCCAACTGATCTCTCAATTGTGCCAAATTTGGTCCCGTGAATGAAAACACATCCTGCATATCAGATATTTACATGATGATTCATAAGAGGAGCAAAATGACAGTTATGGAGTAGCAACAAAATAATGTTATGATTGGGGGTCACGTTACTTACTTGGGTGATCCCTTGCTGGCCGAGTAGGATAGTCTTCCAGGATCAGTGTTCTGGTGGGTCCGTAGGTGACTGTGGAGCCCTATTCTTGACCTGCGTCTTCTCCCGCAGTGAGGGCATTGGTTTCCAAGTGGGAGGCGGTCTCGGTCGGGGTTGGCTTGACGCACCTTCCTCTTGGCACGTTTCTTTCTTTCGCCCTCCATACGTGCCTCTTCAAATTCTGCAGCACTGCTGGTCACAGCTGACCTCCAGTTGGAGCGCTCAAGGGCCAGGGCTTCCCAGTTCTCAGTGTCTATGCCAGAGTTTTAAGGTTGGCTTTGAGCCCATCTTTAAATCTCTTTTCCTGTCCACCAACATTGAGTTCGGAATAGAGCAACTACTTTGGGAGACGGTGGTTGGGCATCTGGACAATGTGGCCGATCTAGTGGAGTTGATGGCGGAGATTTGCAGGATTTTCCAGAGGCAGTGCTGATGGAATCGTTCCAGGATTTGCATATGACGTCTGTAGACAGTTCACGTTTCGCAGGCATATAGCAGGGTTGGGAGGACAATAGCTTTATAAACAAGCACCTTGGTATCCCTATGGATGTCCGGGTCCTCAAACACTCTCTGCTTCATTCTGAAAAATGCTGCACTCGCAGAGTTCAGGCGGTGTTGTATTTCTGTCTCAATTTTGACACCTGTAGACAGTCCACGTCTCACAGGCGTATAGCAGGGTTGGGAGGACAATAGTTTTATAAACAAGCACCTTGGTATCTCTATGGATGTCCCGGTCCTCAAACACTCCCTGCTCCATTCAGAAAAGTGCTGCACTCACAGAGCTCAGGCGGTGTTGTATTTCAGTGTCAATATTGGCTTTTGTGGAGAGGTGGCTGCCAAGGGAGCATAAATGGTCAACATTTTCTAATGCTACACCATTAAGCTGTATCTCTGACATTGGGAAGAGATTGGCTGGTGACTGCTGGAAGAGGACTTTGGCTTTCTCGATGTTTAATGGCAGGCCAAGCTTCTCGTATGCTTCTGCAAAGGTGTTTCGAGTGGCTTGTAGGTCTTCTTCTGAATGCGCACAGACGACGTTGTCATCAGCATACTGGAATTCTATATCAGATGTTGTTGTAACCTTGGTTTTGGCGCACTTTGGTTTTCTCGATGTTCAATGGCAGGCCGAGCTTCTCGTATGTTTCTGCGAAGGTGTTTAGAGTGGCTTGTAGGTCTTCTTCTGAATGCGCACAGATGATGCTGTCATCAGCATACTGGAGCTCTTTAACAGATGTAACCTTGGTTTTGGCGCACTTTGGTTTTCTCAATGTTCAGTGACAGGCCGAGCTTCTCGTATGCTTCTGCGAAGGTGTGTAGAGTGGTTTGTAGGTCTTCTTCTGCATGTGCACAGACGACCTTGTCATCAGCATACCAGGGGTCACCACAACATGAGGAACCGCATTAAGGGGTCGCGGGATTAGGAAGGTTGGGAACCAGTGGGTTAGATGTAGCTTTACAGACGCACTCTTTCCAATAAACGTATGCGTTGCGATGTTGTGGAATCCTTTTCCCATCATTACCGAAGTCCCGTCTACCTCTTAATGAAGTGCCGCAGAGATCTTATTGTTCAAAAGCAATTCCGAGGGGCTCCAAGGAGGAGGAGGGGAGGAACAAGCAGGAGGCCCTATAAATATCCAGCTGCCTTGTTTGAGCTTTGACACATGAGCAGCAATTAGAAAGTGCTACTGGCCTTCCTTCTAAACGAAGTTTCTTTGATATCTACCCCCAACACCCACTCCTTTGCAGCTCCACCCTGGCTTTTACAGGGGAATGTAATTAGTTGGGAAAACCAGCCGCCAGGAGCCGGTGGATGGGTGGGGGGCTTTTTCGCTTGAGACAATGCCTGCTGCTTGGCATATTTCAATCTTCTGATGAGACTGGTGTAGCCTGGAGCCTGGATCTGGCCCGCCCTTCTTTTGCTCTGCCCTGAGAACCACTCCAGGCAGTTCCAAAGAATGGAAGCCCCAGGGGCTTGGTTGCTCATCCCGCCTGGCTCCTGCTTCCTAGGAGGGGGCCTCAGAGTAATGATGAGGTGGCCAAGATTCTCCACAATGACCTGCTTCCAAATGTCAGGCTAGCAGTTCAGTCCACAGTCTGGAAGGATGATTATTATTTATTTATTTATTTATTTATTTATTTATTTATTACTACTACTACTACTGCTACTACTACTACTAGCCATCCCCTGCCATGCGTTGCTGTGGCCCACATGGAGGTTCTGTGTGGGAGGTTTGGCCCAATTCTATCGTTGGTGGGGTTCAGAATGCTCTGTGATTGTAGGTGAACTATAAATCCCAGCAACTACAATTCCCGAATGTCAAGATTCTATTTTCCCCAAACTCCACCAGTGTTCACATTTGGGTATATTGATTATTCTTGTAGAGTTTGGTCCAGATCCATCATTGTTTGAATCAACAGTGATCTCTAGATGTAGGTGAACTACAACTCCAAAACCAAAGGACACTGCCCACCAAACCCTTCCAGTATTTTCTGTTGGTCATGGGGGTTCTATATGGGATGTTTGGGCCAATTCTATTGTTGGTGGGGTTCAGAATGCTCTGTGATTGTAGGTGAACTATAAATCCCAGCAACTATAATTCCCGAATGTCAAGATTCTATTTCCCCTAAACTCCACCAGTGTTCACATTTGGGCATATTGAGTATTCGTGTAGAGTTTGGTCCAGATCCATCATTGTTTGAATCCGCAGTGATCTCTAGATGTAGGTGAACCAAAACCAAAGGACACTGCCCACCAAACCCTTCCAGCTAATCACCTCCCAACAAATGGTTCCTACAGGTAGTAAGAAGCCAGACCTTGAAACTGCTAGGCTATTCAGTGTGCCCAAATTTGAATACTGGTGGGGTTGGGAAGGGGATTGATTTTTTCATTTGGGAGTTGTAGTTGCTGGGATTTACAGAGAGCACTGTGAATTCAAACAATGATGGATCAGGACCAAACCTGGCATGAATACTCTATATGCCCAAATGTGAACACTGGTGGAGTATAAGGAAAACAGACCTTGACATTTAGGAATTGTAGTTGCTGGGATTTATAGTTCCCCTAAAATCCAAGAGCATTCTGAGCTCCACCATCAATGGAATTGGACCAGACTTGGCACACAGGACTCCCCCGACCAACAGAAAATACTGGAAGGGTTTGGTGGGCATTGACCTTGAGTTTTGGAGTTGTAGTTCACTTACATCCAGAGAGTACTGTGGACTCAATGCTGGGTCTGGACCAAACTTGGCACAAATACTCAATTTGCCCACATGTGGATATTGCTGGAGTTTGGGGAAAATACAAGTGAACTTCAACTCCCAAACTCAAGATCCATGCCCTCCAAACCCTTCTAGTATTTTCTGTTGTTCGTGGGATTTCTGTCTGCCAAGTTTGGTTCAATTCCATTGTTGGTGGGGTTCAGAATGCTCTTTGATTGTAGGTGAACTATAAATCCCAGCAACTACAACTCCCAAATGACAAAATCAATTTTTTTAGTGAAGGACATACATTGGGTTGTTAGGTGTATTGTGTCCAAATTTGGTGTCAATTCGTCCAGTGGTTTTTGCGTTCTGTTAATCCCACAAACGAACATTACATTTTTATTTATATAGATTATTATAGAAACACCACAAGATGAGTCCACAGCAGACACTCTGCTGGCTGTTGAATTGAATCACACTTCGGATCCTTCCCAAGTGTCTAGGAGTGTGATGTATCGGCGAATAATATGTGCAGATCCCAGTAAGGTGGCCTTCTGCAGCTGGCAGATGGTAATTTTGTCAGTGCGATTGTGTTTAAGTGCAGGCCAAGGTCTTTAGGCACTGCACCCAGTGTGCCGATCACCACTGGGACCACCTTTACTGGTTTGTGCCAGAGTCTTTGCATTTCAGTTTTTAAATCCTCATATCGTGTCAGCTTTTCCAGTTGTTTCTCTGCAATCCTGTTGTCACCTGGGATTGTGACATTGACGATCCATATTTTGTTTTTTAACACAATTGTGAGGTCAGGAGTATTATGCTCCAAAACTCTGTCTGTCTGAATCCAGAAGTCCCAGAGGAGTTTGGTGTGTTCATTCTCTGTAACTTTTTCCAGCTTGTGATCCCACCAGTTCTTTGTCACAGGCAGATGGTATTTGTGGCACAAGTTCCAATGAATCATCTGAGCAATGGTGTTATGCCTCTGCTTGTAGTCTGTCTGTGCCATCTTCTTGCAGCAGCCGAGGATGGGATCTATTGTTTCATCTGCTTCCTTTGCAGAGTCTACACTTGGGATCTGTTGTCCACTTTTGTCCACTTTTCAAGTTGTCCACTTTTCAATTCTGGCTTTGATGGCATTGGTTCGAATGGCTTGTTCTTGGGCTGCCAGAATCAGGCCCTCCGTCTCCTTTTTCAGAGTTAATAATAATAAACATTGACAAAATTATGATCTGTCAACTCCAAAAGGCCACTTTATTTGGATCAGCTCACATAATTCAAAAATACATCACACAGTCCTAGACGCTTGGGAAGTGTTCGACTTCTGATTTTGTGATAAGAAATCCAGCATGTATATCTCGTTCGCTGTGACATACTGTATTTTTGTGTCCGTAAAATAATAATAATAATAATAATAATTGCAAAAGTCACAAAAAAAAAACCTTTATACAACTTGGATTGTTTACAAAATGTTTTGACTCACTACCATATTGTTGGATCATCAAATGTCTAGATGTCATTGGGGTTTGTGAAAATATTAGGAAGTTCACTGAAATTGCAATGAAACATTGGAAAACATAGTTGTTTGAGGGCAATGAAAGCTATGGAATTGTTAATATCAAGAGAGAAATTTGACTCACTGCCATATTGTTGGATCATCAAATGTCTAGATGTCATCGGGGTTTGTGAAAATATTAGGAAATTCACTGAAATTGCAATGAAACATTGGAAAACATAGTTGTTTGAGGGCAATGAAAGCTATGGAATTGTTAATATCAAGAGAGAAATTTGACTCACTGCCATATTGTTGGATCATCAAATGTCTAGATGTCATCGGGGTTTGTGAAAATATTAGGAAATTCACTGAAATTGCAATGAAACATTGGAAAACATAGTTGTTTGAGGGCAATGAAAGCTATGGAATTGTTAATATCAAGAGAGAAATTTGACTCACTGCCATATTGTTGGATCATCAAATGTCTAGATGTCATCGGGGTTTGTGAAAATATTAGGAAATTCACTGAAATTGCAATGAAACATTGGAAAACATAGTTGTTTGAGGGCAATGAAAGCTATGGAATTGTTAACATCAAGAGAGGAATTTTTCAAATAACCTGCTCATCATTTTTATACACTTTCCCTCAAGCAACATCTTTAAGGTGTCAGGAATGGCATCATCCAGTTGTGAGTCATTCCCTTTGTTATGCCTACAGTTAACTGAGTCGAGATGGGGAGAGGCACTTGTGGGAAGGTCTGCTTCATCAACCAAAACAAGCCAAAACAATTTGGCTGCCTTTAGGTAATATGCATCTTGATTTGAGTGTGTGGGAAGCGATGCCATTTCCTACTCCACCTCAGGCAGCGAAATGCCTTGGGATGGCTCTGCCCCGACTCCTCTTTCCCCCTTCACCTACGTTGCCTTAGCCAAGGCAATCCAAGACTCTCCCAGCCTTGGGAAAGAGTATTTTTTTGTTTTTGTCCTAGGTTACTATGGACTTGGAGGTTTTATGGCCAGGAGACAGACTCCACGAGTTAATCAACAGCCCGAGAGGATGTCAGGGGGTTTCAGTAAATCATCCCTCCATGGACAACAGGGCTTGATGGAATTTGTGAGGTTCCTTTTGGAAACTCAATACTGGGACAAAAACAAGAGGAGAAGACTAGGGAAAGGTTTCTAAGCCACAAAAAAATTGCACGTTTCCACAGACTTTTTGTTTTTCAACCTGCGGGTCGCAAGGGGGTTTCAGAGGGGTCGCCAAAGACCATCAGAAAACATATATTTCTGGTGGTCTTATGAGCCCCTTTGGCAGAGAAAAATGAAGTTCTCTCTGCCTTTCCTTCTCTTCCTTTCTGGAAACAGATGGCGAAATGTCCCACGAAAATCCCTCCTCAACCAAGGGGAGGGCTGTTTCTGAGACTCTTAAGTGGGGAGGGGAGAGCAGGCGTGCTCAGCCCACGGCAACGTGGTAACATGTGCGGGCGAGGGAGAGCGTGCGAGGCTGGAGGGGGGCTCGTGCCAGTGAGCCCTTCAAGGCATGGGGGTTCTGTGTGGGAAGTTTGGCCCAATTCTATCATTGGTGGGGTTCAAATGATCTTTGATTGTAAATGAACTATAAATCCCAGCAACTACAACTCCCGAATGTCAAGGTCTATTTTCCCCAAACTCCACCTGAGTTCACATTTGGGCATATTGCATATTTGTGCCAAGTTTGGTACAGATCCATCACTGAGTCCACAATGCTCTCTGGATGTAGGTGAACTACAACTCCAAAACTCAAGGTCAATGCCCACTAATTCCAGTATTTTCTGTTGGTTATGGGAGTTCTGTGTGCCAAGTTTGGCCCAATTCTATAGTTGGTGGGGTTCAGAAAGCTCTTTGATTGTAGGTTAACTATAAATCCCAGCAACTAAAACTCCCAAAAATCAAGGTCCATTTCCCCCAAACTCCACCAGTGTCCACATTTGGGAATATTGAGTATTCGTGCAGAGTTTGGTCCAGATTGTTTGAGTCCAGACTGCTCTCTGGATGTAGGTGAACTACAACTCCAAAAGAGGTCAATACCCACTAAACCCGGTATTTTCTGTTGGTTATGGGCGTTCTGTGTGCCATGTTTGGCCCAATTCTATTGTTGGTGGGGTTCGGAATGCTCTTTGATTGTAAGTGAACTATAAATCCCAGCAACTAAAACTCCCAAAAATCAAGGTCCATTTTCCCCAAACTCAAGGTCAATGTTCACCAAACCCTTCTGGTATTTTCTGTTGCTCGGGGGAGTCCTGTGTGTCAAGTTTGGTTCAATTCCATCATTGGTGGAGTTCAGAATGCTCTTTGATTATAGGTGAACTATAAATCCCAGTAACTACAACTCCCAAATGTCAAGTTCTATTTTCCCCAAACTCCACCAGTGTTCACATGTAGGCATATCGGGTATTCGTGCCAAGTTTGGTCCAGATCCATCATTGTTGGAGTCCACAGTGCTCTCTAGATGTGGGTGAACTACAACTCCCAAACTCAAGGACCACCCCCACCAAACCCTTCCAGTATTTTTTATTGGTCATGGGCATTCTAGACTAATGGTAATTATATGTACATGTGAAATAAAGCACCAGAGAATGCTCTTTGGAACAGAGTCTGTATTGGCTTTGGTCTGTTTTCATTGCTCAGCGCAATGCCATGTGCTTTGCTGGCACTGTGGCGATGCTCAACAGTAAACAACAAATATGGGCCCAGCTGTTTCTCTCTCACCCACATGCCTCATCCCTGGACGTGGTCCTCTTGCCACACTCCATTCCATTGGGGAGAATGAGTGTTGATTCAATGGCAGTGTGAAACCAGAGCCAGACAGGGAGTGTGCGGAAGAATCCAGGCCTGAACATTTGACCTGGCGGCAGCTGCTTATGTGGAGAAGGGTCTCCCTCCTTCGTTCACAGCAGCTGCAACTGCCGGGAAGTCTGTGCGCTGTGATGTTGCTCTAGGGAAGCAACTCAGTCAAAGGGTTTGGCCCACAGACCCAGAATCTGGCCAGGGAATCGAAGCAGGAATTTCCACGTTGCAGCCAAGTTTCCCACTACACAGGGGTAGCGATACTTGCCCAGCATCTTCAAGGGATGGCTGCTTGTCTCAGTTGGTCTTCTTTCGGAGATAGGGCTAGAAGTTATTTGCAGTGCTGATTTGCATTAGATAGACTACATCAGCTCTAGATTATTAAATATTGTTTTCTGTGGGCAAGCTGATGGCAACCACTGGATGGCATATGTTCTGTATCAGAAACTAGAGCTCATGTGGTCTATCCAATGCAATGTTCTGAATCAGCCCCCCAAATGACCATACCAAATTTAAGGTTGACCAAAAACCGATTAGTAACCCTTTTGGTACTATTCTTGGAGCGTGGTCCCTGGTCAACGTGGTCTCTGGTCAAAGTGGTCCCTAGACAAAGTGGTCCCTGGTCAACGTGGTCCCTGGACAAAGTGGTACATGGCCAAAGTGGTCCCTGGTCAAGTGATCTCTGGTTAAAGTGGTCCCTGATCAAAATGTCCTTGGTCAAGTGGTCCCTGGTCAAGTGATCCCTGGTCAAAGTAGTCCCTGGACAAATGGTCCTTGTTAAAGTGGTCTCTGGTCAAAGTGGTCCCTGGTCAAGTGGTCCCTGCTCAAAGTGATCCCTGGTCAAGTAGTCCTTGGTTAAAGTGATCCCTGGTCAAGTGGTCCCTGGTCAAGTGGTCCCTGGTCAAAGTGGTCCTTGGTTAAAGTGATCCTTGGTTAAAGTGGTCCTTGGTTAAAGTGGTCCTTGGTCAAAGTGGTCCCTGGTCAAGTGGTCCCTGGTCAAGTGGTCCCTGGTCAAAGTGGTCCTGGTCAAAGTGGTCCCTGGTCAAGTGGTCCCTGGTCAAAGTGGTCCCTGGTCAAAGTGGTCCCTGGTCAAAGTGGTCCCTGGTCAAGTGGTCCCTGGTCAAAGTGGTCCCTGGTCAAAGTGGTCCCTGGTCAAAGTGGTCCTCTCTGGTCAAAGTGGTCCCTGGTCAAGTGGTCCCTGCTCAAAGTGATCCCTGGTCAAGTAGTCCTTGGTTAAAGTGATCCCTGGTCAAGTGGTCCCTGGTCAAGTGGTCCCTGGTCAAAGTGGTCCTTGGTTAAAGTGATCCTTGGTTAAAGTGGTCCTTGGTTAAAGTGGTCCTTGGTCAAAGTGGTCCCTGGTCAAGTGGTCCCTGGTCAAAGTGGTCCCTGGTCAAAGTGGTCCCTGGTCAACATGGTCCCTGATCAAGTAGTCCCTGGTCAAGTGGTCCCTGGTCAAAGTGGTCCCTGGACAAGTGGTCCCTGGTCAAGGTGGTCCCTGGTCAAGGAGGTCCCTGGTCAAGGAGGTCCCTGGTCAAGCAGTCCCTGGTCAAAGTGGTCTCTGGTCAAAGTGGTTCCTAGTCAAAGGGGTCCCTGGTCAAGTGGTCCCTGGTCAAAGTTGTCCCTGGTCAAAGTGGTCCCTGGTCATAGTGGTCCCTGGTAAAAGGGGTCCATGCAGTCATGGGGGCCATATGTCCTAGGAAGTGTCTACGGATAATGCAGGCTCTTCAGCTTGGAAACAAACTGGAGGGGTTTTTTGGAGGTGAGGGTTGACCTTCCTTTGTGGGAGTTGTAGTTCACCCACAACTAGGGAAACGGGGACCTTCACCAATGATGGACCCGGATCAAACTTGGCGCACAGAACTCCCATGACTAACTCAACCTACTGGAGGGGCTTGAGGGGACTGACTCATCATAGTGGGAGTTGTAGTTTACCCTGCACACAGAGAGCACAGTGAACTCCACCGATGATGCATCGAGAGCAAAGTTCCTCAACATAACAAACTTACCACTGGGATGTCTGTGGTGGAGGAAACACATACAATAAGTACCAGTGGAGTACTAATGGAGTTTCTCGGGGTTAACCTGGCATGATGTGAGTTGTAGTTCACCCACAATTTTATGCACTTTTTCAAATAACCAGGGCAAATAAATAGTAGTCAATAAATAGAGCCCTGCATTTAACACCCAACTATACTATAGAGTGAAAAAGTCTCTATAATGCTGCTTATATACACTTCATAATTTTGAATAATCTAATTCCTGCAGACCTGCACAGCTGCTAATTCTTCAATAGGCCAAACCTGAGCAATATGACAAACCTATGTTTCCGCAGTTTATTGGGATTCATCACTCCAATGAAGCAAAAAAATAAATAAAATAGTAACTTTTTTTAAAAAAAAACCCTTTTGCTTCTTTTCCCACCCTTTAGCAGCTGCCTCTGCTTTGCTCAATTACTTTCCTCCCTCAGCTCTTGCTGTTCCGGGCAGCCGGAAAGCGGAACGTACTTGAATCCCCTGATGGTTTTCTCTGAATTCCAGAGTTCAGGAAACCAGAAGCCTTGTAAATTTGGCAGCTGCAGAAGAAGAGAGGACAGGTGGGAAAAGCCGAGTAGGAGGTGAGCGGACCACGAGGAAGGAGGGATTTTTGCCTGTGACTAACCAAAAGCATATTTGTGAGCGTGTGCATATGGACGGCCTTCTTCAGTTGTATTGGGTGTCCCTCTAGGTTGGAATATGACCCACACCTGCTATGGTTGGTATGGGTCATATTCCAACCCTCTAGGTTGGAATATGACCTATGCCAACCATAACTCCAACTTGTCCAAGAGCTCTCCAAGGCAGTGTTTCTCAACCTTCCTATTGCCACAACTCTTTAATACAGTTCCTCATGTTGTGGTGACCCCCAACCATAACCCCAACTTGTCCAAGAGCTCTCCAAGGGTGCAGAATCCCTTCCCAAACTTTTTGCATCTTGGACCATCCCTATAAAGCTCTAGATCAGTGGTTCTCAACCTTCCTAACGCCACAACCCCTTAATACAGTTCCTCATGTTGTGGTGATGCCCAAAAATAACTCCAACTTGTCCAAGAGCTCACCAAGGGAACAGAATCCTCCTCCCAAACAGGCTCTGCACCTTGGTCAGTAAGGCTCTAGATCAGTGATTCTCAACCTTCCTAATGCCGTGACTCCTTAATACAGTTTTTCATGTTGTGGTGACACTCAACCATAACCCCAACTTGTCCAAGAGCTCTTCAAGAGAGAATTGTCCTCCCAAACAGGCTCTGCACCTTGGTCAGTAAAGCTCTAAATCAGTGGATCTCAACCTTCCTAGTGCAGAAACTCCTTAATACTGTTCCTCATGTTGTAGTGACCCCCAACCATAACCCCAACTTGTCCAAGAGCTCACCAAGGGAACAGAATCCTCCTCCCAAACAGGTTCTGCACCTTGGTCAGTAACGCTCTAAATCAGTGATTCTTCCTAATGCAGTGACTCCTTAATACAGTTCCTCATGTTGTGGTGACCCCCAACCATAACCACAACTTCTCCAAGAGCTCTCCAAGGGTGCAGAATCCTCCTGCCAAACAGGCTCTGCACCTTGGTCAGGAAAGCTCTAGATCAGTGGTTCTTAACCTTCCTAATGCCTCAACTCTTTAATACAGTTCCTCATGTTGTGGTGACCTCCAACCATGACACCAACTTCTCCAAGAGCTCTCCAAGGGTGCAGAATCCTCCTTCCAAACAGGCTCCGCACCTTGGCCAGTAAAGCTCTAGATCAGTGGTTCTCAACCTTCCTAATGCCTTGACTCCTTAATACAGTTCCTCATGTTGTAGTGACCCCCAACCCGTGTGGGAGGGGGGTCATGCAAATTACATCACAATGGAGATAGAGTAAAAAACACTGGGATGTCTGTGGTGGAGGAAACATAAAATCTAGGATGAAATGGTCTCCGAATGAAAGCCTTCACTTGAGTGGTGAGCAATGTGGTGTTCGTGGAGGACATTGGCTGGGCTCTTGGACATGTTCATGGTGCTCACTATAACCTGCAATGTCATTGGAGGGAGGGACATGGGTGTCTCCTGCTCAGCGGGAACTATAGCTGTTTTCTAATGTCATTCCACCTGCAGGCAAAGACCTTTTCATTTGGGTAAGTCGTCACTTTTTTATGGGTTCTGCATCCTATGGAATGTTGAGATTTGTAGTTTAGGATTTTTAGCCAAGAGAACTCTAGTGTCTCCCCAAACTACATGCTCCAGGATGTCATAAGATGCAGTTATGGTAGTTGAAATGGAATCATAAACTCCAGTCCTTAGACTTGAAACTAGCCTGATGATTTGGAGCAGAGCAAGCAGGGAGCAGTGCCTTTCTGTGCTGATCTCATCCTGCCCCCTAGTGCCACTATGGAAAATGACATTGGCATTGAAATGCAAACCCACTAATGTCACAACCTTTCTGTGGTGCTGGGATTGTGTGTTCCTGTGAGGCAAGAGGCTATAATGATGGCAGCAGTGCTGATGGTAGGCTCTTCCATTGATGGTGGGGTCTTCCAATGATGGTGGGGTCTTCCATTGATGGTAGGGTCTTCCACTGATGGTGGGGTCTTCCACTGATGGTAGGGTCTTCCACTGATGGTGGGGTCTTCCACTGATGGTAGGGTCTTCCACTGATGGTAGGCTCTTCCATTGATGGTGGGGTCTTCCAATGATGGTGGGGTCTTCCATTGATGGGAGGGTCTTCCACTGATGGTAGGGTCTTCCACTGATGGTAGGGTCATCCACTGATGGTAAGATCTTCCACTGATGGTGGGGTCTTCCACTGATGGTAGGGTCTTCCACTGATGGTAGGGTCTTCCATTGATGGCAGTGTCTTCCAATGATTGTAGGGTTGTCCATTGATGGTAGGGTCTTCCACTGATGGTAGTGTCTTCCACTGATGGTGGGGTCTTCCACTGATGGTAGGGTCTTCCAYTGATGGTAGGGTCTTCCATTGATGGTAGGRCCTTCCACTGATGGTAGGGTCTTCCATTGATGGCAGTGTCTTCCAATGATTGTAGGGTTGTCCACTGATGGTAGCGTCTTCCACTGATGGTGGGGTCTTCCACTGATGGTAGGGTCTTCCATTGATGATAGGATCTTCCACTGATAGTAAAGTCTTCCAATGATGGTGGGGTCTTCCACTTATGGTAGGGTCTTCCATTGATGGTTGGGTCTTCCACTGATGGTAGGACCTTCCACTGATGGTAGGGTCTTCCACTGATGGTGGGGTCTTCCACTGATGGTAGAGTCTTCCATTGATGATAGGATCTTCCACTGATGGTAGGGTCTTCCATTGATGGTAGTGTCTTCCAATGATTGTAGGGTTGTCCACTGATGGTGGAGTCTTCCCCTGATGGTAGGGTCTTCCATTGATGGTAGGGTCTTCCATATCAGGCAGGCTCAGTCAAGGAAAACATGGCCCTAAATCTGAGTAGAGCATTCTGTACTTCACCAATGATTAAATTGTGCCAAACTTCCCATGTAGAACCTCCATGTCTTGAAGGGACTTGCTGTTGCAAGCCTTCCTCTGGCCTCACACGCTCTCCCTCACTCGCACACCATGTTGCCATGCGCCGAGCACGCCTGCTCTCCCCTCTCTGCTTGGAGTCTTAGAAACAGTCCTCCCCTTGGCTGAGAAGGCAGCCAATCATACTTTAAATAGCATTTTTGAAACTTTCCTTTTTATCCAAACGTATATCTCATGCATACCTGAAAATAATTTCCCAGAGAAAAAAAATGAGACCATTCTTTGTATGTTGAGCCTGGTACAATTGCTCCCCCTGCTGGCAGAAGGCGATATGTCATCTGAAAACCTGTTCACTTTGCACTTTGAACTCAACAACTTGCACCAACTGAAGTAACTCAAGGACAAATAGGAAATGGGAGGAGAGAGAAACTGGGACATTTTAGAAAGAGTTGAGAAACCTACTTACTTACTTACTTAGGCGATCATTCGTAGTCCGAGGATGATGGTCCTCCAAGTGTAGTATCCTGGCGGTGGGTCCGTATGTGACTCTGGAGCCCTATTCTTGACCTACATGTTCTCCTGCAGTGAGGGCATTGGTTTCCAGGTTTCCATCGGTCAGGGTTGGCTTGACGCACCTTCCTCTTTCGCCCTCCATTCGTGCCTCTTCAGATTCTGCAGCACTGCTGGTCACAGCTGACCTCCAGCTGGAGCGCTCAAGGGCCAGGGCTTCCCAGTTTTCAGTGTCTATGCCAGAGTTTTTGAGGTTGGCTTTGAGCCCATCTTTCAATCTCTTTTCCTGCTCACCAACATTCCGTTTTCTGTTCTTGAGTTCGGAGTAGAGCAACTGCGTTGGGATACGGTGGTCGGGCATCCGGACAATGTGGCCGGTCCAGTGGAGTTGATGGCGGAGGAGCATCGCTTCAATGCTTGTGTTCTTTGCTTCTTTCAGCACACTGACATTGGTCCACTTGTCTTCCCAAGAGATTTGCAGGATTTTTCGGTGGCAGCACTGATGGAATCGTTCCAGGAGCTGCATGTGACGTCTGTAGACAGTCCACGTCTTGCAGGCGTATAGCAGGGTTAGGAGGACAATAGCTTTATAAACAAGCACCTTGGTATCCCTACATATGTCCCGGTCCTCATACACTCTCTGCCTCATTCGGAAAAATGCTGCACTTGCAAAGCTCAGGCGGTGTTGTATTTCTGTCTCAATTTTGACGCCTGTAGACAGTCCACGTCTCACAGGCGTATAGCAGGGTTGGGAGGACAATAGCTTTATAAACAAGCACCTTGGTATCCCTACAGATGTCCCGGTCCTCATACACTCTCTGCTTCATTTGGAAAAATGCTGCACTTGCAGAGCTCGGGCAATGTTGAATCAAACTTAGCCCACCCACCCCAATCAAAATCCTGGCTATGGGCCTGCTTAGGGAAGTGTGCTTACTCTATCAATGTTTAACATTTACACAAATGATCAGCCACTGCCAGAAGAGACAGAGAGTTTCATCTATGTTGACGATCATGTCATCACCATCCAAGCAGGGAGCTTTGAACAGAAGTTCTCCGAAGCTTTAGGTCAGTGGTTCTCAACCTGTGGGTCCCCAGATGTTTTGACCTACAAATCTCAGAAATCCCAGCCAGGATTTCTGGGAGTTGAAGGCCAAAACTTCTGGGGACCCACAGGTTGAGGACCATTGAACCAAGCCATGTTTCCCCTGGAATTTTTGGGAGCTTTTCACTTTAATTGAGAACTGTTCTTCTCTCCTTTCTTTTGACCCTCTCTTCTTTGGAAGGAAGAAAGGTTGGCTAAAATGTGAGCCCGAGAGACTTAACAGGGAGTTGTTGAAGAGCAGAGAGAATAATGAGGGTTCCATGGCTTCCTGGGATAGTTCCCCCACCCCACTTACATCCCACACCCTTGTGCTTCGTCCTCATTAGAGCGAAACCCCAGTTCAATTAACAGAGGGGCTTCTCGCCCCCTTTGTCTTTCCCTTAATTGGTTCTGCTGAGTGGGAAAGCTGCGCATTCCAAGGAGCCTGAGAAAAAAGCTGGCTGTGGCTCTCCATCGCACCCCAACCAAGCCATGGACCCTAGCGATGGAAAAATGACCTTTGGGAGTTGTAGTTGCTGGGATTTATAGTTCACCTGCAATGAATGAACCCCATCAACAAGAGAAGTAGGCTCAACCAATGATAAATCTGGACCAACTTGGCACGAATACGCAATGTGCCCAAATGTGAACACTGGTGGAGTTTGGGGAAAACAGACCTTGACCTTTGGGAGTTGTAGTTGCTGGGATTTATAGTTCACTTACAATGAAAGAACCTCACCAACGAGATAAGTGGGATCAAACAAGGATAAATTTGGACCAACTTGGCACGAATACTCAATGTGCCCAAATGCGAACACTGGTGGAGTTTGGGGAAAACAGACCTTGACATTTGGGAGATGTAGTTGCTGGGATTTATAGTTCACCTACAATCAAAGAATTATAGTTCACCTACAATCAAAGAGCATTCTGAACACCACCAACTATGGAATTGAACCAATCGTGGCATACAGAACTCCCCCGAGCAACAGAAAATACTGGAAGGGTTTGGTGGGCATTGACCTTGAGTTTGGGAGTTGTGGTTCACCTACATACAGACAATACTGTGATTTCAAACGATGATGGATCTGGACCAAACTTGGCACGAATACCCAATATGCCTACATGTGAGCACTGGTGAGTTTGGGAAGAATAGAGCTTGACATTTGGGAGTTGTAGCTACTGGGATTTATAGTTCACCTATAATCAAAGAGCATTCTGAACTCCACCAATGATGGAATTGAACCAAACTTGACACACAGGACTCCCCCGAGCAACAGAAAATACCAGAAGGGTTTGGTGGACATTGACCTTGAGTTTGGGAGTTGTAGTTCACCTACATCCAGAGAGCACTGTGAACTCAAACAATGATGGATCTGGACCAAACTTGGCACGAATATTCCATATACCCAAATATGAACACAGGTGGAGATTGGGGGAAATAGACCCTGACATTTGGGAGTTGTAGTTGCTGAGATTTATCGTTGACCTACAATCAAAGAGCAGTCTGAACTCCACCATGAATGGAATTGAACAGATCTTGGCACACAGAACTTCTGCGACCAACAGAAAACACTGGAAGGCTTTGGTGGGCATTGACCTTGAGTTTGGGAGTTGTAGTACACACACGAAATCAGGAAATCGCAACTGGATGCCCCCCCCCCCCACAAGAGAGGGTCTTCCTCCAGGGGCAAACCAAGAATGGGCAACTTGGAAGTCCCCGAACAGACTCAGAAGTGGAGTGGGCAGATCAAAAGACAATAATAATAATAATAATAATAATAATAATAATAATAATAATAATAATCTTTATTTATACCCTGCCACCATCTCCCCCACTCCTCTTGGCATCCCCCCAGCAACAGCAAGGGTCTCCCTCTGGGTCTTCTTCTTAGGTGATCCCTCGCTTTCCGAGGATGATTGTCTTCCAATATTCTTGTGGGTCCGTATGTGGCTGTGGAGCCCTATTCTTGCTCTGCATCTTCTTCCGCAGTGAGGGCATTGGTTTCCAKGTGGAAGGCGGTCTCGGCTGGGTTTGGCTTGACGCGCCTTCCTCTTGGCACGTTTYTCTTTTTCACCCTCCACTCGTGCCTCCTCAAATTCTTTGCTTCTTCCAGCACGCTGACGTTTGTCCGCTTGTCTTCCCAAGAGATTTGCAGGATTTTCCGGAGGCAGCGCTGATGGAATCGTTCCAGGAGTTGCATGTGACGTCTGTAGACAGTCCACGTCTCGCAGGCATATAGCAGGGTTGGGAGGACAATAGCTCTATAAACAAGCACCTTGGTATCCCTATGGATGTCCCGGTCCYCAAACACACTCTGCTTCATTTGGAAAAATGCTGCACATTTTYCCCTCTGGGTAGCTAAACCAGGAAATCCCAACTGGATGGCCCCCCACGAGAGAGGGTCTTCCTCCGGGGCAAACCAAGAATGGGCAACTTGGAAGTCCCCGRACAGACTCAGAAGCGGAGTGGKCAGATCAAAAGACAACCTGGCAGAATGGCACGACCTAAAAGAATCCCACACCTTGTGGAGCAGAACAAACGACTTAACATGCTTGCACACGATGCCTTGCCTCATGCACAGAGGAAGAACTGTTTAGAGTTGCAGACAATGCAGTCGCTGTTGCCTGTTTTTGGTCCGAAACGATTTAGCTACTTGTGCTCCCTTCCTTTTATCAGTTTTTAACTTATTTATTTATGCAAGGCTTTTGAAACAAAATAAATAAATGCATCCCTTAGAAAAATAAACGTTCTGCACATCCTTCTCCCCCTCCCAGTCTTGGTCACCGTAATACTGAACGCAGCAGGCCATATATTCTGCATCCCTCTCCCCTTTATGGGTCCATATGGTGTCAGCGCCACCTTTTCTGCCTCTGGGATCCCTGGGAGTGCACATGGCAAGCAGCTGGAAGACAGAAGAGAAACAGCAGCCAGCAATACTGTCACTTGCCAAGAGCCACAGCAGGAGAGGAGAGGGATGCATTGCCCAGGGTGGTTTCCTTGGAGACTGAAGTGGAGGAGGCATAAGTGGACCCCCCTACTCTTTTCCAAGTGGGGAAAGGGGAGGTTTGTCCTTCGGGAAGAGCTGGGGAGCCCATGCTATTGTGCAGATTTCCACCGCACATTCCTTCTCAGCTGCCCGAGTGACTTATGGGGCTGCCCACAGAGAAGCACAAGAAGAGGAGGAGATTTAGGGGGACCAATTGCAATATTCAGATTGCTTAGGAGCTTGCGATGCTCCTAAAATGCCACAAGATGCTTTGTTGTTTTTGCTGTGACCGACTAAGATGTCCTCTCCTCCCCAGAAGGAACATATATATGCCGATGATATTAACATATATACACAGATGAAATTAAGATATATACGAAAATAACAGTGATATATATACACAGATGGCATTACCATATATATACTGATGACATAAACATACGCAGATGACATTAACATATACATAGATAACAGTAGCATACATACATAGATGATATTAACATATATACACAGATGACATTAACATATATACGCAGATGACATTGACACATATATGCAGATGACATTAACTATATACACAGATGACATTAACATATATACGCAGATGACATTACTATATTTACGCAAATGACATTAACATATATACACAGATGGCATTAACATATATACGCAGATGACATTGTCATATATACGCAGATGACATTAACATATATATGCAGATGATATTAACATATATATGCATATGACATTAACATATATATGGATATGACATTAACACATATATGCAGATGACATTGACACATACACGCAGATGACATTAACATATATACACAGATGACATTAACACATATACGCAGATGATATTGAGATATATACGCAGATGACATTAACATATATACACAGATGACATTAACACATATACGCAGATGACATTAAAATATATACGCAGACAATATTGACATATATACGCAAATGACATTAACATATATATGCAGATGACATTGACACATATATACGCAGATGACATTAATATATATGCAGATGACATTGACACATATACGCAGATGACATTAACGTATATACACAGAGAACATTCATAATAATAATAATAATAATAATAATAATAATAATACTTTATTTATACCCCGCCACC
Organism: Anolis sagrei ordinatus; assembly: GCF_025583915.1. Taxonomy (NCBI): domain Eukaryota; kingdom Metazoa; phylum Chordata; class Lepidosauria; order Squamata; family Anolidae; genus Anolis; species Anolis sagrei. The sequence continues at coordinate 16,354,005 of NW_026844811.1, read as the reverse complement.
TTCTCCCCAAGGGGACTCGGGGTGGCTTGCATGAGGCCATGCCCATCAATACAATATACACAATATAACACAAAAACACAACAAAAAATAACCTAAAATACAAAACCAATGTAATATGTAAGCAATGCAACAATAAAAAGTCAAAAACATTACGACATTTCATAACGACATTAAAATGATCACCAAGGGTTACAATTTTAAAACACTGGGAGATAGGGCAGTGTATATACGTAGATAACAGTAACATATATACGCAGATGATGTTAACATATATATGCAGATGACATTAATGTATATACGTAGTAAGGAAGTAAGGAAGCATACTGGCAGTGGCTACGTGGTGTTGGGTAACAATTGTGTAACACCTTAAGTTTATTCATCTGGGGAAACCCAGAGGGCCGGGTACAACCCTGGGCATGAAGTTCTGCATGACACTCCAGTGTTGTGAGTCAAAGGGAAGAGAGCAATTGCAAAATCATGCCATACTGATCACGTTCATGTAGTGTGCATCCTTGTGTGCCTGTGCTTTGGCATTTTTGAGCACAAAGGAATTACAATGGCCTCTCTAGTTCCATCTGTGAAATGCTGGAGAACATATGGGCTTGGGACAGGCAAAAGATCGTATCATTAGAGCAGATGTGGTTGAAAATCGCTCTCTCAGAACTATCTAGCATGGCTATCACTCTGGCATTCCTCCACAGTTAGCTGAGCAGCTGCATGGGGCATTTCCCCCCACCCAAAATACCCCCATAGTGGTTTCCAGATGTTGCGCAGCCCTCCAACAGACCTGTTGACAGGCCTCCGCCTTGTAAACCATGCCTTGTCTTTATCAAGGAAGCCCCTGAAAAGGAGAAACCAAAGCAGAAAGCCAACCCTTTCGAAAGAGAGGGTCCCCTCTGCCTTTTCTCCATCCAGGAGCACCCCACCCACGGAGGGCTTTAGCGTGACCTAGAAAACAAAGACCCAACTGTGTATACCGTGTTGGGGGTCACTGACCCACCCTATTGTCCAGGGGTCAGTGGGGTTGCACGCTCCGCCTTTTGACAGACTTTCCTGTCGTCCATGTTCAAAAGAAGAGAAAGGGGTAGAGTTTGCAACGACAACAGGGGTCAGGACCCGACCTATTGTGTTTCCCAGGGAGAAGGGGAAAAAAAGATGTGGATGGGGTTCTCTTCCAAAACCCAGCTCCTTGAGTGATGGGGGTTCCCACCCTTCTGTCCAATTTTGGAATGACTAATGTCAGAGCTGACCTCAAAGGCTTGCCAAACAACCTCTCGTTGGTTGGGACATTATCCTTTCCTTTGTCCCACTGAAGAAAATGAACCTCAGAGGTTTTTATGGAATCCCTTGCCAGGCATAACTCGGATCTGACCTCAAAGGCTTGCCAAATAACCTCTCATTGGTTCGGACATGATTCTCTCCTTTGTCCCACAGAAGAAGATGAACCTCAGAGGTGTTATGGAATCCCTTGCCATGCATAACTCAGAACTGACCTCAAAGGCTTGCCGAACAACCTCACATTAGTTGGGACATGATCCTCTTCTTTGTCCCACAGAAGAATATGACCCTCAGAGGTGTTTGTGGAATCCCTTGCCAGGCATAACTCAGGGCTGACCTCAAAGGCTTGCCAAACAACCTCTCATTGGTTGGGACGTGTTCCTCCCCTTTGGGCCACAGAAGAAGATGAACCTTGCGAGGCATAACTCGGACCTGACCTCAAAGGCTTGCCAAATAACCTCTCATTGGTTGGGACAGGATCCTCTTCTTTGTCCCACACAAAAAGATGAATCTCATAGGGGTTTATGGAATCCCTTACCAGGCATAACTCAGATGTGACCTCAAAGACTTGCCAAACAACCTCTCATTGGTTGGGACATGATCCTCTTCTTTGTCCCACAGAAGAAAATGAACCTCAGAGGTGTTTATGGAATCCCTTACCAGGCATAACTCAGACCTGGCCTCAAAGGCTTGCCAAATAACCTCTCATCGGTTGAACATGATCCTCTTCTTTGTCCCACAGAAGAAGATGAACCCCGGAGGTGTTTATGGAATCCCTTACCAGGCATAACTCAGATGTGACCTCAAAGGCTTGCCAAACAACCTCTCATTGGTTGGGACAGGATCCTCTTCTTTGTCCCACAGAAGAAGATGAACCTCAGAGGTGTTTATGGAATCCCTTACCAGGCATAACTCAGACCTGACCTCAAAGACTTGCCAGACAACCTCTCGTTGGGTTGTTGTAGGTTTTTTCGGGCTATATGGCCATGTTCTAGAGCAGTGGTTCTCAACCTGGGGTCCCCAGATGTTTTTGGCCTTCAACTCCCAGAAATCCTAACAGCTAGTAAACTGGTTTTGTGGATTGTGGTATCCTGACCTGTCTCGTGAACTCTTTGAACCTTGTACTTGGAAGAACCTTGAACGCTGGTGAGAATCCTGTTATTGCTGTATCTTTTGTGGAACCTTGATATACTTTGAAACCCTGGACTGACTCTTGACTATATATTTTGGATCACCCTTGAACTCTGGACTCTTTGACTTGACCTTTGGAACACCGATTAAAGCAGTCGTTGGTCAAAAGTGGCCCCTGGTCAAAGTGGTTCCTGGTCACAGGGGTCACTGGTCACAGTGGTCCCTGGTCACAGTGGTCCCTGGTCAAAGTAGTCCCTGGTTAAAGTGGTCCCTGGTCAAAGTGGTTCCTGGTCAAAGTGGTCCCTAGTCAAAGTGGTCCCTGGTCAAAGAGGTTCTTTTCAAGTTGTCCTTGGTCAAAGTGAGACCTGGTCAAAGTGGTTCCTGGTCAAAGTGGTTCTTGGTCAAAGTGGTTCCTGGTCAAAGTGGTCCCTGGTCAACGTGGTTCTTGGTCCAGTGATCCCTGGTTAAAGTGGTCCCTGGTCAAGTGGTCCCTGGTCACAGTTGTTCTTGGTCAAAGTAATCCCTGGTCAAAGGGGTTCTTGTTCAAGCTGTCCCTGGTCAAAGTGATTCCTGGTCAAAGTGGTTCTTGGTCAAGTGGTCCCTGGTCAAAGTGGTCCATGGTCAAGTGATCCCTAGTTAAAGTCGTCCCTGGTTAAAATGGTCCTTGGTCAAGTGGTCCCTGGTCAAAGTGGTTCTTGCTTAAGGTGGCCCTTGGACAAGTGGTCCCTGGTCAAAGTGACCCTTGGACAAGTGGTCCCTGTTTAAAGTGGTCCTTGGACAAGTGGTCCCTGGTCAAAGTGGTCCTTGGACAAGTGGTCCCTGGTCAAAGTGGTTCTTGGTCAAAGTGCTTCCTGGTCAAAGTGAGTCTTGATCAAAGTGCTTCCTGGTCAAAGTGGTCCCTGGTCAAAGTGGTTTTTGGTCAAAGTGGTCCCTGGTCAAAAAAAGGTTGGGAACCACTGTTCTTCCAAAATAGTTTCAGCACCTTGGATACCTCCTCTAAATTGAGTGGACTCGTGGTTAATTCAAACCTTCCGAAGCATGTATATGTGTGGGAAGGAACCCCGAGAGCTGTGCTTATAGGACAAAGATATGGAACGCATATGATGGTTTGCTAGGTCTCTCTTCATCCCCCTCCTCTATTTTTTCCAGTGGCATTTGTGCTTAATCTCAGCCTCTGTGAAGAATGAATATAAGCAGGTGGCGATGATCATCTGCCCTGACGAAGGGCCAGCGGAAAGTCCCTTTTCTGTATGGGGCATGGGACGTCCGGTGGGCCTATGGGACCAGCCGGGGGGCTCTTAACAAGCAGCCAGGCCCGGCCTTCTGGGAGCGGATGTGTTAACCGTTTCTGGTTCACTGGAGGGAAAAATGCATACAAAAGAGGATGTACAAATATTGTGGGAACTCTATTGGCCCCTTAAGATTTTGCGAAGGCCGAGGCCCATTCAGTGGCATGAATTCCCCAGCAAGGTCCCATTCAGGCGTTGTCAATGGGAAACTTTTAATTGAGAGCCACTTCATTCAAGACTTTGTGAACAAGGAGGGGGCTTAAAGAAATCATAATAAAAAGGGGGCGAATAGAGGACGACGTCTTGACCAAAGTATAGAAAAGCCACTGTTTCCAACACTTAATGCTCCGGTCGTGAGGGCTTTGTAATCCCTCGGCGCCTGAAGGGAAAGGAGTGTATGTGTGTGTGTGTGTCTGTGTATATGAAACCCATTCCTTTTAAGCCACATTTATTTCTCAAGTAACACAAAACTTGAGGAGGAAAGAGGAGTGGCGAAGTTGGCAGGGAGGCCCACGGCAGACAATGCAGGGACATTAAACCCAAGCTGAGGTGATGTTTCATGTTTGGGGGCGGAAAGGAGTCAGTCGGAGATAGAGGGGCGAAACGGAATAAATCCCCCCCACATCCAACTCATACAAAGCCGTGGCCCTGGGAAAACTGGCTTCCTTCGCCCCATAGACTTAGGCTGACAAGGGGCTGCGGGAGGAGCGCGTCGGCTTTGTCTGGGAGCTGCCATTTTAATTCTCCACCATGTCCTGCCTCGTCTCAGGCCGTGTCACCGTAGGCAAGGTGGGGCTGCTTAGGATCCATTCGTGGCCCATGTTCTCGGAATTGGTCCAGGATTGCAGCAAAATATTTAAGAACTAACCATCCACTGCCAGGCGTTGCTGTGGCCCAGTCTGGTGATCTGGAAAATACAAGGGTTGAACGAAAAGTAATGCCTCCACCTTTGTTACTTGGGTTTGGATGGGAATCTATATATATAAAAATGCTCTGTGCATAATTAGTGCCTTAAAAACAAAAGAATCAATGAACGAAATCACACCAAATTTGGCAACAAAACGTCTCACAACACAAGGAGTGACCATCACTCAAAATGTATGGTTTTGTCATTTGGAAGTTGTTTGTTGTTGTTCATTCGTTCAGTCGCCTCCAACTCTTCGTGACCTCATGGACCAGCCCACGCCAGAGCTCCCTGTCGGCCGTCACCACCCCCAGCTCCTTCAAGGTCAGTCCAGTCACTTCAAGGATGCCATCCATCCATCTTGCCCTTGGTCGGCCCTCTTCCTTTTGCCTTCCACTTTCCCCCAGCATCATTGTCTTCTCTAGGCTTTCCTGTCTCCTCATGATGTGGCCAAAGTACTTCAACTTTGTCTCTAGTATCCTTCCCTCCAGTGAGCAGTCGGGCTTTATTTCCTGGAGGATGGACTGGTTGGATCTTCTCGCAGTCCAAGGCACTCTCAGCACTTTCCTCCAACACCACAGTTCAAAAGCATCGATCTTCCTTCGCTCAGCCTTCCCTAAGGTCCAGCTCTCACATCCGTAGGTTACTACAGGGAAGACCATGGCTTTGACTAGGCAATGGATCTTGGTTGCCAGTCTGATGTCTCTACTCTTCACTATTTTATCGAGACTGGACATTGCTCTCCTCCCAAGAAGGAAGCGTCTTCTGATTTCCTGGCTACAGTCTGCATCTGCAGTAATCTTTGCACCTAGAAATACAAAGTCTGTCACTGCCTCCACGTTTTCTCCCTCTATTTCCCAGTTGTCAATCATTCTTGTTGCCATAATCTTGGTTTTTTTTTATGTTTAGCTGCAACCCGGCTTTTGCGCTTTCTTCTTTCACCTTGATTAGAAGGCTCCTCAGCTCCTCCTCGCTTTCGGCCATCAGAGTGGTGTCATCTGCATATCTGGAAGTTGTAGTTGCTGGGATTTATAGTTCACCTACAATCAAAGAGCATTCTGAACTCCACCAACAATTGTACTGAACCAAACTTGGCACACAGTTCTCCCATAACCTACTTGGTGGGTGGGCATTGATCCTGAATTTTGGAGTTGTAGTTCACCTACATCCAGAGAGCACTGTGGACTCAAACAATGATGGATCTGGACCAAACTTTACAGAAGACTCAGTATGCTCAAATGTGAACACTGGTGGAGTTTGGGGAAAAATATAATCTTGACATTTGGGAGTTGTAGTTGCTGGGATTTATAGTTCACCTACAATCACAGAGCATTCTGAACCCCAGCAACAATAGAACTGGGCCAAACCTCCCACAAAGAACCCCCATGTGGGCCACAGCAATGCGTGGAAGGGGACGGCTAGTATGTTAATAAATCAAACGCAGAAATAATCCTCCCACTATTCACTTTTCCACATAATCACCAGACAATTGGATACATTTCTGCCAACAATGAATGAAAAGTAATACCTCCACCTTCGTTATTTGGGTTTGGATGGGAATATGTTAATAAATCAAACGCAGAAATAATCCTCCCACTATTCACTTTTCCACATAATCACCGGACAATTGGATACATTTCTGCCAACGATGAATGAAAAGTAATACCTCCACCTTCGTTATTTGGGTTTGGATGGGAATATGTTAATAAATCAAACGCAGAAATAATCCTCCCACTATTCACTTTTCCACATAATCACCAGACAATTGGATACATTTCTGCCAACAATGAATGAAAAGTAATGCCTCCACCTTCGTTACTTGGGTTTTGATGGGAATATGTTAATAAATCAAACACTTAGAATGTGCTCTTTAACTCCCACTATTCACTTTCCCACATAATCACCAGACAATCGGATACATTTCTGCCAATGATGAATGAAAAGTAATAACTCCACCTTCGTTACTTGGGTTTGGATGGGAATATGTTAATAAATCAAATGCAGAAATAATCCTCCCACTATTCACTTTTCCACATAATCACCAGACAATTGGATACATTTCTGCCAACAATGAATGAAAAGTAATGCCTCCACCTTCGTTACTTGGGTTTGGATGGGAATATGTTAATAAATCAAACACAGAAATAATCCTTAGAATGTGCTCTTTAACTCCCACTATTCACTTTCCCACATAACCACCAGACAATCGGATACATTTATGCCAACGATGAATGAAAAGTAAGACCTCCACCTTCGTTACTTGGGTTTGGATGGGAATATGTTAATAAATCAAATGCAGAAATAATCCTTAGCACGTGCTCTTTAACTCCCAGTATTCACTTTTCCACACAATCACCACAAAATTGAATACATTTCTGCCAATGATGAACAACAACAATTCTTTATTGGTTGTGGGAGTTCTGTGTGCCACAATTGGTTCAATTCCATTGTTGGTGGAGTTCAGAAGGCTCTTTGATTGTAGGTCAACGATAAATCTCAGCAACTACAACTCCCAAATGTCAGGGTCTATTTCCCCCAATCTCCATCTGTGTTTATATTTGGGTATATGGAATATCTTGAACTACAAGATATCGTGAACTACAACTCCCAAACTCAAGGTCAATGCCCATCAATCCCCTCCAGTATTTTCTGTTGCTTGGGGGATTCCTGTGCGCCACGTTTGCTTGATTTCCATCATTGGTGGGGTTCACAATGCTCTTTCATTGTAAGTCAACTATAAATCTCAGCAACTACAACTCCCAAATATCAAGGTCTATTTCCCTCAAACTCCATCTGTGTTCATATTTGGGCATATTGAGTATTCATGCCAAGTTTGGTCCAGATCTATCATTGTTTGAGTTCACAGTGCTCTCTGGATGTAAGTGAACTACCACTCCCAAATTCAAGGTCAATGCCCACCAACCCCTTCTGGTATTTTCTGTTGGTCATGGGAGTTCTATGTGCCATGTTGGGTTCAATTCCATCATTGGTGGGGTTCAGAATGCTCTTTGATTGTAGGTCAACTATAAATCCCTTCCACAACAGAGGACCTTCTCACAGCAACACCAAAGGTACTCCAAGTAGCCAGCTACTAGTTAAAAGACACTTAGTATAATGCCAAGTTTTTAAACTTCATTTGTGTTTTTAAATACATTGCAACTGTACCCTCGGTTTTCTTCTGATACAATAAATACAAAACAGTGAGTAGCAACACCAAGAACAAAGAGAACAGTAACAACAATTTCTAGTTACTTGTATTTTTCCACTAAAATAACAACAACACCTACAAAAATATTTACAACGTTAGGAAAAACCTATAAAAAACATTGCATTCCATTGCAACAACAATAACAAATCCACTTGCTTCTCGTATTTGTATCCACCAAAGCAACACTGTCTCCTCTTCACCCTTCCAGAAAGAGAACATGTGCCATTCCTTTCCTCAGATGACCTGGAAATAGTTAACCGGTTCCCAGAAGTCAGGGGTCAAAACACTGCCATTTTCTGGGTCATCAGACTCCCCGAGTCTGACAGCCAATTAGCCACCTGGTCTCCTGTCTGCCTCACCCAAGTGCAGTCTTCCCTTCTCTTCATTGGGAATCGTAGAATCATAGACTTGGAAGAGACCTCATGGGCGATCCAGACGATCCCCACCAAGAAGCAGGAAAACTGCATTCAAAGCACCCCCCAACATTTGGCCATCCAGTCTGAGCTCTGCGAGTGCAGCATTTTTTCAAATGAAGCAGAGAGTGTTTGAGGATTGGGACATCTGCAGAGAGACCAAGGTGCTTGTTGATAAAGCTATTGTCCTCCCAACCCTGTTTTACGCCTGCGAAACGTGGACTGCTTATAGACATCATGAGTGGATGAAGAGATGGAGAGATAGGTGGATGGATGAATAAATGGATGGAGATGTAAGTAGATGGATGGATGGATGGACAGATATAGATGGGTGGATGGATTGATAGATGGATGGATCAAGACATCTGTATGGAATATCTTGAACTACAAGATATCGTGAACTACAACTCCCAAACTCAAGGTCAATGCCCATCAATCCCCTCCAGTATTTTCTGTTGCTTGGGGGATTCCTGTGCGCCACGTTTGCTTGATTTCCATCATTGGTGGGGTTCACAATGCTCTTTCATTGTAAGTCAACTATAAATCTCAGCAACTACAACTCCCAAATATCAAGGTCTATTTCCCTCAAACTCCATCTGTGTTCATATTTGGGCATATTGAGTATTCATGCCAAGTTTGGTCCAGATCTATCATTGTTTGAGTTCACAGTGCTCTCTGGATGTAAGTGAACTACCACTCCCAAATTCAAGGTCAATGCCCACCAACCCCTTCTGGTATTTTCTGTTGGTCATGGGAGTTCTATGTGCCATGTTGGGTTCAATTCCATCATTGGTGGGGTTCAGAATGCTCTTTGATTGTAGGTCAACTATAAATCCCTTCCACAACAGAGGACCTTCTCACAGCAACACCAAAGGTACTCCAAGTAGCCAGCTACTAGTTAAAAGACACTTAGTATAATGCCAAGTTTTTAAACTTCATTTGTGTTTTTAAATACATTGCAACTGTACCCTCGGTTTTCTTCTGATACAATAAATACAAAACAGTGAGTAGCAACACCAAGAACAAAGAGAACAGTAACAACAATTTCTAGTTACTTGTATTTTTCCACTAAAATAACAACAACACCTACAAAAATATTTACAACGTTAGGAAAAACCTATAAAAAACATTGCATTCCATTGCAACAACAATAACAAATCCACTTGCTTCTCGTATTTGTATCCACCAAAGCAACACTGTCTCCTCTTCACCCTTCCAGAAAGAGAACATGTGCCATTCCTTTCCTCAGATGACCTGGAAATAGTTAACCGGTTCCCAGAAGTCAGGGGTCAAAACACTGCCATTTTCTGGGTCATCAGACTCCCCGAGTCTGACAGCCAATTAGCCACCTGGTCTCCTGTCTGCCTCACCCAAGTGCAGTCTTCCCTTCTCTTCATTGGGAATCGTAGAATCATAGACTTGGAAGAGACCTCATGGGCGATCCAGACGATCCCCACCAAGAAGCAGGAAAACTGCATTCAAAGCACCCCCCAACATTTGGCCATCCAGTCTGAGCTCTGCGAGTGCAGCATTTTTTCAAATGAAGCAGAGAGTGTTTGAGGATTGGGACATCCGCAGGGAGACCAAGGTGCTTGTTGATAAAGCTATTGTCCTCCCAACCCTGTTTTACGCCTGTGAAACGTGGACTGCTTATAGACATCATGAGTGGATGAAGAGATGGAGAGATAGGTGGATGGATGAATAAATGGATGGAGATGTAAGTAGATGGATGGATGGATGGACAGATATAGATGGGTGGATGGATTGATAGATGGATGGATCAAGACATCTGTAGGAGACCAAAGTGCTTGTTGATAAAGCTATTGTCCTCCCAACTCTGTTTTATGCCTGCGAAACGTGGACTGCCTATAGACATCATGAGTGGATGGACAGATAGGTACATATAGATGGGTGGATGGATGGAAAGATGGGTGGATGGATGAATGGATGGATGGAGATGTGGGTAGATGGATGAGTGGATGGATGGATGGACAGATATAGATGGGTGGATGGATGGAGAGATGGGTGGATGGATTGATAGATAGATGGATCAAGACATCCGTAGGGAGACCAAGGTGCTTGTTGATAAAGCTATTGGCCTCTCAACCCTGTTTTACGCCTGTGAAACGTGGACTGCCTATAGACATCTTGAGTGGATGGACAGATAGGTAGATATAGATGGGTGGATGGATGGATAGATGGAGAGATGGAGATGTGGATGGAGATGTGGGTAGAGTGATGAGTGGATGGATGGACAGATATAGATGGGTGGATGGGTGGAGAGATGGGTGGATGGATGAATGGATGGAGATCTGGGTAGATGGATGAGTGGATGGATGGATGGACAGATATAGATGGGTCAATGGATGGAAAGATGGGTGGATGGATTGATAGATGGATGGATCAAGACATCCGAAGGGAGACCAAGGTGCTTGTGGATAAAGCTATTGTCCTCTCAATCCTGTTTTACGCCTGCGAAATGTGGACTGCCTATAGACATCATGAGTGGATAGACAGATAGGTAGATATAGATGGGTGGATGGATGGAGAGATGGAGAGATGGGTGGATGGTTGAATGGGTGGAGATGTGGGTAGATGGATGAGTGGATGGATGGATAGATGGGTGGATAGTTTGATAGATGGATGGATATAGATGGGTGGGTGGATGGAGAGATAGGTTGATGGATTGATGGATGGATCAAGACATCTGTAGGAGACCAAAGTGCTTGTTGATAAAGCTGTTGTCCTCCCAACCCTGTTTGTGTCTTGGCAGGGATACACTTCAGGTGTTTATCTTTGAAGGAGCTGTAGAGATCTTTCAAGGTATTAGTAAGCTGGATTTCAATTGGGTTGTTGTAGGTTTTTTCAGGCTATATGGCCATGGTCTAGAGGCATTCTCTCCTGACGTTTTGCCTGCATCTATGGCAAGCTTCCTCAGAGGTAGTGAGGTCTGTTGGAACTAGGCAAAAGGGTTGATATATCTGTGGAATGACCAGGGTGAGACAAAGGACTCTTGTCTGCTGGAGCTAGGTGTGAATTTTTCAACTGACCACCTTGATTAGCATTTGATGGCCTGACTGTGCCTGGGGCAAACTTTTGTTGAGAGGTATTTTATTATTTATTTGGGGTTCTTTTAATAAGATGTCTTTTAATTAGATGTCCCTGCCTGCTTCCTCTCTGTTGTTGTGCTGTTGCAATTTTAGAGTTTTTTTAATACTGGCAGCCAGATTGTGTTCATTTTCATAGTTTCCTCCTTTCTGTTGAAACAGACCTCACTACCTCTGAGGAAGCTTGCCATAGATGCAGGCGAAACGTCAGGAGAGAATGCCTCTAGACCATGGCCATATAGCCCGAAAAAACCTACAACAACCCAGTGATTCCGGCCATGAGAGCCTTCGACAATACATGGATTTCAATTGTTTCAAAGTGTTTTGCTTGTGTTGTTAGGCCAAAGTCATCGGCATATATAAAGCTCTCAGGTGATGGGACTCTGAGTTCCGAAGTCCCAACATGACTTTTGAAGCAACATGGCGACTCCTAAAAGTGAGGTGTTTACCAAAGATGGGAGAAGTGTGTGTCCCAAGGTGGCACCGATGGAGAGAAGGACTCAAAACTGGGCCAAATTTCATTGCTCTCTGTCCACAGGAAGTGGGTCAGGGGAAAGCTTTAATGAACGGCCGTCGTACGTTTGTAGAAGGAACTCCATGTTGCATCCAAGCTCTGGCCTTATTTATGCCAGACAGGTTTCCTTTGCAAGAGGATGGAGAGACAATAGGGGAACATAAGGGTGAGAAAGAGAGAGGGAGAGAGGTCTCCTCTTTGAAAAGGTGGTGGTGGTGGATCATTCATTCTCCAAGGTGCCCGCGTGAAAGGGTCCCCTCGGCCTCCATATGGGACAATGTGGCATTTGTATGGAGGCGCATGAGGCCGACATCTGGAGCGACAGGAAGCGGCAACAAGGGTCGCCACAGCAACGGTGCCTCCGTGTCTTTGGTCCCCCACCGGGCCGAGCATGGGAGCCAAAGAATCAGCCCTCCCGGGCCTATTGTCGCAGCCAGCCTTGAAGAGACTGATTGATGGCTCAACTTCCAAGCGGAGGGCTATAATATGATAGATTTCCAGAAAAGTTTCCACGCCTTCCCTACTCCACCTCACTCACCCCCCGCCGGAAAAATGACAATACTGCTTAGCTCTGGCTGATGCTTTGATGGTTCTCTGTGCCTCCTGCCCCACAAGAGCTGAGTCAATGAGTTGATATATCTTTCAAGCTCCCTTCTGGGAAAAAGTTGGCCATAGCAACGATTCAACCTGCTTGCCCCCAACTCTGTGAGATTAGTGCCAGGAAAGTAAGCCCAGGTCAAGCCAGGACCTTCTCTTCCATCTATCTGTGGTTCGCAACCTTTCTAATGCCGCAACCCCTTCACACAGTTCCTTATGTTGTGGTGACCCTCAACCATAACATTATTTTTGTTTCTTCCTTTCTTCCTTCCTCGTGCCCTCTCTTTCCTCCTTCCTTCCCTCTCTCTTCCTCCTTCCTTCCTTCCTTCCTTCCTTCCTTCCTTCCTTCCCTCTTCTTTCCTTTCCTTCCTTCCTCCCCTTTCCTTCCTCCCTCTTTCTCCTCCTTTCCCTCTCTCCCTCCTTTTCCTTCCTTCCTTCCTTCCTTCCTTTCCTTCCTTCCTCTTTCTCCCTCCTTCCCTCTATCCCTCTTTCTCCTTCCTTCCCTTCCCTTTGTCTTCCTTCCCTTTTTCATCCCTCTCTCCCTCTTTCTCCTTCCTGCCTTCTTTCCTCCCTCCCTCCCTCCCTTCCCTTTGGTCCTTCCTTCTTTCCCTCTTCCGTCTCTCCTTCCCTCTCTCCCCCTTTCTCCTTCCTTCCTTTCTTCCTTCCCCTCTCTCCCTCTTTCTCCTTCCTTCCATCCATCCTTTCTTTCCTCCTTTCCTTCCTTCCCTCTTTCCTCCCTCCTTCCCTCTCTCCCTCTTTCTCCTTCCTTCCTTCCTTCCTTCCTTCCTTCCTTCCTTCCTTCCTCCCTCCCTCCCTCCCTCCCTCCCTCCTCACCCTTTTCCCTCCCTCTCTCCCTCTCTTTCTTCCTTCCCTCTTTCTCCCTCTTTCCCTCCTTCTTTCCTTCCTTCCTTCCTTCCTTCCTTCCTTCTTCCTTCCTTCTCCTCCTCTTCCTTCCCTTTGTCTTCCTTCCTTCCTCTTCTCTCCTTCCCTCTCTCCCCTTTCTCCTTCCTTCCTTCCTTTTCCTTCCTTCCTTCTCCTCTTTCTCCTTCCTTCCTTCCTTCCTTCCTTCCTTCCTTCCTTCCTTCCTTCCTTCCTTCCTTCCTCCATTCCTCCCTTCCTTCCTTCCTCCTTCCTTCCTTCCTCCTTTCCCCTTCCCTTTCCCTTCCTTCCCTTCCCTTCCCTTCCCTTCCCTTCCCTTCCTTCCAGAAAATACTGGAAGGGTTTGGTGGGCCCTGACATTGAATATTGGAGTTGTAGTTCAACTATATCAAGAAAACACTGTGGACTCAAAACAATGATGGCTCTGGACCAAACTTGGCACAAATACTCAATATGCCCAAATTTGAACGCTGGTGGAGTTTAGGGAAAATAGAGCACTCTGAACTCCACCAAAGATAAAATTGGACTTGGAACACAGGGTCTCCATGACTAGCAAAGAATGCTGGAAGTCTTTGGAGGAAATTCACTTTGATTTGGGGGAGTTGTCGTTCACTTACATCCAGAGAGCACTGTGAACCCAAACACCAATGGATCTGTAACAAACTTGGCACACATACCTCATATGCGGAAATTTGATGACTGGAAGAGTTTGGGGGGGGGGGGGACTGACTTTCTTTTATGGGAGTTGTAGTTCACCCACAACCGGAGAAACTGTGACCTCCACCGATGATGGACTTGGACCAAATTTGGCACACAGAACCTCCATGACTAACTCAACCTACTGGAGGGGTTTGAGAGGACTGACTCACCATAGTGGGAGTTGTAGTTTACCCTGCAGCCAGAGAGCAGACTGAACCCTACCAATGAGGCATCTAGAGCAAACTTGCCCAACATAACAAACTTTCAGTACTGATGGAGTTTCTGGGGGTTAACCTGGCATCACGTGAGTTGTAGTTCACCCACAAGCTTATGCAATTTAAAAATGGACTTTTTTTTCAAATAACTGGGTACCCAAGCTAGTAGAAAATAATACTAACTGCTGCCCTGTTCTATAGACACAAACACAAAAATCACAATAAAGATCATTACTCTTGAGTTGGGACAGAGTAAGAACTTTTCCCTCTTTCAGGTCAGGTTTCCACGTGAGACACTACTGCCCTCTACTGGTAGAAAGGGAGTTAAGAGGAAGTGGGGCGGGGGGCTTCAAGATAATGTATTATCCAAGGCCTTCCTGGCCAGAGTCACTGGGTTGTTGTAGCTTTTCAAGGCTATATGGCCACCAGGGTCAGCTAATCACCTCCCAACAAAGGATTCCCCCAGGCAGTAAGAAGCCAGACCTTGAAACTCCTAGGCCATTAAATGCTGGGGGAATCCTTTGTTGAGAAGTGATTAGCTGGCCCTGATTGTTTCTTGTCATGAGTTTGCAGGTGGGTGTGAATGTTTCAGTTGGCCACCTTGATTAGTATTGAATGGCTTGACAGTTTCAAGGTGTGACTTCTTCCTGCCTGGGGGGATCCTTTGTTGAGAGGTGATTAGCTGTCCTTGATTGTCTCATGTCATGAGTTTGGAGGTAGGTGTGAATGTTTCAATTGGCCACCTTGATTAGCATTGAATGGCCTGGCAGTTTCAATATGTGGCTTCTTACTGCCTGGGGGAATCCTTTGTTGAGAGGTGATTAGCTGTCCCTGATGGTTTCGTGTCATGTGTTCAGAGGTATGTGTGAATGTTTCAATTGGCCACCTTGATTAGCATTGAACAGCCTGGCAATTTCAAGGGGCAAGTTCTTACTGCCTGGGGGAATCCTTTGTTGAGAGGTGATTAACTGATTGTTTCATGTCATGAGTTCAGAGGTAGGTGTGAATGTTTCAATTGGCCACCTTGATTAGCATCACGGAACTGGACCAAACTTTGCACACAGACTCCCCATGACCAACAGAACATACTATAGACATTTGGGGGAAACAGACCTTACTTTCTGGGAGTTGTAGTTCCCTCCATACTTTCACACAAGTAACTTCTGCTTTAGGGAGTTCCCTTGGTGGCCACTCCATAATATATCACCCTTCTCCTCCATTCTGCTAAGTAGTTGAAAGAAATGAACTGCTGAGCTCGGTGCTTTGGAGGCAGACATGCGGATTCATTAGTCTAATTGCAGAGTCAAGTGAGGATTGATTTGCAAAGACAGAGGTTCCTATATTTTCCCAGAAACGTACTGTATGCTTTATTTATCTTTTGCTGAGTGTCTTTGAAGGTACATTTTTTTCCAGACCACTGAGCCAAATGCTCTCACTCTCTGCGTGAAGGATCACTTGGCCAGGCAGAAATTAGCACAGTTTGCTTGAAAGGCCGGTTTCATCATAGTTGCCGAAAACCCTCAGAAAACACAGCATTTTCTGTTGGTTATGGGGTTCTGTGTAGTACGTTTGGCTCAATTCTATCATTGGTGGCGTTCAGAATGCTCCTTGATTGTAGGTGAACTATAAATCCCAGCAACTACAACATCCAAATGTCAAGGTCTATTTTCCCCAAACTCCATCAGTGTTCACATTTGATCATATTGAGTTATCATGCTAAGATTGGTCCAGATCCATCATTGTTTGTGTCCACAGTGCTCACTGGATGTAGGTGAACTACAACTCCCAAACTCAAAGTCCATACCACCAAACCCTTTCAGTGATTCCAGTTGGTCATGGGCATTCTGTGTGACAAGTTTGGTTCAATTCCATTATTGGATGAGTTCAGAATGCTGCTTGATTGTAGGAGAACTATAAATCCCAGCGACTACAACGTCCAAATGTCAAGGTCTATTTTCTCCAAGTCCACCAGTGTTCAAATTTGGAAGATATTGATTATTTTCTGATGGACATGGGAGTTTGGTGTGCCAAGTTTGGTTCAATTCCCTCGTTGGTGGAGTTCAGAATACTCTTTGATTGTAGGTGAACTATAAATCCCAGCAACTACAACTCCCAAATGTCAAGGTCTATTTTCCCCAAACTCCACCAGTGTTCACATTTGAGAATATTGAGTTATCATGCTAAGATTGGTCCAGGTCCATCATTACTTGAGTCCACAGTGCTCACTAGATGTAGATGAACTACAACTCCCAAACTCAAGGTCAAAGCTTACCAAACCCTTCCAGTATTTTCTGTTCGTCATGGGAGTTCTTTGTGCCAAGTTTGGCTCAATTCCATTGTTGGTGGAGTTCAGAATGCTCCTTGATTGTAGGTGAACTATAAATCCCAGCAACTACAACTCCCAAATGTTAAGGTCTATTTTCCCCAAACTCCACCAGTGTTCACATTTGGACATATTGAGTATTTTCTGTTGGACATGGAAATTCGGTGTGCCAAGTTTGGTTCGATTCCATTTTTGGTTGAGTTCAGAATGCTCCTTGATTGTAGGTGAACTATAAATCCCAGCAACTACAACTCCCAAATGTCAAGGTCTATTTCCCCCAAACTCGACTAGTATTCACATTTGGGCATATTGAGTATCCGTGCCGAGTTTGGTCCACATCCATCATTGTTTGAGTCCACAGTGCTCACTAGAATAGATGTAGATGAACTACAACTCCCAAACTCAAGGTCAAAGCCCACCAAACCCTTCCAGTATTTTTCTGTTCGTCATGTGAGTTCTTTGTGCCAAGTTTGGTTCAATTCCATCGTTGATGGAGTTCAGAATGCTCTTTGCTTGTAGATGAACTATAACTCCTCTGAAGGTGAAGGTTGTCCCCTGCAATTTGCACATTCGCCACATGGGGGAGCTCCAAAGAGAAAATCCTGATACATTCACACCTGTTGCAGAAATAGAGGTAAAATGTTGTCAAAGGCTTGCATGGGTTCCTGTGAGTTTTCTGGGCAGTGTGGCCATGTTCCAGAAGCATTCTCTCCTGACGTTTCGCCCACATCTATGGCAGGCATCCTCCGAGGTTGTTAGGTCTGTTGGAAACTAGGCAAGTGGGGTTTATATATCTGTGGAATTATATCCAGGGTGGGAGGAAGAACTCTTGTCAGTGTGAATGTTGCAATCAATCACCTTGATTAGTATTGCAAAGCCTTGCAGCTTCAAGGCCTGCCTGATTCCTGCCTGGCGGAATCCTTTGTTGGGGGGGGTTAGCTGGCCCGGATTGTTTCATGTCTGGAATTCCCCTGCTTTCAGAGTGTTGCTCTTTATTTACTGTCCTAATTTTAGAGTTTTTATAAATACTGGTAGCCAGATTTTGTTCATTTTCATGGTTTCAAAGCCTCCCTGATTCCTGCCTGGGGGAATCCTTTGTTGGGAGGAGTTAGCAGGTCCTGATTATTTCATGTCTGGAATTCCCCTGTTTTCACAGTGTTGCTCTATATTTACTGTCCTAATTTTAGAGTTTTTATAAATACTAGTAACCAGATTTTGTTCATTTTCATGGTTTCAAAGCCTGGCTGATTCCTGCCTGGGGGAATCCTTTGTTGGGAGGTGTTAGCTGGCCCTGATGGTTTCATGTCTGGAATTCCCCTGTCTTCAGAATGTTGCTCTTTATTTACTGTCCTAATTTTAGAGTTTTTTGAATACTGGTAGCCAGATTTTGTCCATTTTCATGGTTTCAAAGCCTGGCTGATTCCTGCCTGGGGGAATCCTTTGTTGGGAGGGGTTAGCTGGCCTGGATTATTTCATGTCTGGAATTCCCCTGTTTTCACAGTGTTGCTCTATATTTACTGTCCTAATTTTAGAGTTTTTATAAATACCAGTAGCCAGATTTGTTCATTTTCATGGCTGATTCCTGCCTGGGGGAATCCTTTGTTGGGAGGTGTTACAAGGCCCTGATTATTTCATGTCTGGAATTCCCGTTTTCAGAGTGTTGCTCTTTATTTACTGTCCTAATTTTAGAGTTTTTATAAATACTAGTAACCAGACTTTGTTCATTTTCATGGTTTCAAAGCCTGGTTGATTCCTGCCTGGGGGAATCCTTTGTTGGGAGGTGTTACAAGGCCCTGATTATTTCATGTCTGGAATTCCCCTGTTTTAAGAATGTTGCTCTATATTTACTGTCCTAATTTTAGAGTTTTTTGAATACTGGTAGCCAGATTTTGTTCATTTTCATGGTTTCAAAGTCTGGCTGATTTCTGCCTGGGGGAATCTTTTGTTGGGAGGTGTTAGCTGGCCCTGATGGTTTCATGTCTGGAATTCCCCTGTTTTCAGAGTGTTTGCTTTATTTACTGTCCTAATTTTAGTTTTTTTTTAATGCTGCTAGCCAGATTTTGTTCACTTTCATGGTTTCCTCCTTTCTGTTGTTGTTTTTGTTTTTGTTGTTGTTATTGTTATTATTATTATTATTATTATTATTATTATATCTGCACATACAGTACAACTGTCAAATATCAACGTGTATTCAGAACTTGGAGATGTTATTTTTCAATCCCAAAAAAGGACAACGCCAAGTTTTGCAACTGAGTCTCAGTATCTCAGAGTTGGTGTAGCACCATTGACAGGGATGATGGGTGTTGTAGTCCAATGTACCTGGAGGGCTGGTATGAGGAAACCTACTTTAAAACCTTTCTGTGATTATCAAAGGCTTTTGTGGCCGAATCACTGGGTTGCTGTAAGTTTTCCAGGCTGTCTGGTCGTGTTCCAGAAGCATTCTCTCCTGACGTTTCACCCCCATCTATGGCGGGCATCCTTAGAGGTTGTGAGGACCTCACTGTGGTGCAATGTAAAATAAACCTTGTGTAGTCCACGTTTAATCAGCCCACACTGTGCCTTGCCAGAGAAAGAATATATGCCACGCAGTTATACAGTAAACAACAAGTAGTTTACTCTTCGTAGCTCAGAACAACATATGAGTAATGCGATCAGTTACATCAATTCACATAATGTCCTTTTGTGAGAGATTTAAAATGGTCTTTCTCTGTCCATGTGGATAAACTCCTTCAGCAACTCATGAGGTGAGAGCATGCTCCAAACTCTGTCTCTCTCTTTGCACCCGCATAGCTCAAGCCTGAACAAAAATGTAACAGTAACTAAAAGACCCAGGCTCAGCTTGCTCCATGGGCATTTCCCAACCAATCAGCATCATGCATCTTATTTTATAATTAAGCATGAAGCAAGAGCACGCTCCAAACTCTTGTTTCTCTGTTTCTGCTTCTCTCTCTGCATCTGCATAACTCAAGCCTGAACAAAAATGTAACAGTAACTAAAAGTTCCAGGCTCGGCTTGCTCCATGGGCATTTCCCGAGCAATCAGCATAATGCACTTATTTTATAGTTAACACATGAAGCAAGAGCACATTCCAAACAATCTGTCTCTCTCTCTCTGCTTCTTTCTTATTCTCTCTCTGGATCTTCATAACTCAAGGCTGAACAAAAATGTAACAGTAATCAAAAGTCCCAGGCTCAGCTTGCTCTACCAGCTTTTTCCGACCAATCAGCATCATGCATCTTATTTTATACTTAGCACACATACATACACTGATTCCTTGCATGGTACAACACTCACAGCCTCTGAGGATGCCTGCCATAGATGCAGGCGAAACGACAGGAGAGAATGCTTCTGGAACATGGTGATACAGCCCGGAAAACTCACAGCAACCCACTTTGATTTCTCAGAATTCCTTCCACTGAAAAGGAAGTGCCACAAAAGCCCCCTAACCATAGACCCGGCTACTCGATTGCCCTGTCGGCAGAAATCTTTGCTTCCTCAGCCTCTTCTTTCTGAGATGGTCAATATCTCCACCAGCATAATTAATACTAAAGCACCGCTTCCTGGAATTACGACGAGGGCTTTTTTGGCTCCCTGTGGCTGAAACCTTCCTTGCAATTTCATTTTGTCCACATCTTAATGTGCCAGACAGCCCCGAAGCCAGCCCATCACTTAAGCGAAATTAATTTTCTCTTCTGTCAGCTCTGCTTACATTGTGAGTTTAATTCCTGGTGTCTTGGTTCTGTCTCTCTACCTTCCGAACACTCTTTCCCTGCTTCCCATCATGCTACCCTTTCTAGGTTCCTCTCGGTTGGGGTTGGAAGGAAGAAATATCTATTTATCTATGTCTGAATGTTTCAAAGTGATTTCAGTACTGTGTGACAGAGACAGGTGGTTTCCCTAGGAACGGGGGTCTCATACTCTTTGGACGGTTTTTACTAATATGCAAGAATGGAATCATATTTTCGTCCAAAGATCCGTATAGAATCGAAAGAGTCATTTTTTTGCTGCAGATTTGTTGAACCTAAAGCTTTGGAGAGATTCTGTTCCACCATTTCAAAGCTCCCTGCTTGAGCGGTGATGACACGATCATCAGCATAGATGAAAAATCTGGTTTAGCACAAAACCAGAGGTGAATTATATGGTTGACAATTGCAAAAATCTCCAGCAAAGGATCACCGCCTTGTCGGGGCGCTGGAGCTTGAGCACCTCAATGATGTCATGACCGAAACCGTGAAGGGACACCCAAGACGGGACGGTTTTGGCAGAGAGGTCAGACCAAGTGTGATCCCTGGGGAAGGCAATGGCAAACCACTCCAGTATCCTTGCCAAGAAAACTAAATGGACCAGTACAACCAGAGATATGTCGGTATGCCATTGGAAGATGGGACTCCCAGGTCGGAAGATGGCCAAAATGCTACTGGGGAGGAGCAGAGGATAAGTTCAACTAGCCCAGATGTGATGACGCAGCTAGCTCAAAGCTGAAAGGAAGGCTAGTGGCCGACGGTACTGGAGGTGAACGACGAATCCGATGCTCTAAAGATCAACACACCTTAGGAACCTGGAATGTAAGATCTATGAGCCAGGGCAAATTGGATGTTGTTATTGGCGAGATGTCAAGACTAAAGATCGACATTCTGGGGGTCAGCGAACTGAAATGGACTGGAATGGGCCACTTCACATCAGATGACCACCAGATCTACTACTGCGGACAAGAGGAACATCGAAGAAATGGAGTAGCCTTCATAATGAATAAGAAATTCGCTAAAGCGGTGCTTGGATACAACCCAAAAAATGACAGAATGATCTCAATTCGAGTGCAAGGAAAGCCTTTCAACATTACAGTGATCCAAATATACGCCCCAACCACAGCTGCTGAAGAAGCAGAAGTAGATCAGTTCTATGAGGATCTGCAGGAACTACTGGATAATACACCAAAAAGAGACATTATTTTCATTACAGGAGACTGGAATGCCAAGGTGGGAAGTCAAATGACAACTGGGATCACAGGCAAGCATGGTCTGGGAGAACAAAATGAAGCGGGACGCAGGCTGATAGAATTTTGCCAGGAAAACTCGCTGTGTATAACAAATACTCTCTTCCAACAACCTAAAAGATGGCTTTATACATGGACCTCACCAGACGGTCAACACCGAAATCAGATTGACTACATCCTTTGCAGCCAAAGGTGGCGGACATCCATCCAGTCGGTGAAAACAAGACCTGGGGCTGACTGTAGCTCAGATCACGAACTTCTTATTGCCCAATTTAGAATAAAACTAAAGAGATCAGGGAAATACACAGACCAGTTAGATATGATCTCACTAACATTCCCAGCGAATATACAGTGGAAGTGAAGAACAGATTTGAAGGACTAGATTTAGTAAACAGAGTCCCAGAAGAACTATGGACAGAAGTCCGAGACATTGTTCAGGAGGCGGCAACAAAGTACGTCCCAAAGAAAAAGAAAACCAAGAAAGCAAAATGGTTGTCTGCTGAGACACTGGAAGTAGCCCAAGAAAGGAGGAAAGCAAAAGGAAACAGGGATAAGGGGAGATATGCCCAGTTAAATGCGCAATTCCAGAGGTTAGCCAGAAGAGATAAGGAACATTTTTAAATAAGCAATGCATGGAAGTGGAAGAAGACAACAGAATAGGAAGGACAAGAGACCTCTTCCAGAAAATTAGAAACATTGGAGGTAAATTTCAGGCAAAAATTGGTATGATAAGAAACAAAGATGGCAGGAACCTAACAGAAGCTGAAGAGATCAAGAGAAGGTGGCGAGACTATACAGAAGATCTGTATAGGAAGGATAATAATATTGAGGATAGTTTTGACGGTGTGGTGAATGAATTAGAACCAGACATCCTGAGGAGTGAAGTTGAATGGGCCTTAAGAAGCATTGCTAACAACAAGGCAGCAGGAGACGACGGGATCCCAGCTGAACTGTTTAAAATCTTAAAAGATGATGCTGTCAAGGTGATGCATGCCATTTGCCAGCAAATATGGAAAACACAAGAATGGCCATCAGACTGGAAAAAATCAACTTATATCCCCATACCAAAAAAGGGAAATGCGAAAGACTGCTCAAACTTCCGTACAGTGGCCCTTATTTCTCATGCCAGTAAGGTAATGCTCAAGATCCTGCAAGGAAGACTCCAGCAATACATGGAGCAAGAGTTGCCAGATGTTCAAGCTGGGTTTAGAAAAGGCAGAGGAACGAGAGACCAGATTGCCAATATCCGCTGGATAATGGAGAAAGGCAGGGAGTTTCAGAAAAACATCTATTTCTGCTTCATTGACTATTCTAAAGCCTTTGACTGTGGGGATCATAATAAATTGTGGCAAGTTCTTAGTGGTATGGGCATACCAAATCACCTTGTCTCTCTCCTGAGGAATCTGTATAAGGACCAAGTAGCAACAGTAAGAACTGACCATGGAACAACAGACTGGTTCAAGATTGGGAAAGGCGTACGGCAAGGCTGCATACTCTCACCCAACCTTTTTAACCTGTATGCAGAACACATCATGCGATGTGCGGGGCTGGATGAATGCAAAGCTGGGGTGAAAATTGCTGGAAGAAACATTAACAACCTCAGATATGCAGATGACACCACTCTGATGGCCGAAAGCGAGGAGGAGCTGAGGAGCCTTCTAATCAAGGTGAAAGAAGAAAGCGCAAAAGCTGGGTTGCAGCTAAACATCAAAAAAACCAAGATTATGGCAACAAGAATGATTGACAACTGGAAAATAGAGGGAGAAAACGTGGAGGCCGTGACAGACTTTGTATTTCTAGGGGCAAAGATTACTGCAGATGCAGACTGTAGCCAGGAAATCAGAAGACGCTTACTTCTTGGGAGGAGAGCAATGTCCAATCTCGATAAAATAGTAAAGAGTAGAGACATCACACTGGCAACAAAGATCCGCCTAGTCAAAGCCATGGTATTCCCTGTAGTCACCTACGGATGTGAGAGCTGGACCTTAGGGAAGGCTGAGCGAAGGAAGATCGATGCTTTTGAACTGTGGTGTTGGAGGAAAGTTCTGAGAGTGCCTTGGACTGCGAGAAGATCCAACCAGTCCATCCTCCAGGAAATAAAGCCCGACTGCTCACTGGAGGGAAAGATACTAGAGACAAAGTTGAGGTACTTTGGCCACATCATGAGGAGACAGGAAAGCCTAGAGAAGACAATTATGCTGGGGAAAGTGGAAGGCAAAAGGAAGAGGGGCCGACCAAGGGCAAGATGGATGGATGGCATCCTTGAAGTGACTGGACTGACCTTGAGGGAGCTGGGGGTGGTAACGGCCGACAGGGAGCTCTGGCATGGGCTGGTCCATGAGGTCACGAAGAGTCGGAGACGACTGAACGAATGAACAACAACAACAATTGCAAAAATAATATCTTTAGGTAAACATGTAGGGCGTCCACTGATAAAACGGTCCTGGCCCAACTTACATGTCCGAACGCATCTCCCCTTATGAACCATCTAGGACAGGGGTCCTCAAAGTACGGCCCGCGGGCCATTTCCAGCCCACCAAGGGCACTTATCCGGCCCGCGGAGGAGGAGCGCCCCCCCACAGTGCCCCTCCCTTGGCTGGCTCACGCTATCCGTCAGGCCCGATGGGCAGCGTGAGCCAGCCAAGGGCAGCTGCTCCGCGTGACCTACTCGCGCGTAAAGCACCTCGCGAGGTGCTTTATGCGAAAGTAGGCCGTGAGGTGCTGCTCTTCCCTTGGCAGGCTCACGCTATCCGTCAGGCCCGATGGGCAGCGTGAGCCAGCCAAGGGTAGCTGTTCCACGTGGCCTACTCACGCATAAAGCACCTCGCGAGATGCTTTACTCGCAAGTAGGCAGCGCGGGGCTGCTCCCCCCTTGGCAGGCTCACGCTATCCGTCAGGCCCGATGGACAGCGTGAGCCAGCCAAGGGAGGCTGCCCCAGCGCTCCATGCAGTCATGCCGGCCACATGACCTTGGAGCTGTCTACGGACAACGCCGGCTCTTCGACTTAGTAATGCAGATGAGCACCACACCCCAGAGTCAGACACGACTGGACTTCATGTCAGAGGAAAACCTTTAACTAGGAAAATTGTGGAAGATCCAGGGTGGGAGAAAGAACTCTTGTCTGTTGGAGGTAGGTATGAATGTTTCAATTGGCCACCTTGATTACCATTTCATAGCCTGACAGTTTTTAGGGAGAATCCTTTATTGAGAGGTGATTAGCTGGCCCTGATTGTTTCTTGTCTGGAGTTCCCCTGTGTTTGAGTGTTGTTCTTTATTTACAGTTATAATTTTAGAGTTTTTTTAAATACTGGTAGCCAGATTTTGTTCAGACTAGAAATAGGAAGATTTCCCATTCTCTGCTCCTGGAATTACTGCCTAAAGAGGGCTAGAAAGAACCCCCTCTAAGGGCCCTTCCACACAGCAAAATAAGATATGTGCAATGTGCATAGGAATTTTTTATTGATTTTTTAAAAAAACTATAGTCCGGCCCTCCAACGGTCTGAGGGACAGTGAACTGGCCCCCGGTTTAAAAAGTTTGAGGACCCCTGATTTAGGACCTTAAGATCGTCTGGGGAGGCCCTGCTCTCGTTACCACCTTTGTCACAAGTATGTTTGGCAGAAACGAGAGAAAGGCCTTCTCGGTGATGGCCCCTCGGCTGTGGAACGCCCTCCCTATAGATATTAGATTGGCCACCTTGTTGCACTCAGGGTCAGGAAAAAGCCCTCTGACTTAAAACACACCACACGAAGAGTGAAGAAACAAATCTTCTATTATTGAAGCTTAGTAAATAGCCAGAAGAAATAAATGCTTGTAAGAAAATAAGAAAGTTCCAAAAAGTAATTATGTGGGAAACGATGAGGGAAATGATGGTGCTGAGGCTGAGGTACAAGATGGAGATGGTTTGGTCAATGATTTTCATGCAGACAATGACAGAGAGGCCTCAGTGCAAAGGGCAGTTTCTCATGAGAATATCCCTGCTGGGCCTAGCAATGATGGTTCACTCCCTCTCTCTGTGAGCTCTCAAGATTTGGGTTTGGAAAACAATCTGACAATTACCAATAAAGACCAAACTTGGCACAGAGGGCCCCCATGGCCAACTCAACATTCTGGTGCAGTTTGGGGAGGACGGACTATGGATGATGGGACTTGCAGTACCTTCACTCACTTTCTGAGACCACTGCGACCCTCATCCAATGACTAATCAAGACCAAACTTGGCACACAGAGCCCCCATGACCCACTCTACATCCTGGTGCAGTTTGGAGGAGGATGGACCACAGATGATGGGACTTGAAGTATCTTCACTCACTTCCCGAGACCCAAACTTGGCACACAGAGCCCCCACGAGTCACTCTACATCCTGGTACTGTTTGGAGGAGGATAAACCATGAACTTCCCAAGATATAGACCAACCTTGGCACACAATGCCTTTCTCAAATTACCCGGGCATCCCCAAGCTATATATAAACTGGGTGCAGGGGGCATGAAGGAAGTCAGTTCATGGAGGAAAGGATGCCTTGCCACCGCTGCACGTTTCCCCAAGTGTGCAATTATACAGGTTTGGTGCACTCTCTAGTACTGTCTCATCATGTTTCCAGATCCAGCATGAGATTCTAGCAATGCCTTTCTTTCGATGTCGGCTGGAGTCCAAATGGATTGGCGGGTGGACGGACCTGCCTCTCTCCTCCTCTCCACTTTGAAAAATTAAAACAATTTCCCAAATGAAGCACCTTGGCCAACGAGACCCCGTCGGAGAATGCTTAATGCAAAGAGGAGGCAAAAAATCCACTCAAGCAATTAATTTAATTGAAAGGCGCCAGAGGGAGGAAGGTGCCAAAAGAGAGGGTTTTTTTTTTCCTCCCCTCCTCGGCATTTTCCTCTGACAGCAACTAACTAAAAGGAGATATATACACAATATATGGAGCGTTGGCTCCTCGTTCCAGCAGCTCTCGGAGAGCAATGCTTTCAGCTTCTTGGCTGCATTCCCAGCATTGGTCATAAAAGCAGACTGTCCCTGCCCTTGCTGGGCATCAGGTACTCTTGCAGATGGAGTCCTTGTGTTCCAGATCCCAAGGACAGGTGACAAGACACCAAGCCTTGGGGAGACGGTGGCCTCAGACGGTTGGCGGCAATTCAATCAGGGGCATCCCATATATCCCAACATGAGCCATCTTCGCTCTTGTCCTGGTGATTTCACAGAGTCATCTGAGCTTGTTGTTGTTTATTCGTTCAGTCACTTTCGATACTTCGTGAGTTCCTGGACCAATCAATGCCAGAACTCCCTTTCGACCGTGGCCACCCCCAGCTCCTTCAAATTCAAGCCAGTCACTTCAAGGATACCATCCATCCACCTTGGTTGGCCCCTCTTCCTTTTTCCTCCCATTTACCCCAGCATCATTGTCTTCTCCAAGCTTTCCTGTCTTCTCATTATGTGGCCAAAGTACTTCATCTTTACTTCAGAGAGTTTTATCTACGTGGACGATCGTGCCATCACCATTTAAGCAAGGAGCTTTGAAATGGTTGAACAGAAGCTCTCCAAAGCTTTGCTGAAGTTGTTAATTGCTTCCAAGTCCTCAGGGGAGTGTGCTTACTACATTAGTATGTAATATTTACACAAATGACCAGCCACTGATAGGAGATACAGAGAGTTTCATCTATGCTGACGATCATGCCATCACTCTTCAAGAGGGAGCTTTGAAATGGTTGAATAGAAGCTCTCCAAAGCTTTGCTGAAGTTGTTAATTGCTTCCAAATCCTCAGGGGAGCATGCTTACTACATTACTTACTCCGCGGACACTAAGATCTTCCGGGGAGGCCCTGCTCTCGGTCCCGCCTGCATCACAGGCACGGTTGGCGGGGACGAGAGACAGGGCCTTCTCGGTGGTGGCCCCTCGGCTATGGAATGCCCTACCCATTGACATCAGACAGGCCCCTTCGCTGCTGGCGTTTCGAAAGAAGGTTAAAACCTGGCTCTTTGAGCAAGCGTTTGGCTAATCAGCGCAATCGAACATAGGATGACGGTAAATTGAACATAGGAATGGCACAAGGATTATGAGACTGGATTTTGCTTTGTGATCGAGGCATTATGAATGATTAATTGTGTATTTTGTTATTGTGTATGATGTGTTTTAATTGTTATTGTTGTGTTAATTTGCATTGTGTAAACCGCATTGAGTCACCTAATTAGGTTGAGAAACGCGGTATAGAAATAAAGCAAATAAATAAATAAATAAATAAATAAATCCGTGTGTAACATTTACACAAATGACCAGCCACCGCCAGGAGGGACAGAGAGTTTCATCTATGCTGACAATCGTGCCATCATCACTCAAGAGGGAGCTTTGAAATGGTTGAACAGAAGCTCTCCAAAGCTTTGCTGAAGTTATTAATTGCTTCCAAGTCCTCAGGGGAGTGTGCTTACTACATCAGTGTGTAACATTTACACAAATGACCAGCCACTGCCAGGAAAGACAGAGAGTTTCATCTATGCTGACAATCGTGCCATCACCGCTCTAGCAGGGAGCTTTGAAATGGTTGAACATAAACTCTCCAAAACTGTGCTTCCAAGTCCTCAGGAGAGTGTGTTTACTACATCACTGTGTAACATTCACACAGATTACCAGCCACTGTCAGGAGAAACTTCAGGGGACAGGCAAGATGGCTTGGGATTCCCATCCCACCAAGAACTTGCCACAATTTCTTATGATCCACACAGTCAAAGGCTTTAGAATAGTCAGTGAAACAGAACTAGATATTACCCAGCGATATTACTCAGTGAATGATGGCAATATGCTCTCTCATTCCTCTGCCTTTTCTAAACCCAGCTTGTACATCTGGCAACTCTCCCTCCATGTATTGCTGGAGTCTACCTTGCAGGATCTTGAGCATTACCTTCCTGGCATGTGAAATAAGTGTCACTGAGCATTTTTGTTTTTGGTATGCAGATATAAGTGGATTTTCCCCCCCGAATCTGATGGCCATGCTTGTGTTTTCCATATTTCCATCTGAGCTACAGCTTATGACATCCTTCCTCAAACTGTGTGTGTTCTACAAACTCAACGATGGCCTTAAGCGACTCATTCCGTGTCGCGGTTGTTATCAGCAATGAGAAATAATACTTGAATTGCC
This sequence comes from Anolis sagrei ordinatus, assembly GCF_025583915.1. Taxonomy (NCBI): domain Eukaryota; kingdom Metazoa; phylum Chordata; class Lepidosauria; order Squamata; family Anolidae; genus Anolis; species Anolis sagrei. Next base: position 16,325,326 of record NW_026844811.1, on the reverse strand, counting down.
TTACGGAGTAGATGTGAAGATTGCTGCGAGATGCCTTTGTGTGTGCCTTGGAACCACTCATGAATCATTAGTCTTAATTGCTCCTCTGAAAGATGTGTTTGTCTTTCTTACTGCAGTGCCAACTGCCAACCAGAAGGTGGCACTGTATTTTACATTTAGTTTCAACCTTCCTAATGGTGCAACCCCTTAATACAGGTCCTCATGTTGTGGTGACCCCCAACCATAACCCCAACTTGTCCAAGATCTCTCCAAGGGTGCAGAATCCTCCTCCCAAACAGGCTCCACACCTTGGACAATCCTTGTAAAGCTCTAGATCAGTGGTTCTCAACCTTCCTAATGCTGCGACCCCTTAATACAGTTTCTCATGTTGTGGTGACCTCCAACCATAACATTGTTTTCGTTACTACTTCACAACTGTAATTTCGCTACTGTTGTGAATCGTCATGCAGGATGTATTTTCATTCACTGGACCAAATTTGGCACAAATACCCAATACGCACAAATTTGTATACTGGTGGGGTTGGGGAGGGATTGATCTTGACATTAGAGAGTTGTAGTTGCTGGGATTTATAGTCCACCTACAATCAAAGAGCATTCTGAAGTCCACCAGCCATGGAATCAAATCAAACTTGACATGGAGTTGTGATGGATCTGGACCCAACTTGGCACGAATACTCTATATACCCAATTGTGAATGCTGGTGGAGTTTGGGGAAAAATAGACCTTGACATTTGGGATTTGTAGTTGCTGGGATTTATAGGTAAAGGTAGTAAAGGTAGTCCCCTGACATTAAGTCCAGTCATGTCTGACTCTGGGGTGTGGTGCTCATCTCCATTTCTAAGTCAAAGAGCCAGCGTTGTCCGTAGACACCTCCAAGGTCATGTGGCTGGCATGACTGCATGGAGCTCCATTACCTTCCCGCTGGAGCGGTACCTATTGATCTACTCACATTTGCATGTTTTCGAACTGCTAGGTTGGCAGAAGCTAGGGCTGACAGCGGAAGCTCACACCGCTCCCCAGAATCGAACCTGCGACCTTTTGATCAACAAGCTCAGCAGCTCAGTGCTTTAACCCACTGCGCCACCGGGGGCTCACTGGGATTTATAGTTCACCTATAATCAAGCTACAGTCAAGGAGCATTCTGAAGTCCACTGATAATGGAACTGAACCAAACTTGACACCCAGAACTCCTATGACCAACAGAAAATGCTGGAAGGGTTTGGTGGGCATTGATCTTGAGTTTGGGAGTTGTAGTTCATCTACATCCAGAGAGCACTGCAGACTCAAGCAATGATGGATCTGAACGAAACTTGGCATGAATACTCTATATACCCAAATGTGAACACTGGTGGAGTTTGGGAAAAATAGACCTTGATATTTGGGTGTCACATTTGGACATATTGAGTATTCGTGCCAAGTTTGGTCCAGATCCATCATTGTTTGAGTCCACAGTGCTCTCTGGATGTAGGTGAACATGGGACTTCTGTGTGGCATGTTTGGTTCAATTCTATTGTCGGTGGGGTTCAGAATGCTCTTTGATTGTCGGTGAACTATAAATCCCAGCAACTACAACTCCTAGATGTCAAGGTCTATTTCCCCTAAACTCCCTCTGTGTTCATATTTGGGCATATGGAATATTCATGCCACGTTTGGTCCAGATCCACCATTGTTTGAGTCCATAGTTTTCTCCGTATGTAGGTGTACTACAACTCCCAAACTCAAGGTCAATGCCCACCTAACCATTCCAATATTTTCTTTTGGTCATGGGAGTTCCGTGTGCCAAGTTTGGTTCAATCCTATTGTTGGTGGAGTTCAGAATGCTCTTTGATTCTGTAACTACAACTCCCAAATGTCGTCTATTTCCCCTAAACTCTGTCTATGTTCATATTTGGGCATATGGAATATTTGTGCCAAGTTTGGTCCAGATCCATCATTGTTTGAGTCCATAGTTTTCTCTATGTATGTAAGTGAACTACAACTCCCAAACTCAAGGTCAATGCCAGTATTTTCTGTTGGCCATGGGAGTTCTGTGTGTCAGGTTTGGTTCAATTCCATCCTTGGTGGAGTTCAGAATGCTCTTTGATTGTAAGTGAACTATAAATCCCGGCAACCACAACTCCCAAATGACAAAATCAACCCCACTAGTATTCAAATGTGGGCATAATGGGTATCTGTGCCAAATTTGGTCCATTGAATGACAACACATCCTTCATAACAGATATTTACAGTGAAGTAGCAACGAAAATGATGTGGTGGTTGGGGGTCACCACCAATGAGGAACCGTATTAAGGGGTCGCAGCATTAGGAAGGTCGAGAACCACTTTGCTACATGGTTGTATAAGCCAGCCAAGCCTGGACCTTTGCAAGGCTGCGTGTGTACCAATGCTTGTGGAATTCAAGTCATATCTCCTAGTATTAAAAACATCTGAAGAATGTTGAAAGCGATAGCCTGTATTTACATTCTCCAAAAGGCTTCCGTTACTCCCGGCAAGTCAGTTCCTGTCCTAATGGTATGTGAGCCGAGCTTCAATGAGTCAAGGAGACAACCGGGGCGAGGATCTCTTATGACGACGTGGATGAAGCCGCCATTCACGATGAGAAGGATTGCAGCCTTGGGAAAGGGACACCGCTATGCCCCCAATCCAAATGGTATTGATAACACTACGCAACACTATTTGGGTCCCTGGGTTGTTATGATTTTAGAGTTTTCATCTATATATAAAAAAATCTCATGTTCGTTTGTGGGATTAACAGAACTCAAAAACCACTGGAAGAATTGACACCAAATTTGGACACAAGGCACCTAACAACCCAATGTATGTCCTTCACTCAAAAAAAAACACTGAAAAACACAGCAGAAGGGACTGAAAAAGCCCAAAAAAGCTAAATGACGAAAAGCGAAATGACAATACAGAAAAATGGAAAGAAAGAGGGAGGGAAGGGGAAGAAAGAAAGAAAGAAAGAAAGAAAGGAAAAAAAGAGAAGAAAGAGAGAGGGAGGGAGGGAGGGAAAGAAAGAAGGAAAGGGAGAAGGAAGGAAGGAAAGAGTTAAAGAAGGAAGAAAGAGAAAGAGGGAGGGAAAGAAAAAGGGGGAAGGATGGAAAGTTAAAGAAGGAAGGAAGGAAGGAGAGGAGGAAAGAAAAAAGGGAAAGAAGGAAGGAAAGAGGGAGCGAAGGAAGGGGGAAGATGTAGAGAAAGAGGGAGGAAGGAAAGAAGGAAAGAGAGAAGGAAGAAAAGAGAGACAGAAGAAGAGAAAGAAAAAGGGGGAAGAAAGCTAAATGACTATACAGAAAAAGGGAAGAAAGGGAGGAGGGGAGAAAAAAAGAAAGAAAAGAAAGAGGGAGGGAGGGAGAAAAAGAAAGAAAGAAGGAAAGGGAGAAGGAAGGAAGGAAAGAGGTAGAGAAGGAAGAAAGGAGAGAAAGAGGGAGGGAAAGAAAAAGGGGGAAGGAAGGAAAGTTAGAGAAGGAAGGAAAGAGAGAAGGAAAGAAAAAAGGGAAAGAAGGAAGGAAAGAGGGAGCGAAGGAAGGGAGGAAGATGTAGAGACAAAGGGAGGGAAGGAAAGAGAAAAGAAAGAAAGAAGAAGAGAAAGAAAAAGCGGGAAGAAAGCTAAATGACAATACTGAAAAAGGAAAGAAAGAGGGAGGGAAGGGGAGAAAAAAAGAAAGAAAAAGAGAGAGGGAAAGAAAGAAGGAAAGGGAGAAGGAAGCATGGAAGCAAAGAGAGAAGGAAGGAAAGAGGTAGAGAAGGAAGGAAGGAGAGAAGGAAAGAAAAAAGGGAAAAAAGGAAAGAAAGAGGGAGTAACGGTCAATGCCCTCTAAACACTTCCAGTATTTTCTATTGGTCATGGGAGTTCTATGTCCCACGTTTGGTTCCATTCCATTGTTGGTGGAGTTCAGAATGCTCTGTGATTGTCTATAATCATAAATCCTATAACTATAAAAACTATAAATCCCAGCAACTACAACTCCCAAATGTCAATGTCTAGTTCCCCCAAACTCCACCCATGTTCAAATTTGGGCATATTGAGTATTTGTACCAAGTTCAGTCCCAATCCATCATTATTTGAGTCCACAATGCCCTCTGGATGTAGGTGAACTACAACTCCAGTAGTCAAAGAGCAAAAGGTCCGACTGTCTCTTTGCAGATTCCAGACCCAGGGAGCGATTTACATGCTACAACCAATGTAATGCCTGCGGGCATTTTATTTTTGCTTATAAGAGTTGTGGCCTGGACTTGCATGAAAATGCCGCAGGCCAGGATTAAAGTCCATTATAGAACCGTGTAGCTGGCAGCCAGGCAAATATTTACCGGCAAGTGTTTACCAGATGGATGGAGGTTGAGAATTTGCACATCTAAGTGCCTGTGATTGCCGAAGACTGCTGCATATTTTGGGTTATTTTATAAGGGTTTATTTTTCCCAGTGGGGCTGCTGTCTAGAGATATTTCATCTCTTGCATGTCTATATATTCTTAAGATGTTTTTGTGTGCTGAATTCAATCCTTGGTGGAGTCAGAATTCTCTTTGATTGTAGATGAACTATAAATCCCAGCAACTACAACTCCCAAACAATCGAATCAGTCCTCCCCTCATCCCCACCAGTAATCAAATGTATTGGGTATTCGTGCCAAATTTGGTCCATTGCATGAAAATAGATCCTGCATATCAGATAGTTACATTACGATTCATAACAATAGCAAAATTACAGTTATGAAGTAGCAACGAAAATAATGTTATGGTTGAGGGTCATCATAACATGAGGAACTGTATTAAGAGGTTGCGTTATTAGGAAGATTGAGAAACACTGACCTAAAGCTTCAGAGAGTTCCTATTCAACCATTTCAAAACTCTCTGCTTGAGTGGTGATGGCAAGATCGTCAGCATAGATGAAACTCCCTCTCCCTTCTGGAAGTGGCTGGTCATTTGTGTAAACGTTAAATATTGGTGGTGCAACGTGGTTTTCCCTGTAATAGGCAGTAAGAGCATGTAAAGCTTCAGAGAGCTTCTGTTCAACCATTTCAAAGCTCCCTGCTTGAGTGGTGATGGCATGATCATCAGCATAGATTAAACTCTCTGTCCCTTCTGGCAGTAGCTGGTGATTTGTGTAAATGTTAAACATGATGGAATCAGCTGGTTTTCCCTGTAATAGGCAGTAAGTGCACCTAAAGCTTTGGAGAGCTTCTGTTCAACCATTTCAAAGCTCCCTGCTTGAGCGGTGATGGCACGATCATCAGCATAGATGAAATTCTCTGTCCCTTCTGGCAGTGGCTGATCATTTGTGTAAATGTTAAACATTGATGGGGCAAGCTTCAGAGAGCGTCTCTTCAACCATTTCAAAGCTCCCTTGAGTGATGATGGCAGTATCATCAGGATAGATGAAACTCTCTGTCCCTTCTGGAAGTGGTTGATCATTTGTGTAAATGTTAAACATTGATGAAGCAAGCTTCGGAGAGCTTCTGTTCAACCATTTCAAAGCTTCATGCTTGAGCGATGATTGCACAATCATCAGCATAGATGAAACTCTCTGTCCCTTCTGGAAGTGGTTGATCATTTGTGTAAATGTTAAACATTGATGAAGCAAGCTTCGGAGAGCTTCTGTTCAACCATTTCAAAGCTTCATGCTTGAGCGATGATTGCACAATCATCAGCATAGATGAAACTCTCTGTCCCTTCTGGAAGTGGTTGATCATTTGTGTAAATGTTAAACATTGATGAAGCAAGCTTCGGAGAGCTTCTGTTCAACCATTTCAAAGCTTCATGCTTGAGCGATGATTGCACAATCATCAGCATAGATGAAACTCTCTGTCCCTTCTGACAGTGGGTGATCATTTGTGTAAATGTTAAACATTGATGATGCAACCTGGTTTTCCCTGTAATAGGCAGTAAGAACACCTAAATCTTTGGTGAGCTTCTGTTCAACCATTTCAAAGCTCCTTGCATGAGCGGTGATGGCACGATCGTCAGCATAGATGAAACTCTCTGTCCCTTCTGGCAGTGGTGGTCATTTGTGTAAATGTTAAACATGATGGATAGGCAGCAGTAAGAACACATAAAGCTTCAGAGAGCTTCTGTTCATTCATTTCAAAGCTCCTTTCTTGAGTGGTGATGTTGCAATCATCAGCATAGATTAAACTTTTTCTCCCTTGTGAAAGTGGCTGGTCATTTGTGTAAATGTTAAACATTGATGGAGCAAGCATGCTCCTCTGAGGCAGGCCGTTCTTCTGTTTTCACCGTCTGTTTCTCTGGCTCTGGAACTCAACAAAAAAGCTCCTGTTTCATAGCGCATTTCCTATGAAGTGGGTGAGGTGGTAATACATTTTTTTTTCAGGAGGAGGTGATGATTTACAATATCATTAGCTGTTGACAGGTCTATGAAGACAGCTTCTGTTCGACCATTTCAAAGCTCTCTGCTTGAGCGGTGATGGCATAATCATCAGCATAGATGAAACTAGGTTCTTGTGGGTTTTTTCGGGCTATAGAGCCATGTTCTAGAGGCATTTCTCCTGACGTTTCGCCTGCATCTATGGCAAGCATCCTCAGAGGTAGTGAGGTCTGTTGGAATTAGGACAATGGGTTTATATATCTGTGGAATGGCTGGGGTGGGGCAAGGAGCTCTTCCCTGCTGCAGCTAGGTGTGAATGTTTCAACTGATCACCTTCATTAGCATTTGAAGGCCTGCCTGAGCCTGGGAAAATCTCTTTCTGGGAGGTGTTAATCTGTGCCTGGTTGTTTCCTGTCTGTTGTTTTGGTGTTGTAATTTTAGAGTTTTTTAATTCACACCTTCACACCTAACTTCAGACTGCAGACACATTCACACCTAGCTCCAGCAGGGAAGAGTCCTTTGCCCCACCCCAGCCATTCCACAGATATATAAAC
>NW_026844811.1:16277652-16317351 GCF_025583915.1 Anolis sagrei ordinatus | reverse complement strand
CTCCTCCTTCGGTGCTTCTTGCATGCTTTGCAATTATCTGAGAAGGTTCATAAATAATGTCCCTTCGACCAGCGAGGGTAATACAGAACGCAGAGTGGGAGATGGGCCAAGTTGGGGGATGCCGATGAGGAATGGTTGCTTTTTGCAAAGCTATATAGTCAAGGTAATATGCTGAGGTATGCATTTTCTCAAAGAGCTGGTAATGAAGGCAAGAGAAGGTCAGGAATGGAAAGGAAAGGGGTGCAGAGGGGGACTCCTTTGCCTGACAGCCAAACGCAAGCCAGATCCGTATCCAAACACACATACAGTCTAACTCAGGGTTGAATCCACCGGGAAGTTTGTATCAGATTCGTTTTGTGTGTGTTTGGTTGTTATTGTCCTTGTCGTTATCTCTTGACGTTCCCCGCTTGGGCAACTTGCAACAGCTAGAACAAACATACCTAAAAAGTAACAGCATGCAGATGTTCAGACTCAGTTAAACCAGGCTTCAAAAGGGCAGGGTGAATGTGGATAATTCCTCTTAATACATTAGGTAAGCCAGCAAACCAGAAACATAAACATAAAGCGGTGGAAGACGTTGCCCAGGGGACGCCCGGATGTCTTGCAGTCCTGCGAGGATATATACACATACATACATACACACACACATATACTAGCCGTCCCTTGCCGTGCGTTGCTGTGGCCCAATCTTTGTATATGTGTTTTGTGTGTGTGTATGTGTGTGTGTATATATATTTGTTTATGTGTGTATGTATGTGCGCTTATGTATATATATACACACACGGTTGTGCACATGCGTTGTAATGTTGTGTATGTGTATATGTGTATATATGTGTGTTTGTGGGTATATATATGTGTGGGTATATTTGTGTATTTCTGTTTATATTTGTACATGTATATTGTGTATATGTGTGTGCTTGTGTATATGCATATATGTGTATATATGTATGTGTGTGTATATGTGTATATGTGTGTGTACTTGCATATATGTGTGTGTGTATGTATGTGTGCATGTGTATATGCATATTATTGTATTTATATGTATATATGTACATTGTGTATATGTGTGTGCTTGTGTATATGCATTTATTTATTTATTTATTTATTTATTTAGAGTTTTTATAACCTGGTCTTCTCAACCTCCGAGGAGGGACTCAGGCCGGCTAACAACATAGGGTTCAATACAATAAAATAAAACAATATACATCATCAATATACAATACATGAAAAAACAATTCATACAATTCATACAAGTTACAAGTTATGTTTGTTTATGTGTGTATGTATATGTATGTATACATATACATACACATACATACACACATCAACACACATATATGCATATATGTATATGTGTGTGGGTGTATATATATGTGTATATTTGTGTGTGCTTGCTTGTGTGTCTGTATGTATGTCTGCTTGTGTATAAGTGTATGAACGTATTTGTAGATGTATATATGGTTTATTTTGGGGGTTTTAAAGTCCGTTCTGCTGGTTTTTTTGTGTGATGGTCACTTGTTGGCCTGATAGGTGTATTGTGTACAAATTTGGTGGTTTTTGACTTATGTTAATCCCACAAATGAACATTACATTTTTATTTATATAGATTATATTATATATAACATATATGATATATTATATATATTATATATAACTTATATAAATAAAAAATAATGTTCGTTTGTGGGATTAACATAACTCAAAAACCACTGGGCGCATCGACACCAAATTTGGACACAATACACCTACCTGGCTAACGAGTGACCATCACTCATAAAAACACTGAAAAACATAGCAGAAGGAAATTAAAATGCCAAAAAATATTTAAAATAAATTGCAACGCATGCGCGAAACCACACACATACATACATATATATACGCAAACACACATATATACACATATGCAGCAAAGTCCAAGCACATTGGAATGGATGATGCCAGTTCCTATGTTGGGGAATCCTCATCATCAACCTTCCATCTCATTGAACGTCTCCTTTGGTGTGTAGACTTTCGAGTAAAGGAACTTGAGGACTGCTCTGTCTTCCATCCTATAATGGGGAATCCTCACCATCAACCTCTTCCATCTCATCAAATGTTTCCTTTGGTGTGCGGCCTTTTGAGTAAAGGAACTTGAGGACTGCTCTGTCTTCCATCCTATAATGGGGAATCCTCACCATCAACCTCTTCCATCTCATTGAACGTCTCCTTTGGTGTGCGGACTTTCGAGTAAAGGAACTTGAGCTCTGCTCTGTCTTCCATCCTATAATGGGGAATCCTCACCATCAACCTCTTCCATCTCATTGAACATCTCCTTTGGTGTGCGGACTTTCGAGTAAAGGAACTTGAGGACTGCTCTGTCTTCCATCCTGTGATGGGGAATCCTCACCATCAACCTCTTCCATCTCATCAAATGTTTCCTTTGGTGTGCGGCCTTTTGAGTAAAGGAACTTGAGGACTGCTCTGTCTTCCATCCTATAATGGGGAATCCTCACCATCAACCTCTTCCATCTCATTGAACATCTCTTTTGGTGTGCGGACTTTCGAGTAAAGGAACTTGAGCTCTGCTCTGTCTTCCGCTGAGTCCATTCTCAAACCTCACACCACTTCGGCACCTCCAAAATCAAGACCATTCTCAGTTCAGAGTTGTAAATTGGCACGTAACCTATAGAGACTTATATCATGACACATGTGCAGTTTCGGCATCTTGTGATAAATAAAAGTGGGTCAGGGGACATCTTTAATGAATGCCCCTCATATGTTGAGACGTCTGCTCATTTGCCCTCAACATGGGGCCAGTCCCCTTAATCAGGAAGTGCCGTGTGTGGGTTCCAAAGGACGGGACAATCCCAAGACAAAACCAGACCAAGACAGTCACGTCCATAGGTAGAGTCTGATAGTTGGGAAAAGGCATGGCACTGTTAGGGATTTATCCTGTCGCTATTCATCAAACCTCTTCAAATACAGTGTCTCGATTTTTTAATGGAGAGGGCGAGAGCTGTACTTCCGTTCTAATTTTTGTGTTGTTTCTTTTTCTTAATGCTTTCATGTGGTGCCAAATTAATGGCATTTTAACGGGACGGTTTATTTCCATTTTGGACATTTTGTCATTAAGATTCAGCTCTCGTTTGTTTTTTAATGTGTGTGCCGCAAGCACCTTGGGTTCCGTGGTGGGAGGAAGGTGGGATACAAATTGAACGGAATGAAATGAAAATGACTTCTTTTTGACACCGTCCTCTCAATTAAAGAAAAGGCATTTTTAAAAACCTTATAATTGCAGGGGGTATGCACAGTAGCAAGGGTGGGAATTGTCCCCTCACCAGATATTGAAAGAATGGATTCATTGTCTGGGTTCATAGCTGAACTATAAATCCCAGTGCCTACAAGTCCAAAGTGTCCAGGCCAATTCCCCTCAAAACCTACCAGTATTCAAATTTTGGCATATTTGGTATGCATTATTTTTATGAATACATGGTATTGTAGGGGTCACCACAAACATGGAGGAAAGGTAATTTAAGGGTCGAGTCCTCCCAAAGGCATTGAGAGGAAGGTTTTGAGAAACACACTGGAAATCTAGGACCTGTGTGATGAGAGCTTACGTTCACACACCCTCACTTTCAAAAGCTCCACACTTCTTGGACCCAAGGGGCACTTGGGGGTTGAATGGAGGCCAGGGGGATGATAGTCAGTAAGACATAGAGGTGAAAAAGACTCGGATTGTGCATTCTGACATTTAGTAGGGTGGTCACCACAAAAGTTGAGAGAAACTGAGTATTTAAGGGAGAGAGTTGTAGAGTAGTAGGGAGTCGCTAGGGAAAAGGGCAGTAGGGAGAGTTGAGGGAACCATTGATCTAGACGCGCTTCCATTTCTTGAGCGGGGTTAGATGGCGAATGATTTCCCGTCAGAGCAATAGGGTGAAACTCTTATGGGCACCTTCTGGAGTCATATTGAAGGGGGGTTACCACCACAAAACATAGAAGGGGGTAAAGGTGAGTACTTCTCCTGAAGTTAGCAAGGTAATATTAAAGGGAGAAAGGCGCCGCGTACGGGGTTCGCGGCAAAGTATAGGGGAGGTTAGGGAAAACCAAACTGTGTCAATCAGTAGAACAGCTTCGAGAGAGTTGAGAAGCTGTCTGTTACGAAACCACATGTCCAAAGAAGCCCCTTGTCTGAGTGGTGAGGGCGTTAACAAGCAGGAGAACGTTAGAGATAATTGCTCGTAGTCAGCATAGATGTGTCAAACCTCTATTGTCAGTCTGGGAGTAGACGTAGCGGTAGGTATGAAGTCCAAAAACCAGCAGGCTGGAATAAGTTCCAAGAAAGTTCCAGTTAGGAGGGAGGCCCGAATAGTTACTTGTTGTCATTACCATGGGTTGTCCTTTTTATTCTAGGGAAGGGGGATCTTTGCCAGGCGCCATGCGCTAAGAGCCATATCTCAATCCACTTGCATTTGCATTACCCTGGAAAATGCAGGTGGCAGAGGGGAAATAGAGTGTTCCTTCCATCATTCTATGCCCTATAGAGGCCAACATCCTGCTCTAATTCCAAAAAGGCCAAGATACAAAAAGGAGGCCTTCTTGTATCAAATCTCATTTTGAAAGAGTGCACAGAGGTTAGTGGTATTACTGGTGCTGGGCTGCCATCTCCAAGAGGAAAACCATCCAACGGGGATGGATGAGATAAATCTGGAAGCGACGAACGAACGGGGACCTGAAGCCTTTCGGCATCCATCTCTCGGCCCCTCCCTCCTTCCCCCCAGGAAATCCCATCACTTCTGACATTTCCTCCGACTGCGTGGAAGGGAAGGATGTTTCTGTACATTACCCCTGACATGTTGGCTGCCGAGGGACAGCGCCGGAGCCTGGCTGTATTTAATTACTGCGCTGGGTGGATTTATGGCTATTATGCCTGGATTAATTGGGAAAGTAAAAAATGCTTCATTGAGCGATCCATCTTTGCTAAGTTACTTCCCTTGTCATGGGCTAATAACGCTATATATATATATATATATATATATAGGCTGCATTGTAGGGAATGGCTTTTCACAATTCCTCAAGGAGACGCATTTGATACTGGCAGAAGAAGACAGATGGGCCAACCTGGGGGAGAAGCAAGGGAGGGAGAGAGAAAGAGCATGACACAAAATGCAAAGAATTGCACATTGTCCTCTTTCTCTCTCTCTTTTCAAAATAGGAATGATAGAATCCTAGAGTTGGGAGAGACCTCATGGGCCATCCAGTCCAACCCCATTCTGCCAAGAAGCAGGAGAATAACATTCAAATCACCCCCAACAGATGACCATCCAGCCTCTGTTTCAAAGCCTCTAAAGAAGGAGCCTCCACCACACTCTGGGGCAGAGAGTTCTACTGCTGAACAGCTCTCACAGTCAGGAAGTTCTTCCTCATGTGCAGGCGGAATCTCCTTTCTTGTAGTTTGAAGCCATTGTTCCGCATCCTAGTCCCCAGGGCAACAGAAAACAAGCTTGCTCCCTCCTCCCTATGACTTTTTCTACTGACATAAGAAAAGAAACCCTTTTTATTGTTTTTAATGTCCCTGGCAAGCCTGAGCTCGTTTTGTGCTTTAGCCTTGCGAACCTTTTCCCTACAGGAGTTGGCTATTTGTTTGAATTCTTCTTTGGTGATTTCTCCCTTTTTCCACTTCTTGTGCATGTCTCTTTTGAGTCTTAGCACAGTTAGAAGTTTTTGGACATCCATTCTGGTTTCTTTGCACTTGTCCTAGTCTCCAGGGAAGCAGAAAACAAGCTTGCTCCCTCCTCCTTATGACTTCCTCTCACATATTTACATCATGTCCTCTCATCCTTCTCTTCTTCAAGCTAAACATGTCCAGCTCCTTAAGCTGCTCCTCATAGGGCTTGTTCTCCAGAACCTTGATCATTTGAGTCGCCCTCCTCTGGACACATTCTACTTGTCAACATCTCCCTTGAATTGTGGTGCCCAGAATTGGACACAGTATTCCAGGTGTGGTCTAACCAAGGCAGAATAGGACAGGTTCTCCAGGACCACCCGGGATAAGTAAAAATCCGCAAAGTAGGGATGCTATATTGATTTTAATATTTTTACATTATTTTAGCATAATGAATAAATATTAAAATTAATATAATATCCCTACTTTGTGGATTTCCTTACCTGTGCTTCTTTACGCACCTCCGGAGCCATGCAGGCAGCAGCAGGCCAAGGAGGCAGGGCTTCCCCACTGCGCCTCAGACTGTCACACTTCCAGGGTCTGCGGAGGCCAGGGAGGCAGGCCTTCTCCACCGCGCCGCAGGCCATCACACTTTGGGGGTCTGCGGAGGTCGGGGAGGCAGGCCTTCTCCACCACGCCACAGGCTGTCACACTTCCGGGGTCTGCAGAGGTCGTGGAGGCAGGCCTTCTCCACTGCGCCGCAGGCCGTTACACTTCCAGGGTCTGCCGGGGCCGGGGAGGCAGGCCTTTTCCACCATGGCACAGGCCGTCACACTTCCGGGGTCTGCAGAGGCCGGGGAGGTAGGCCTTCTCCACCGCGCCGCAGGCCGTCACACTTCGGGGGTCTGCGGAGGACGGGGAGGCAGACCTTCTCCACCGTGCCGCAAGCCGTCACACTTGCGGAGGTTGGGTCTCCGGAGGTCGTGGAGGCAGGCCTTCTCCACCGCGCCGCAGGCCGTCACACTTCCAGGGTCTGCGGAGGCCAGGGAGGCAGGCCTTCCCCACCGCACCACAGGCCACTGCATTTCCAAGCTTCGTGGAGGCCAGGGAGGAAGGCCTCCCCTGCCGTGCCCCGGTTGCCGCACTATCGCGGGTCCGCGGAGGCCTGAGTGGCATGCCTTCCCTGCCACACCTCAGTACCCTAGAAGTGCGGCAGCTTGAAGCGTGACGGGGAAGACCAGCCTCCCTGGCCCCTGCGGACCCTGGAAGTGTGGTGGTCTGAGGTGTGGCGGGGATAGGCTGGGAGAAGAAGCAGCCACACAAATGCTCCAAGTCATGGGAGGGCAGGTGGAGCCGGTGGAGGGAGTTCCGGCCCACACACCTCCCTTTCTGAGTACGTAAATATTTTATATTTTATATAGTAATATTTACAAAACCCCATGAAACAGTGAGTTTGCATAAAGCGAACCATGAAGTAGTGAGGGAACACTGTATACATATGCAGGGGTTCATAGGGGGCAGGGGAACATGCAGGGCAGGAGAAGATCAGCCTTTCTGAGGACATAAATATTTTATATTAAATTTACAAAACCCCGCGAAACAGCGAGACCACATAAAGCGAACGCAAAGTAGGGAGAGAACACTGTATACATATACAGGGGTTCATAGGGGGACAGGGGAACACACAGGCAGGAGAACATCAGCCTCCCTTTCTGAGGACGTAAATATTTTATATTAATATTTACAAAGCTCCGCGAAACAACAAGTCTGCATACAGCAAACCACGAAGTAGCGAGGGAACACTGTATACATATACAGGGGTTCATAAGGGGCAGGGGAACATGCAGGGCAGAAGAAGGAGGGGTCCCAATCTCCTGGAGTTCATAAAGGGAAACATGGGGTTCATAGAGGCACTGGTCAGCCAAAGTCCATTCATAAAAAGAGAGGTTCATTCATTAAAAAAAAATGATCGGAAGGGCCTGATAGAAGCCTGGTGTTAATGGTTGTCTTCAGGCTCCGTGCAGGCATCATTCCAGCCTGGTGCCCTTGGCAAAACTATGCATTCCCTGATTAAACTATCTTTTATTGGAAGGGGGAGATGTTGCACTCCAGGACAGGAAAAGCCCTCTGACTTTAAACACCACACCGTTTGATGGAAAACGATCCTTTTATTGAAGATAATTAAAAAGAAGTAAGGTAAAAAACACTTTAAAGAAATAGGTAAATCCAATTAGGTAGGAAAATAAGCAGGAACAAAGTAGTCCAGGGTAATAGTCCAGCAAAGCCCATAAAAACAAAGTCAAAACTTCCCAAACAAAATGCAAGAAATCAGGAAACATGAATCCAAGGCATGAATATAGAAGCATAAAGTCCAAGAATCAAAACCGTGAAACAAAGGCACTTAAAACATGAATTTCCCAAGCAAAACTTCCATGAACAAGGACGAGATCTTGACTTGATTCCAAACGATGCTTCATCTGACTACACATCCTGTACTTGGGACTTTTATCTCCTCGTTAGCTATGTCTCTAGCACTCAGAAATTGGTTTCACTTTAGCTGAGAATTTATTATCTTTTTCTCACGGAGCCTGGCAGACTGCCGAAGCCCTTGTTCGGCTCTCCTGTTTTGACTGATCTCCTCCCATCTATCTATTTGCTCATTAACTTCTGCAGCTGGGCCAGGTGCTGAGCTATTTTCATGTTCCCTATCATGGGAACTCTCTGGTAACAATTCAGAAAACACACCACCATCCCCACACCCCTCAGGGACATTCTCATGGGAAACTACACTTTGAACAGAGATCTCCTGGTCATTCTCTGCATACATATCATTGGCCATCTTGAAACTCATCTTGAAACTCATTGACATCACTCCCCACATCCAAAGCACCCTGATCCTGAAACACAATCACAGGCTGAGCTCCAACAAGGGGTCACCCTCGGCTACAACACCAGTATACGCCAGTAAAAGGATTCTGGCCTTAGGTTGAGTGAAGTGACTTACTTCTCGTCAGAGCTGGCAACTGAAGACTAGATGGGCAAATAAGCCAACTGTGATGAGACAGCTTCCTATTTGTCCTAATCGAGGCATTCTCTCTGCGTCTTAGTCTTATCTTGAGAGCCGAATCTGTGTTCCTTCATTGCTCTCCCATCGGCCTGGCCTCCGTGAGCAATGGTTCCATCATTGCGCTCATTTCCTGTGTATGTCGCATGCTCCATCTATATTACAGAACCGAGCATTGTTGGAATGCCTGGCAGGAGACGGGGCATCGCAGAGGGTGGAGAAGAGGAAGCAGATTCTTTCAAAGGAGGAAAAAGTCGGACTCGGCATGAACTGGCTGAGCAACTACGAAGTCAGGGACACGTGGCCTGATTTCTGACAATGAGATACTAAATCTACACCCTGAAGCCTCACTATTATTTTATTTATTTATTTATGTATTTATTTATTTATCGTGTCAGGAGCAACCAGACAATTGTATTACATTTCTAACAGAACAAAACAAACAGTTTGCAAGCTTGGTAGTTGATTAAATGTCCTTTGACCAGTATCTGGCCCCTTGGAGTGCCTCTGGAGTAGCCGCAAGAAGGTCCTCCATTGTGCATGTGGCAGGGCTCAGGTTGCATTGCAGCAGGTGGTCAGTGGTTTGCTCTTCTCCACACTCGCATGTCGTGGATTCCACTTTGTGGCCCCATTTCTGAAGGTTGGCTCTGCATCTCGTGGTGCCAGAGCGCAGTCTGTTCAGCGCCTTCCAAGTCGCCCAGTCTTCTGTGTGCCCAGGGGGGAGTCTCTCATTTGGTATCAGCATGACCCATTGGTTGAGGTTTGAGCCTGCCACTTTTGGACTCTCGCTTGCTGAGGTGTTCCAGCGAGTGTCTCTGTAGATCTTAGAAACTATTTCTAGATTTAAGTTCGTTGACGTGCTGGCTGATACCCAAACAAGGGATGAGCTGGAGATGTCTCTGCCTTGGTCCTTTCACTATTGGCTGCTACTTCCCGGCGGATGTCAGGTGGTGCAATACCGGCTAAACAGTATAATTTCTCCAGTGGTGTAGGGCGCAGACACCCGTGATAATGTGGCATGTCTCATTAAGAGCCACATCCACTGTTTTAGTGTGGTGAGATGTGTTCCACACTGGGCATGCATACTCAGCAGCAGAATAGCATAGAGCAAGGGCAGATGTCTTCACTGTGTCTGGTTGTGATCCCCAGGTTGTGCCAGTCAGCTTTCGTATGATATTGTTTCTAGCACCCACTTTTTGCTTGATATTCAGGCAGTGCTTCTTGTAGGTCAGAGCACAGTCCAGAGTGACTCCCAGGTATTTGGGTGTGCTGCAATGCTCCAGTGGGATTCCTTCCCAGGTAATCCTCAGAGCTCGGGATGCTTGTCTGTTCTTAAGGTGAAAGGCACATGTCTGTGTTTTAGATGGATTAGGGATCAGCTGGTTTTCCCTGTATTAGGCAGTAAGAGCACCTAGAGCTTCGGAGAGCTTCTGTTCAACCATCTCAAAGCTCCCTGCTTGAGCAGTAACTGGCACGATCATCAGCATAGATGAAACTCTCTGTCCCTTCTGGCAGTGGCTGGTCATTTGTGTAGATGTTGAACATGGATGGAGCAAGCACGCTCCCCTGAGGCAGGCCGTTCTTCTGTTTCCGCCATCTGCTTCTCTGGCCCTGGAACTCAACAAAAAAGCTCCTGTTTTGTAGCAGGTTTCCTATGAGGCGGGTGAGGTGGTCGTCCTTTGTGATATTATACATTTTTCTCAGGAGGAGGCGGTGGTTCACAGTATCATTAGCCGCTGACAGGTCTATGAAGACAGCTCCTGTGATCTCCTGCCTTTCAAAGCCATCTTCTATGTGCTGAGTCAGGTTCAGCACTATTATTTATTTAAGATATTTATAGCCCGCCTTTCTCAGCCTTTTGGAGACTCAAGGCGGGTTACAAGTTGGCACAATTCAATGCCACAAATCCATAAAAGTGCAGTTAAAAGCCATCAACATAACAATATAAAAACATATATAGAACCATTAAAACATCTACTCATCGGTGTCATCTTGTTAAAAGCGTATCCAGTAACATCGTCTAGCCATTCCGTGTTCATCAATTCATAGTTCTGCTGCATTCTCAAAAGTTTGCTCAAAGGGCCAAGTTTTAACCCTTTTTCGGAAAGTCAGGAGGAAGGGGGGTGATCTAATATCCCTGGGGAGGGAGTTCCACAGCCGGGGGGGGGGGCACCACTGAAAAGACCCTGTCCCTTGTCCCCACCAATCGCACTTGTGAGATGGGGCAGGAACAGGAGCAGGGCCTCCCCAGATAATCTTAAACTCCTAGATAGTTCATAGGAGGAGAGGTAAGCTGGGCCGGAATCATTTAGGGCAATGTTCCTCAACCTTCCTAATGCCACGACCTCTTAATACAGTTCCTTATGTTGTGGTGACCACCCAAACATGAAATCATTTTTGCTGCTACTTCATAACTGTAATTTTGCTACTGTTACCAATTGTAATGTAAATATCTGGTTATTTTCATTGACTGGACCAAATTTGACACAAATACCTGCCGCACCTGAGTTTGAATACTAGGGGGTGGGGGGGGGATTGATTTTGTCATTTGGGAGTTGTAGTTGCTGGGATTTATAGTTCAACTATAATCAGAGAGCATTTTGAACTCCACCAACAATTTGAACCAAACTTGACACACAGAATTCCCATGACGTACAGAAAATACTGGAAGGGTTTGGTCAGGTATTGACCTACCTTGAGTTTTGGAGTTGTAGTTCGTCTACATCCAGAGAGCACTGTGGACTCAAACAATGATGGATGAGGACCTATTTCTTTATTTACTAGCTGCCCCCCTGCCACGTGTTGCTGTGGCCCAGTCTGGTGATCTGCAATATAAAGTAACGAGAAAGTATTGGTTTCTAATATATGTAATTTCTTTATGCTTGTGGGTAAACAGTATTTCTTGCTGTTTCTTTGTCAGTGTTGATGTGGAGATTGTCTGGTTTGCCTAATCAGAAACATGCAACATATAATTGTTCTTCTTTAGGGGTTCCTTTTACATCTATGATACTATATCTCTGTGTGTGTGTGAATCATATCTATCTATATCTATGGCTGGATGGCTCTTTGTCAGGAGGGCTTTGATTACGTTTTCTTGCCCTGGTGAAGGGAGTAGGACTGGATGTTGGTCATGGGGGTTCTGTGTTCTGAATTCTATCATTGGTGGGGTTAAGAATGCTGATTGTAGGTGAACTATAAATCCCAGTAACTACAACTCGCAAATGTCAAGGTCTATTTTTCCCAAATTCTACCAGTGTTCACATTTGGGCATGTTGAGTATTCGTGTAGAGTTTGGTTCAATTCCATTGTTGATGGAGTTCAGAATGCTCTTTGATTGTAGGTGAACTATAAATCCCAGCAACTACAACTCCCAAATGACAAAATCATAATTTTTTGAGTGATGGTCACTCCTTGTGTTGTGAGACGTTTTGTTGACAAATTTGGTGTGATTTCGTTCATTGGCCTGTGTGTCAAATTTGGTTCAATTCCATCATTGATGGAGTTCAGAATGCTCTTTGATTGTAGGTGAACTATAAATCCCGGCAACTACAACTCCCAAATGACAAAATCATAATTTTTTGAGTGATGGTCACTCCTTGTTTTGCGAGACGTTTTGTTGCCAAATTTGGTGTGATTTCGTTCATTGGTTCTTTTGTTTTTAAGGTACTCATTATGCACAGAGCATTTTTATATATCTAGATTTTCAGTATTTATATATTGCCTTTCTCCCCCCGGGGGGACTCAAAGCGTACCAAACTTGGCACAAATACTCAGTATGCCCAAATGTGATGACCAGAGGCGGCCCTAGGTAGTTTTCAACGGTAAGCAAACAGTATTTTTGCCCCCCCACACCCAACCAATCACTGATATATATTTTCTGTTAGTTGTGGGAGTTCTGTGTGCCATACAATTCCATCATTGGTGGAGTTCAGAATGCTCTTTGATTGTAGGTGAACTATACATCCCAGTAACTACAACTCGCTTATGTCAAGGTCTATTTTCCCCCAAGAGCGCCTCAAGAGTGCCCCTGGGCAAAATCAAGTATACTTCAAAGGCTTACTTTGCGTAAGGGGTTGAGCCGCCCCTGGTGATCACTAATGTCAAGATGGCCCAGAAAAAGAGCGACTTCGGTAAACTTACTTTCTGACCACAAACAACATTCCCTCCTTTCCCTGACCTCCTTCTCTTCCTCCGCCTCCTGCTGATGGCGCATGACAGCTCCCACTGCGATCCCATTAATAGATTTACTTATTTGAAAATCATTATCCAGGCAGACAGGCTTAACTAAGAAACAGTCTCCCAGGGGCGCCTCGTCAGGGAAGCCGGTGCATTGCTATTACAGAAGATTTTCCCCGATGGTAGACACAAAAACCATTTGACAATGTCAGATACCACTGTCAGGAATTGAATTTAAGAAGAGAGGGAGGGAGAGAAGGGAACCGGCACCTCGGAGGATTCTTTGCCTACCATGTACCACGCAGCCGTGGACACGTCTACATAGGGACCCACAAACACAGCAGCATTGTCCGGGCACGAATCAAGGGACATGAAAGGCACTGCAGACTAACTTAACCAGAGAAGTCAGCCATAGCAGAGCACCAACCTGGACACGGCATATTATTGGAGAACACAGAAATGCTGGACCACTCTCACAACCACTATGTCAGACGACACAAAGAAGCCATTGAAATTCACAAGCATGTGGACAATTTTAGTGAAGTCAAACATGACCCCCCCCCCCCGCCGCCCATTAGAGATAGTAACTTATAGTTTTGCTAAGTATAAGGACATCAGGCTGGATAATAGGGGTCAAGTCTTGGACAATTTGCAAAGACACCAACAACAACAGGGACTCTTCCTATGTCAGATAGTGTGTGCATTTAATCAATGTTTTATGCCCTAAATTTCATATATAGCAGAAGGTGACAAATTTATTACTGAAAACCATGCCACAAATGTCATTTGACTTTTTCCATCTGAGCCGTCTTCATAGACCTGTCAGCGGCTTATGATACTGTGAACCACCGCCTCCTCCTGAGAAAAATGTGTAATATCACAAAGGATTACCTTTTCACCCGCCTCATAGGAAACCTGCTACAAAACAGGAGCTTTTTTGTTGAGTTCCAGGGCCAGAGAAGTAGATGGCAGAAACAAAAGAACTGCTTGCCTCAGGGGAGCGTGCTTGCTCCATCCATGTTCAACATCTACACAAATGACCAGCCACTGCCAGAAGGGACAGAGAGTTTCATCTATGCTGATGATCGTGCCATCACCACTCAAGCAGGGAGCTTTGAGATGGTTGAACAGAAGCTCTCCGAAGCTCTAGGTGCTCTTACTGCCTACTACAGGGAAAACCAGCTGATCCCTAATCCATCTAAAACACAGACATGTGCCTTTCACCTTAAGAACAGACAAGCATCCCGAGCTCTGAGGATTATTACCTGGGAAGGAATCCCACTGGAGCATTGCAGCGCACCCAAATACCTGGGAGTCACTCTGGACCGTGCTCTGACCTACAAGAAGCACTGCCTGAACATCAAGCAAAAAGTGGGTGCTAGAAACAATATCATACGAAAGCTGACTGGCACAACCTGGGGATCACAACCAGATACAGTGAAGACATCTGCCCTTGCGCTGTGCTACTCTGCTGCTGAGTACGCATGCCCAGTGTGGAACACATCTCACCACACTAAAACAGTGGATGTGGCTCTTAATGAGACATGCCGCATTATCACGGGGTGTCTGCCCTACATCACTGGAGAAATTACACTGCTTAGCCGGTATTGCACCACCTGACATCCGCCAGGGAAGTAGCAGCCAATAGTGAAAGGACCAAGGCAGAGACATCTCCAGCTCATCCCTTGTTTGGGTATCAGCCAGCACGTCAACGACTTAAATCAAGAAATAGTTTTCTAAGATCTACAGAGACACTCGCTGTAACACCTCAGCAAGCGAGAGTCCAAAAGTGGCAGGCTCAAACCCAGAACCTCAATCCAATGGCTGATACCCAATGAGAGACTCCCTCCTGGGCACACAGAAAACTGGGCGGCTTGGAAGGCGCTGAACAGACTGCGCTCTGGCACCACGAGATGCAGAGCCAACCTCAAGAAATGGGGCCACAAAGTGGAATCCACGACATGCGAGTGTGGAGAAGAGCAAACCACTGACCACCGGCTGCAATGCAACCTGAGCCCTGCCACATGATGCACAAGGGAGGACCTTCTTGTGGCAACACCAGAGGCACTCCAAGCGGCCAGAGACTGGTCAAAGGACATTTAATCAACTACCAGGCTTGCAAACTTTGTTTTGTGTCTGTTTGTTTGTTTTGTTAAAAATGTAATACAATTGACTGGTTGCTCCTGACACGATAAATAAACTAGCTGGCCCTGATTGTTTCCTGCCTGGAATTCCCCTATATTCTGCAGAGACAGATTGGTAGCCAGGATGACTCTGTTTTACATACTATTGAGCAACTCCTTTTTAAACCAAATTGATGGCCACGTAGCAAACAAATGCCAGAGTTGAACTGTGCTCACACTGAAATATTTGTCCTTTTATCTGCTCTGAATCTCCCACTCATTCGGCTTTATGGCTGACCCCAGGCTCTAATGTTATGGAGAGCGAGAAGACGTCTCCCTTATCTGCCGTCTCCATACCATGCATAATTTTATACGCCTGGCAGGGATTTTGCGCCCATTCCCCGCACTCCTTGGGGCCTCTCTTGGCCTCCCAGGATGTCCTGCCTTTGCTTTGGCCTCAAAGTCTTCTTTAACTTGTTTAACTTGCTGCTATGTTGCCTGATGTTTTGACCTGTTATCCAGGAACCGGCCAAACCACTGCTGGGTATTCCTTGCATAGGAAAATCCGATGAAAAATTCATAAGTCGATAAGAAATAGGGAAAACACAGGCACAACAACAACAAAAGTACTTGCTTACTTACTTGTGCTATTCTAATCTATATAAATAAAAATGTAATGTTCATTTGTGGGATTAACAGAACTCAAAAACCACTGGACGAATTGACACCAAATTTTACAGCGTACACCTAACAACCCAATCTATGTCCTGCACTCAAAAAAAAAAATAAAATTGGTTTTGTCATTTGGGAGTTGTAGTTGCTGGGATTTATATTTCACCTACAATCAAAGACCATTCTGAACCCCACCAACGATGGAAGTGAACCAAACTTGGCACACAGTTCTCCCATGACCAACAGAAAATACTGGAAGGGTTTGGTGGGCATTGGCCTTGAGTTTGGGAGTTGTAGTTCACCTACATCCAGAGAGCACTGTGGACTCAAACAATGATAGATATGGATCAAACATGGCACTAATACTCAATGTGCCCAAATACGAACACTGGTGGAGTTTGGGGAAAATAGACCTTGACGTTTGGGAGTTGTACTTACTGGGATTTGTAGTTCACCTACAATCAAAGAGCATTCTGAACCCCCCAACTATTGAATTGGGCCAAATTTCCCACACAGAACCTCCATGACCAACAGAAAATACTGTGTTTTCTGGTGGTCTTTGGTGACCCCTCTGACAACCCCTTGCAACCCCTTCAGGGGTCCTGACCCCCAGGTTGAGAAGCACTGCCTTAGAGGATCATCTGTGGGAAGTCCACATCTCAAAACCTTGGAGTCCTCGAGACCCAGTTCTGTTTACGTGCAAGGAGACACTTTGGCCTTATGGTTGGGGGTCACCACTACTTGAGGAACTGTATTAAGGGGCTGTGGCATTAGGAAGGCTGAGAAACACTTCCTTAGAGGATCAACTTTTCATGCATGGCAGGGGGTTGGACTAGATGGCTCATGTGGCCTCTTCCAAGTGTCTTGATTCTGCTTGAGTGGTGATGGCACGATCGTCAGTATAGATTTTTTTTTTTTTTGGTCGTGTCAGGAGCGACTTGAGAAACTGCAAGTATAGATGAATCTGTTCTTTCTGGAGGGTTTTAAACTGTGGCTGGATGTCCATTTGTCAGGGGTGCTTTGATTGTGCTTTTCCTGCATGGTAGGGGGTTGGACTAGGTAACGCATGTGGTCTCTTCCAGTGCTAGTATTCAGTGATTCTATCTATCTATCTATCTCTCTATCTATCTATCTATCTATCTATCTATCTATCTGATTTGGAGACTTTGAAACAGACTGGATGGTCATCTGTTGGGGGTGCTTTGATTGTGCTTTTCCTGCTTGGCAGGTGGTTGGACTAGATGGCCCACGTGGTCTCTTCCAACTCTAGCACATGAAACAGAGGCTGGATGGTCATCTATTGGGGGTGCTTTGCTTGTGCTTTTCCTTCATGGTAGGGGGTTGGATTAGCTATTGCATGTGGCCTCTTCCAAGTGTCTTGATTCCAGCAGTGTCTTCCAAGTGTCTTGATTCTGCTTGCCCCTCCAGGTGTTCTTTGGAGGGTTTTAAACTGTGGCTGGATGTCCGTCTGTCAGGGGTGCTTTGCTTGTGCTTTTCCTGCATGGTAGGGGATTGAACTAGATGGCCCATATGGTTTCTTTCAATTCTAGCTTTCAGAGATTCTATCTATCTATTTGTTTGCTTTGGAGGCTTTGAATCAGAGGCTGTATGTCCATCTGCTGGGAGTGCTTTGATTATGCTTTTCCTGCTTGGCAGGAGGTTGGAGTAGATGGCCCATGTGGTCTCTTCCAACTCTAGCATCCAGAGATTCTATCTATCTATATGTCTGCTTTGGAGGCTTTGAATCAGAGGCTGTATGCCTTCCCTTGATACTTTGTGCTTTTCCTGCTTGGCAGGGGTTGGACTAGATGGCCCATGTGGTCTCTTCCAACTCTAGGATTCAATGATCCTATCTATCTATCTATCTATATATCTGATTCGGAGGCTTTGAAACAGAGGCTGGATGGTCATCTATCGGGGGTGCTTTGATCGTGCTTTTCCTGCTTGTAGGAGGTTGGACTAGGTGGCCCATGTGGTCTCTTCCAACTCTAGCATTCAGTGATTCTATCTATCTATCTATCTATCTATCTATCTATCTATCTATCTATCTATCTATCTATCTATCTATCTGTCCTTTGGAGGCTTTGAAACAGAGGCTGGATGGTCATCTGTCGGGAGTGCTTTGATTGTGCTTTTCTTGCATGGCAGGGGGTTGGACTAGATGGCCCATGTGGAAGCAGGGAGTTGGAGGAGGGCTGTGGAGAGAGACCCACCCCTTTTCCCACCTCTTTCTCCCCTTCCTTCCTTCCTTTCTCTCTCTCTCTCTCCAGCTGCCCCTTTGGAAGTCGCATCACGTTGGGAGGCCTCCAGGAGGAACGCCTCAGTCCTGTCGGCTGGTGGCGTCCTCTCTCTTCCTCCCTTTCCCTTTCCCTCCTTTCATTCTCTCTCTCTCTCTTTCTCTCTGCTTTAGAAAAGGGGGCTCAGCCTCCTCTGTGCCTTTTCCCCTCCCCTTTTTTTTGTACCTTATCAGCAATTCAGATCGCATGCAAAAATGGGCAAATCCCCTCCCTGAGAGAGAGAGAGAAAGAGAGAGAAAGAGAGAGGGAGGGGAAGAGGGCTCTCTTTCTCCTCCTCCTCCTCTTCCTCCTCCTTTCCTGCTCTGCCCTCCCTCCTTCCAGCGACAAAAGTACCTTCCTCCTTTCCGAGCTTCCTTTGGGCTGGGAGAGCTCGCCTGCTTGCCTTGCCTTGCCTTGCCTTGCCTGCTTCCCTGCTTTCCTGCTTTGTGCCGGCCATGGCGAGGGGCTGTTGGTGGGCTCCCCTTGGACTGCTGCTCCTGCTCTCCTCCTCCTCCCAAGGGGGCTGCCCCGGCGAGAGGGAGCTGGAGAGGAGAGAGGAAGAGGCCAATGTGGTCCTCACCGGCACCGTGGAGGAGATCCTCAACGTCGACCCTGTCCACCAGACCTACTCCTGCAAGGTAGGGCTCTCCTTGGGGGGCTTCAGAGGCGGGGGGGAGTTGACACCTGAAGGGCCCAAGTCCGCCCATGCCTTCCTGTTGCATGTCTCTGTGTGGATATACCTTCATTCACAAAGTTTGTGTACACAATCCATTCACAAAGTGGAAAACTCTGCCTGTGTACACACATGCAGTCCACTCCCAGGCTGGATCTGCACTTCCATCTAATGGAGCTCAGGTAGGGGCAAACCCAGGCCCTGTCCGTCCTTCCTCCTTCCCTCCCTCTTTCTCCTTCCTGCCATCCTTCCTTCCTTCGCTCCTCCCTCCTTCCCTTCCTGCCTTCCATGCTTCCCTTCTCCCCTTTGGTTATTCCTTCCTTTGCTCTTTCCTCCCTCCTTCCCTCCCTCTTTCTCCTTCCTTCCTTCCTTCCTTCCTTCCTTCCTTCCTTCCTTCCTTCCTCCCTTACCTCCCTCTTTCTCCCTCCTTCCCTTTCACCCTTTCATCCTTCCTTCCCTCTTTTCTCTCCCCCTTTCTCCTTCCTTCCTTCCTTCCTTCCTTCCTTCCTTCCTTCCTTCCTTCCTTCCTTCCTTCCTTCCTCCTCACCCTTCCTTCCTTCCATGCCTCCCTTCTACCCTTTGGTCCTTCCTTCCTTTGCTCTTTCGTCCTTCCTTCCCCTCTCTCCTCTTCCTTCCCTCTTTCCTTCCCTCTTTCCTTTCCTTCCTCCCTTCCTCCATCCTTCCTCCCTTCCTCCACCCACCCTTCCTTCCTTCCTTCCTTCCTTCCTTCCTTCCTTCCTTCCTTCCTTCCATCCATCCATACATCCCTTCTACCCTTTGGTCCTTCCTTCCTTTCCTCTTTCCTTCCTCCTTCCCTCCCTCTTTCTCCTTCCTTCCACAGTTCCCTCCTTAATCCATCCATCCATCCATCCATCCATACATCCCTTCTACCCTTTGGTCCTTCCTTCCTTTCCTCTTTCCTTCCTCCTTCCCTCTCTCCCTCTTTCTCTTTCCTTCCTCCTTCCCTTCCTCTTTCTCCTTCCTTCCTTCCATTCATCCTTCCTTTCCTCACTCTTTCCTCTCTCTTTCCTTTCTTCCACACTTCCCTTCTACCCTTTGGTCTTTCCTTCCTTCACTCTTTCCCCCCTCCTTCCTTCTTTCTCTTTCCTTCCTTCCTTCCTTCTCTTTCACCCTTCCTTTCCTTTTGTCTTTCCTTCCCTCTTTCCTCCCTCCTTCCCTCTCTCCCTTTTTCTCCTTCCTTCCTTCCTTCCTTCCTTCCTTCCTTCCTTCCTTCCTTCCTTCCCTCCTTTTGTCCGCCTAACCTTCCTTCTTCCTTTCCCTCCCTCCCTCTTTCTCCTTCCTCCCTTCTTTCCTTCCCTTCCCTTCTTCGTTCCTTCCCTCTTTCATCCCTCTTTCCCTTCCTTCCTTCCATAGTTCTCTACCACCCTTTGGTCCTTCCTTCCCTCTTTCCTCCCTCTTTCTCCTCCCTTCCTTCCCTTCTTTTCACTTCCCTTCCCTCCTTCATTCCTTCTTCTTTCCCCCGTCCTTCCCTTCCTTCCATACTTCTCTTCCATCGTTGATGGAATTCAGATGTTTTTGATTGTAGGTGAACTATAAGTCCCAGCAGCTACAACTCCCAAATGCCAAGGTCTCTTTCCCCCAAATTCCACCAGTTTTCCCATTTGGGCATATTGAGTATTGGGTATTTGTGCCCAGTTTGGTCCAGTGAATGAAAATACATCCTGCATATCAGATATTTACATGACTATTCACAACAGTAGCAAAATGACAGTTACCAAGTAGCAACGAAAATAATGTTATGGTTGGGGAGTCATCACAACATGAGGAACAGTATTAGGAGGTTTGAGAAACAGTGATCTAGAAGGGATTTCTTGCCTTCATGGCCAGTCCGCAAGGATGATAGGTGAATGGTTGACAGCAATGCTAAGCACACCTTTTGTGAGAATTTTGTCTCATTCATTGTTTAAAGCCATCAGCTTTGCCCTGTTTTGATACTTAATGAACTTGCAACTATTAGGAGGAGAACAAGGTTATGCTCAGGGCTGTGAGAAGTTGCTTATTTGGACGTGGGAGTTCTGTGTTCCAAGTTTGACCCAATTCTATTGTTGGTGGTGTTCAGAATGCTCGTTGATCGTAGGTGAACTATAAATCTCAGCAACTCCAACTCCCAAATGTCAAGTCTATTTGCCCTAAATTCAACCAGTGTTTACATTTGGGCATATTGAGTATTCGTGTAGAGTTTGGTTCAGATCCATCATTGTTTGAGTCTACAGTGCACTCTGGATATAGATGAACTACAACTCCCATCATTGTTTGAGTCCACAGTGTTCTCTGAATGTAGGTGAACCACAACTCCCAAACTCAAGGTCAATGCCAACCAAACCCTTCCAGTATTTTCTGTTGGTCATGTGAGTTCTGTGTGTCAACTTTGGTTCAATTTCATCGTTGGTGGAGTTCAGAATGCTTTTGGATTGTAGGTGAACTATAAATCCCTGCAACTACATCTCCCAAATGTCAAGTCTATTTTTCCTAAACTCAAGCAGTGTTTACATTTGGCCATATTGAGTGCCGAGTTTGGTACAGATCCATCATTTTTTGAGTCCACAGTGCTCTCTGGATGTAGGCGAACTACAACTCCAAAATTCAAGGTCAATGTCCTCCAAACCCGTCCAGTATTTTCTTTTGGTCATGGGAGTTCTGTGTGCTAAGATTGCTTCAATTCCATTGTTGGTGGAGTTCAGAATGCTCTTGGATTGTAGGTGAACTATAAATCCCTGCATCTACCTCTCCCAAATGTCCAGTCTATTTTCCCTAAACCCAACCAGTGTTTGTATTTGGCCATATTGAGTATTCGTGGTCCAGATCCATAATTTTTGAGTCCACAGTGTTCTCTGGATGAAGGTGAAGTACTAATCCCAAACTCAAGGTCAATGCCCACCAAACCCTTCCAGTATTTTCTGTTGGTCATGAGAGTTTTGTGTGCCAAGATTGCTTCAATTCCATTGTTGGTGGAGTTCAGAATGTTCTTGGATTGTAGGTGAACTATAAATCCAAAAAACAACAACTCCCAAATGACAAAATCAAATTTTTTTGAGTGAAGGACATACATTGGGTTGTTAGGTGTATGCTGTCCAAATTTGGTGTCAATTCGTCCAGTGGTTTTTGAGTTATGTTGATCCCACAAATGAACATTAGGTAGGTTGAGAAACTGCAAGTCGCTTCTGGTGTGAGATATTTGGCCGTCTACAAGGACGTTGCCTAGGGGACACCCAGATGTTGTGATGCTTTACCATCCATGTGGGAGGCTTCTCTCATGTCCCGGCACGGGGAGCTGGAGCTAACAGAGGGAGCTCATCCAAGCTCTCTCCAGATTCGATCCTCCAAGCTGTTGGCCGCAATCAACACAGGGCTGCTGCTGTCTTAGATGATGTGCTCAAGATGTGCCACATATCTCAGTCGTAGACCACTTACTTTGTATGCAGGATGCCTGATATCTCCAGGTAAAGCTGATAATGTAGGTAGTGCTTGGAAAACTACTTTAGCCTTGTATGGATATCTGATGTCAATCAACAAAGATATTGTGAAGTTGGATTTACCAATGTTCTCTTTTTTGCCCTCTTCAAAGCACATTTCTCTCTTTTGCCCTCTTCAAATTCTACAGCACTGCTGGTCACAGCTGACTTCCAGCTGGAGCGCTCAAGGGCCAGGGCTTTCCAGTTGTCAGTGTCTATGCCACAGTTTTTAAGGCTGGCTTTGAGCCCTTCTTTCAATCTCTTTTCCTGCCCACCAACATTCTTGAGTTCGGAGTAGAGTAACTGCTTTGGGAGACGGTGGTCGGGCATCCAGACAATGTGGGCAGTCCAGTGGAGTTGATGGCAGACGACCGCTTCAGTGCTGGTGGTCTTTGCTTCTTCCACCATGCTGACATTTGTCCGCTTGTCTTCCCAAGAGATTTGCAAGATTTTTTGGAGGCAACACTGATGGAGTCGTTCCAGGAGTTTCATGTGATGTCTGTAGACAGTCCACGTCTTGCAGGCATATAGCAGGGTTGGGAGGACAATAGCTTTATAAACAAGCACCTTGGTATCCCTACGGATGTCCCGGTCCTCAAACACTCTCTGCTTTATTCGGAAAAATGCTGCACTTGCAGAGCTCAGGGCATGTTGTATTTCAGTGTCAATGTTGACTTTTGTGGAGAGGTGGCTGCCAAGGGAGCGGAAATACTTTATAAACAAGCCCTTTGGTCTACCTACAGATATCCTGGTCCTCAAACACTCTCTGCTTCATTCGGAAAAATGCTGCACTTGCAGAGCTCAAACAGTTTTGTATTTCAGTGTCAATATTGACTTTTGTGGAGAGGTGGCTGCCAAAGGAGCAGAAATAGCTTTATAAACAAGCCCCTTGGTCTCCCTACTGATGTCCCGGTCCTCAAACACTCTGCTTCATTTGGAAAAATGCTGCACTTGCAGAGCTCAGGTGGTGTTGTATTTCAGTGTCAATGTTGACTTTTGTGGAGAGGTGGCTGCTAAGGGAGCGGAAATAGTTTTGTAAACAAGCCCCTTGGTCTCCCTACGGATATCCCGGTCCTCAATCACTATGTGATTCAATAGGTTTATAAACAAGCCCTTTGGTCTCAGCATGGATATCCCGGTCCTCAAACACTCTGTGCTTCGTTCGGAAAAATGCTGCACTTGCAGAGCTCAGGTGGTGTTGTATTTCAGTGTCAATATTGACTTTTGTGGAGAGGTTGCTGCCAAGGGAGCGGAAATAGCTTTGTAAACAAGCCCCTTGGTCTCCCTACGGATATCCCGGTCCTCAAACACTCTGTGCTTCATTCGGAAGAATGCTGCACTTGCAGAGCTCAGGTGGTATTGTATTTCAGTGTCAATGTTGACTTTTGTGGACACGTGGCTGCTAAGGGAACAGAAATAGCTTTATTAACAAGCCCCTTGGTCTCCCTACGGATATCCCGGTCCTCAAACCACTCTGTGATTCATTCGGAAAAATGCTGCACTTGCAGAGCTCAGTCAGTGTTGTATTTCAGTGTCAATGATGACTTTTGTGGAGAGGTGGCTGCCAAGGGAGCGGAAATAGTCAACATTTTCTAATACTACACCATTAAGCTGTATTTCTGGCATTGGAGAGGGATTGGCAAACATTCAATGCCATAGACACACAACATAGACAGACATAGAGAGGATATTTAACATTCCAGCTTTATGAGTGTATGCTCCAATCCCGACCACCGGGGGAGCTCTCGCTGTGTACGGAGTACTTCCTCATTCTTTTGCACGCTGCTGGAGATTTTTATGGCGTTGTAAATTAGTTAAATTACCCTCCCCGCATAAAGTGGTACCTACATTTCCTACTTGAGAGATGCAACTGTCTTTCGGGCTGCAAAGGTCGACAGCAAGCTAGACAAATGGTTGGGCTGGCTTCGAACTCAAGCAAGCTAGACAAATGGTTGGGAGCTTGCTCCAACTTGGGCTGGCTTCGAACTCATGACCTTTTGGTCAGTAGTGATTTGAATGCAGCTGATTCCCAACCAGCCGGTCCGTTTCCATTTCCACCCCCCACTATTGGTCTCTGTGCCACATGTGCATCAACATAATTGATTTACAGAATGAAGATATCGTAGCCGCGATTTCACAACAGATTAATTTGGGGAAGCAAAGCCTGCCCTTCTTCTTTCTTTGCCTTCACCTTGTCCTTGGTTGTTGCGTCTTCAAAGTCGCGGCTCGGTTCGCCTTGATTGAATCGAGATTCCGGTTCAGGGCCAATCTCATCATACCGAGATAATTCTGTTTTGATTGCAGCCAATTCTCCTTTGATTTCTCTGAAAACCGAACAAGTTTCCCCCCTGTTTTAAGGCAAAAGACATATGTTTTTGATTGGGAGAAGAGTTTAAAAGCTTTGGGCGCATAATTATGTATTTTTAGACAGCGCGTAACCTCCTTGAAAGAGAGGCTGACCCCAAAAAGGGAGCGTCTTCGCAAAGCCGCTGTTAAAGGAACCCAAGCCGAGGCATCTCCAACCGACCGTCTCTCTCTCTCTCTCTTTTTACACTTTATGGCTGGGAAAGTTTCAAAGGCGCCCGTCAGAAGAAAGCTGGTTGAAATCCTGACTTTTCTCCTCATTTTTCCAGCTTCTGTCTATTGCTGGACTCTAAAGTGGGAATGAATAACAGATACGAGGATGGCTGCCAAATTTTTGCCTTTTGCTCAAGAGCAGCCAACGTTTTGACTTGGCCATGACTTGGGGAAGTACAGAAGAGACTCGCTTATCCGACCTTCGCTCATCCAACGTTCTGAATTATCCAATTCCACTTCCAGTTTGCACTTTGGAGTTCCTTATCATGATGGGTCAGGAATTTGGTGGTGAAGAGGAACCACTCGGAAGGCGAAGGAGTTATCCCATCCAATGGGGAGAGTACAGTAGAGTCTCACTTATCCGACCTTCGCTCATCCAACATACTGAATTATCCAATTCCACTTCCAGTTTGCGCTTTGGAGTTTCTCAGCGTGATTGGCCAGGAATTTGGCAGTGAACAGGAACCACTCGGAAGGCGAAGAGTTATCCCACTCAATGGAGCAAGTACATTAGAATCTCGCTTATCTGACCATTGCTAATCCAACGTTCTATATTATCCAGTTCCACTTCCAATTTGCACTTTGGGGTTTCTCGGCTTGATTGGCTGGGAATTTGGTGGCAAACAGGAGCCTCTTGGAAGGAGGAAGAGTTATCCCACCCAATGAGGAGAGTACAGTACAGTCTCGCTTATCCGACCTTCGCTTATCCAACGTACTGAATTATCCAATTCCACTTCCAGTTTGCGCTTTGGGGTTTCTCCACTTGATTGGCCAGGAATTTGGCTGTGAACAGGAACCACTCAGAAGGCGAAGGAGTTATCCAACCCAATGGAGCGAGTACAGTAGAGTCTTACTTATCTGACCTTCTCTCATCCAACATTCTATATTATCCAGTTCCAGTTTGCACTTTGGGGTTTCTCAGCGTGATTGGCCAGGAATTTGGCAGTGAATAGGAGCCTCTTGGAAGGTGGAAGAGTTATCCCACCCAATGGGGAGAGTACAGTAGAGTCTTGCTTATCCAACCTTTGCTCATCCAATGTTTTGAATTAACCAGTTCCACTTCCAGTTTGCACTTTGGGGCTTCTTGGCTTGATTGACCGGGAATATGGCGGTGAACATAATAGTTATCCCACCCAATGGGGAGAGTACTGCAAAATCTCGCTTATCCGACCTTTGCTCATCCAACATTTTGAATTATCCAGTTCCACTTCCAGTTTGCACTTTGGAGTTTCTCAGTGTGATTGGCCAGGAATTTTGTGGTGAACAGGAACCACTCGGAAGGCGAAGGAGTTATACCACCCAATCGGGGAAGTACAGTAGAGTCTCGCTTATCCGACCTTGGCTCATCCAACGTTCTATCTTATCCAGTTCCACTTCCAGTTTGCGCTTTGGGATTTCTCAGCTTGATTGGCCGGGAATATGGTGGCAAAAGATGAAGGAGTTATCCTACCCAATGGGGAGCAGTAGAGTCTCGCTTATCCGACCTTCGCTCATCCAACATTCTATATTATCCAGTTCCACTTCCAGTTTGCACTTTGGGAATTCTTGGCTTGATTAGCCGGGAATATGGTGGCCAAGAGGAGCCACTCAGAAGATGAAGGAGTTATCCCACCCAATGGAGAGAGTACAGTAGAGTTTCGCTTATCCGACCTTCACTCATCCAACATTCTTTATTATCCAGTTCCGCTTCCAGTTTGCGCTTTGGGGTTTCTCGGCTTGATTGGTTGGGAATAATTTTATTTTTACTGTTTTTACTGGAATAATTTTTACTGTTTTTACTGGAATAATTACTGTTATGAATTGTCATGTAAATATCTGATATGCAGGATGTATTTTCATTCACTAGACCAAATTTGGCACAAATGCCCAATATGCCCAAATATGAATACTGGTGGGGTTGGGGGAGGATTGGTGTTGTCATTTGGGAGTTAGTTGCTGGGGATTATAGTTCACCTACAATCACAAAAATTGAACTCCACCAATGATGGAATTGAACCAAATTTGGCACACAAATTTCCCATGCCCAACAGAAAATATTGGAAGGGTTTGGTGGGCATTGACCTTGAGTTTTGGAGCTGTAATTCATCTACATCCAGAGAGCACTGTGGACTCAAACAATGATGGATCTAGACCAAACTTGGAATGAATACTCATTTTGCTCAAATATGAACACTAGTGTAGTTTGAGGAAAATAGACCTTGACATTTGAGAGTTGTAGTTGCTGGGATTTATAGTTCACTTACACCCAAAGAGCATTCTGAACTCTAGCAATGATGGAATTGAACCAAACCTGGCACACAGAACTCTCATGACCAACAGAAAATACTGGAAGGGTTTTGTGGGTATTGAGCTTGAGTTTGGGAGTTGTAGTTCACCTACATCCAGAGAGCATTGTGGACTCAAACAATGATGGATCTGAACCAAACTTGGCACGAATATTCAACATGCCCAAATGTGGGCACTAGTAGACTTTTGGGGAAATTAGCAACATTTTGAAGTTGTAGCTGCTGGGATTTATAGTTCACTTACAATCAACAAAGAGCATTCTGAACCCCACCAACAATAGAATTGGGCCAAAGTTGGAGAGGGATTGGCTGGTGCCTGCTGGAAGAGCACTTTGGTTTTCTCGATAATCTCTTGATGGCGTAGGAGCATCGCTTCAATGCTGGTGGTCTTTGCTTCTTCCAGCACGCTGATATTTGTCAGCCTGTCTTTGCAGGATTTTTCGGAGGCAATCCTGATGGAATCCCTATCTACGCTGGTTAATATCTAAAGCCTCCTAGACGGGAAGCCTTGGAGATATCCAGAGATAAGCGAGATATGGAGATGATGAAAGAAATCAGAACTAATGCTGTCTAAACAGTGGCAGATTGCTTCCAGACGTTCGTTTCCCTGCCAGCTGATTCAGAGTCTGGTCCAGTGTTTCTCAACCTTTCGAATGCTGCGACCCCTTAATACAGTTCCTCATGTTGTGCTGACCCACAACCATAACATAAAGAACCCCCATGGAGGTCTTTGGAGAGATTTCTAGGAATTGTAGTTCACCTACATCCAAAGAGTGTGGACTCAAACAAAGATAGATCTGAACCAAATTTGGCACGGGTACTCAGTATGCCCAAATGTAAACACTGGTTGAGTTTGAGGAAAATAGACTTTGACATTTGAGAGTTTTAGATGCTGGGATTTATAGTTCACCTATACTCAAAGAGGATTCTGAACCCCACCAATGATAGAATTGGGCTAAACATCCCACACGGAATCCCCATGATGATCAAAACATACTGGAGGGATTTGGAAAGATTGACATTCATTTGGGGGAGATGTAGTTCACTGACATCCACTGTGAACCCAAACAACAATGGATCTGGACCAAATTTAGTACAAAATACCTGATACACTGAAATTTGAATACCGGTGGGGTCGGCAGGGAATTGATTTTGTCATTTAGGAGTTGAAGTTGACCTTAGCTCCTGGCACAAGCCTCCCTCCAGCCTCATGCACTTTTCCTCGCTGCACGCCTGCTCTCCCCTCCCCACGTGGAGTGTCAGAAACAGCCCTCCCCTCTATATGCCCAAATGTGAACACTAGTGGAGTTTGCGAAAACTAGACTTTGACATTTGGGAGTTATAGTTTCTGGGATTTATAGTTCACCTACAAACAAAGAGCATTCTGAACCCCACCAATGAGAGAATTGGACCTCCCTCCAGCCTCACGCGCTTTTCCTCGCCCGCACATGTGCAGCACGCCTGCTCTCCCCTCCCCACTTGGAGTCTCAGAAACAGCCCTCCCCTCTATATGCCCAAATGTGAACCCTAGTGGAGTTTGGGAAAAATAGACTGATATTTGGGAGTTGTAGTTGCTGGGATTTATAGTTCACCTACAAACACAGAGCATTCTGAAGCCTACCAGTGAGAGAATTGGACCAAACATCCCACACAGAAGCCCCAATGCCTTGAAGGGATTTGATGACATGAGCCTCCCTCCAGCCTTGCATACTTTCCTTCGCGCACATGTGCACCATGTTGCCATGCCATGAGCATGCCTGCTCTCCGCTTCCCGCTTGGATTTTCAGAAACAGCCCACCCCTTGGCTGAGAGGCCATCCAATACAGTGGAGGAGGGCTATGCTTTGAAGGGACATGCTGGCTCGTGCCTCCCTCCAGCCTCACACTCTCTCCCTTGCCCACACATGTGCACCATTCTGCCATGTGCCGACCATGCCTGCTCTCCCCTCCCCACTTGGAGTCTCAGAAACAGCCCTCCCCTTGGCTGAGAGGCCAGCGAATCACAGTGGAGGAGGGCTATGCCTTGAATGGACATGCTGGCATGTGCCTCCCTCCAGACTCGCACGCTCTTCCTCGTCCGCACATGTGCACTACGCTGCCATGTGCTGACCATGCGTGGAATCTCAGAAAGAGCCCCCCCTTGGCTGAGAGGCCAGCCAATCACAGCAGAGGAGAGCTATGCCTTGAATGGACATGCTGGCATGTGCCTCCCTCCAGACTCGCACGCTCTTCCTCGTCCGCACATGTGCACTACGCTGCCATGTGCTGACCATGCGTGGAATCTCAGAAAGAGCCCCCCCTTGTCTGTGAGGCCAGCCAATCACAGTGGAGGAGGGCTATGCCTTGAAGGGACATGCTGGCATGTGCCTCCCTCCAGCCTTGCATGCTCTCCCTTGCCCCGCAGATGTGCACGATGCTGCCATGCACCGAGCATACCTGCTCTCCCCTTCCCTGCTTGGAGTCTCAGAAACAGCCCTCCCCTTGGCTGAGAGGCCAGCCAATCACAGCGGAGGAGGGCTATGCCTTGAAGGGACACGCTGGCATGTGCCTCCCTCCAGCCTCGCACGCTCTCCCTCGCTCTGCACATGTGCACCATGCATGCCTGCTCTCCCCTCCCTGCTTGGAGTCTCAGAAACAGCCCTCCCCTTGGTTGAGAGACCGGCCAATCAAAGCAGAGGGGGGCTTTTGGTGGGAGGATTCGCCCTCTGTTTCCAGAGAAGGACATGCATAAAGATCTTCAACCTTCTCTGCCAAAGGGATTCCCAAGACCTTCAGAAATATACATTTTCTGGTGGTCTTTGGCGACCCCTCTGAAACCCACCTGTGACCCCCCAGGTGTCCCGACCCCCAGGTTGCGAAATGTTGCCCTAGGATCATCTTAGGGCTGCCCTACATCTGAAACAATGTGGAGGCACACAACGACAACAACTACGCAATGGCCATTTTGCAGAATGGTATGGCATGTTTCCGAGACCAAGATATGATCTGTGGCTCTTGTCTCCCTTAAAAGGCAGGGTGTGGGGGTGAGCAGCTCCAATTAACCCCAATATATGCTTAATGGGAATTTCCCACTCCGATTGATCAGCAGGACCCATTAATGCTCCTCGCTCTCATTGAAATGCAAGATCTGAACGGGAAAAGTGTCCATGCCCTCTGCTCTTGCTGTCTTATAAATCCCTCACCAGGGCGCATATATATATATATATATATATATATATATATATATATGAGATCGAACATCGCTGTTATCTCTCAGACTGGACTCTTCCTTCAGGGTCTATGTTTTTGAACAGAACCTGTCATCAGTTGAGGTGACTCATTGCACGAGGAGTCTGTAATTGTCCTTGATGAGCTCCGTGTCTCTTCTCCAGCAGCCGCCATCGGCTAAAGCGTGACCTTCCCATTCCATCTATTCTTTCGTTCACGAGTCAGTGTAAGAGCTGAAAGTGCTGCTGGCAACTTCCACTCTCGGCTTTCTCTGCGCCGAGGACAGAAAAACGTTCGTCCGAAAAGAAAAGAGAGATGACTGGCCAGCCTTATAGATCTCGGCAATTATCAGGGACTATTATTGACCTCCAAGAGACTCTAGTTGTTGTGTTGTGAAAGGTGAACCTACCATGTTCCCCCAAAAATAAGACACTGTCTTATGTTTATTTTTCCTCCAGAAGACATACTGGTGTTTTTATGGGGGGTGAGAGAGACCCACAGACTGTTGCTGTTGGTGCTAGTGGAGAGAGACCCACAGTGTTGAGTAAAATGGCAGCCACAGCTTTACTTCTTCCTCCTGAGGACATACAATACTTGTTGCTGGTCAGTCCTGGGGAACAGCAGCTTTACTGGTGTTTGTGGGGGGTGAGAGAGACCAGAGTGTTGCTGGTTGGTGCTGGGGGAGAGAGACCCACAGTGCTGAGCACAATGGCAGCCACAGCTTTATTTCTTCCCCCTGAGGTCACACCATACCTAAAGCAGATACACTGTCTTATATTTATTTTCCTCCAGAAGACTCACAATGGCTTGTTTTCAGGGGATGGTAC
The DNA here is from genome assembly GCF_025583915.1 of Anolis sagrei ordinatus. NCBI lineage: Eukaryota > Metazoa > Chordata > Lepidosauria > Squamata > Anolidae > Anolis > Anolis sagrei. The sequence goes on along the minus strand of NW_026844811.1, from coordinate 16,286,358 downwards.
AGCAATCTGCATTTAGGGGATGGTCTCTCTGGGCTCAGTAGCACACTGCTTGCTGAAGGTTTTCCCCTTTCCCCTGGTGTTTGTTTGGGGTGAGAGAGACCCACAGACTGTTGCTGGTCAGTGTCAGGGAGCAGCAACTTTACTGGTGTTTGTATGAGGTGAGAGAGACCCACAAACTGTTGCTGGCTGGTGCTGGGGAGAGAAACCCACAGTGCTGAGTGAAACGGCAGCCACAGCTTGCTTTACTTCTTCCCCCTGAGGACACACAATACCTGGTGCTGGTCAGTGCTGGGGAGCCGCAGCTTTACTGGTGTTTGTGAGGGTGAGAGAGACCCACAGACTGTTGCTAATTGGTGCTGGGGGAAAGAGACCCATAGTGCTGAGTAAAAAGGCAGCCACAGCTATCATTCTTTCCCCTGAGGACACACAATACCTAAAGCAGAGCATCCCCTGGTGTTTGTATGAGGTGAGAGACACCCACAGACTTGCTGGTTAGTGCTGAGGAATAGCAGCTTTACTGGTGTTTGTGGGGTTGAGAGAGACCCACAGACTGTTGCTGGTTAGTGCTGGGGGAGAGAGACCAATAGTGCTAAGGAAAACAGCAGCCACAGCTTTGCTTCTTTCCCTTGAAGACACACAATACCTAAAGCAGAGCACCCCTTGGTGTTTGTGAGGGAAATGACAGCCACAGCTTTTCCCTGAGGAAAACGACAGCCACAGCTTTACTTCTTTTCCCTGAGGGAAACGACAGCCACAGCTTTACTTCTTTTCCCTGAGGAAAATGACAGCCACAGCTTTACTTCTTTTCCTTGAGGAAAACGACAGCCGCAGCTTTACTTCTTTTCGCTGATGGAAACAACAACCACAGCTTTACTTCTTTTCCCTGAGGAAAACGACAACCACAGCTTTACTTCTTTTCCCTGAGGAAAACGATGGCCACAGCTTTACATCTTTTCCCTGAGGACACACAATACCTAAAGCAGAATGTTCTGCTCCTCACTTCACTGAGGAGACTTTCACTTTCTATGTCTCCCTCTATGCCTCAGCTTGCAGCATGCACATGGGACCTAACAGGATGTGCTGACTTTTACTCTGTGTAGCCATGCGTAATAGCCCTCTCCAGGCATTTCAGCACAACCCTTGACACTAGATTTCTATCACAGGGGTGATGGAAGGCCCCCATATTCATCTGCCTGAAGATGGAACCATTTCCCCATTCCCTTAAGCAGGATTTATTGATGGTCCCCCTGGCAATGTCCTACCTGGGCTGGGGATGTGAGGGAGGAAACGTTGGCTCTTGTCTTGTGGACTCCTACTCTCCCTTGGCTTTGTAAGGAAAGCGGGTGCGACTCGCCCTGAGGGTTGCCTTTGTGTGTGTTTTTGCTGCCTCGACTTGAATCTGGGCTAAAGTGTACCTGCAGGGCGCAGCTTGGCAAACAGCTGGTGCCAAGGGCTTGCATACCTCCCTTGGCACTGCTTTGACTGGCACCGTGCCGCCGGGGAGGAGTCGGAGGAGCCCTATCCTCTCGAACTTTGGAGCATTCAAGAGCCTCTTGTATCTTTCTGCGTTTGTGTGTTTGCTTTCTGTTCCCTGTCAGAGGGAGCTCTCTTGTCCCAGATTCTTCCTCACGTGCGCCTTTGATGGTGCAAAATTGATGTTTTGTAGAGCAGGGAGGGACCGGCTACTATCTGGAGCAACTCACCTTCCTTGAAGCGGTTCTGTAGTAGGGAAGAATGTCAGAACTTGGCAGCTAGTGCAGAATCAGAGTCAGGGAAGGGAGGCATCCGTTGCTTCTCCAACGTGGGAGCTCACTCCCCTCTTATTTCAAGTCGGCAGGAGAGCTCAGCTTTGAAACTCACCCTGTTCTCGGCACAAGAAAAGTCCTGCTGGCTCGGAGCAAAGATCTGTCTGCTCCAGCATCTTGTTTCCTCCACCACAGATATCCCAGTGTTCCTTGCTCTCTCAATTGGTGTGGAATTTGCATGATCCTTCCTTTCCTAGGCTTGCATCTTAAGCAATGGTACTGAATGCTCTGTCTGGATACTGGAATGCACAACTCTTTCCTACTCCACTGGGAATTTGTGTAAGACAGTCGCCATCACCCTGTTGACCGAATGTAAACAAACTCCCTGCTTTGTTGTGAGTTTCCCAGGCTGTATGGCCATGTTCCAGAAGCATTCTCTCCTGACGTTTCACCTACATCTATGGCAGACATCCTCAGAGGTTGGAAACTAGGAAAATTGGGTTTATATATCTGTCTGTTATATACTCTTGTCTATTTGAGGTAGGTGTGAATGCTGCAATTGGCCACCTTGATTATTATTTAATGGCCTAGCAGTTTTAAGGTCTGGCTTTTTACTGTCCAGGGGACTACTTTGTTGGGAGGTGATTAGCTGGCCCTGATTGTGTCCTGTCTGGAATTCCCATGTTTTTCAGTGTTGTTTTTTATTTGCTGTTATGATTTTAGAGTATCTAGATTGTGTTCATTTTCATGGTTTCCTCCTTCCTGTTGAAATTGTCCACATGCTTGTGGATTTCAGTGGCATCTCTGTGTCATCAGACATGGTGGTTGGGAGAGTGGTCCAAAGGAAGGACAAAGAGAGAAGGAAGGAAAGACAGAATGGAAGGAAGGAACGAAGGAGAAAGGGAGAGATTGAGGAAAGGGGAAGGAAGGAAGGACAAAAAGAGGGAGGGAAGGGAGGGAGTTAAGTAGGAAGGAAAGACAAAATGAAGAGAAGGGGGAAGGACGAAAGGATGGGAAGTTAGGATGGAAGGAAGTGAAGGAAGAAGGGAAGAGAGAAGGAAGGCAGGATGAAAGGGTGTAAGGGGGAGGGAGGAAGAGGAAGGAAGAAAAAGAAGAAGGAAGGAGAAAGGGAAGGGAAGGATGGAAGGGAAGAAGGAAGGAAGGAAGAAAAAGGGAAAGGAAGAGAAAGGGAAGGAGGGAGGAAAGAGAGAAGGAAGGAAGGACAAAGGGAAGGAAAGAAGGAAGGAGAAAGAGGGAGAGAGGGAAGGAAGGATGAAAGGGTGAGAGAAGGAAGGATGGAAGGGAAAAGAGAGAGGTAAGGAAGGAGAGGGAAAGAAGAGAGAGAAGGAAAGAAGGAGGAGGGTGGAAGAAGGAAGGAAGGAAGAGAAGGAAGGAAGGAAAAGGAAGGGAATGGAGGAAGGAAAGAGGAGGGAAGGAGAGAGAGAGGAAAAGGAAGGAAAGATAAAATGGAAGGAAGAAAGGAAGAAGAAAAAAGGGAGGAGAGGAAGGAAGGAAGGAAAAAGGAAGGAAGGAGAAGGGGGAAGGAGAAAGAAGAGAGAGGGAAGGAAGGAGAAAGGTGGAAGGGAAGGAAGGAGTGAGGGGAAAGAGAGGGAAGGAAGGAGGGAGGGAAAGAAGAGAGGAAGGAAGAGAAGGGGAAGAGAAGGAGGGAAGGAAGGGAAGGACAAAGGAAAGAAAGGAAGGAAAGACAGGAAGGAAGGAAGGAAGGAGGAAGGAGGAGGAAGGAAGGAAGGAAGGAAGGAAAAAAAGAAGGGAAGAGAGGGAGAAGAGGGAGGAAGGAAGGAAGGAAGAAAGGAAGGAGAAGAGAAAAGGGAAAGAGGGAAGGAGAAGGAAAAGAGGTGGAAGAAGGACAAAATGGCAGAGAAGGACAAGGGTGGAAGAGAAGAGGGAGAGGGAAGGATGAATGGAAGGAAGGAGGGAGGGAGAAAGAGGGAGGTAGGGAACGGAGAGAGGGAAAGAAGAAGGATGGAAGGAGAGGAAGGAAAGGACGGAAGGGTGGAAAAGGAAGGAGAAAGTGGGAGGGTAGGAGGAAGGAAAGAGGGAAGGAAGGAAGGAAGGAGAGGATGGGTTTGCCCATACTTGGCTTAGAGTCTCAGAGTAGGGAAAAAAAGGAGGGATGTAAACACGATTAGAGAGAAATAAATTAATGTTAATAAGTAAGCTAGTCAATAAATAAGTAACCTTGCTGACTTGTAACATGCGTTGGGAATGCCTTTCCATCTCTGTGTGGTTTCTGTGCTTTGAGCTTATGTTTCCTCCTTTGTCGTTGAACAGCTTTGCCTTTTGTATTAGGTTGTACTCTTTTGTGGAAGTTGTGTTTGTCTAACTAACTAACCCATGGAGCCTGGTGGTTTTCTTGTTATGGTTAACCCCAACTTGTCCAGGGGCGCATAATCCTCCTCCCAAACAGGGTCTGCGTCTTGGACAATCCTTGTAGAGCTCTAGATCAGATGGTGACTACTTGGTGGCATATGTTCTGCATCAGAAACTAGAGCTGATGTGGTCTAGCCAGTGTAATTTTCTGAATCAGCTGATGTGATCTATCCAATGCAATTTTCCGAATCAGCTAATGTAGTCTATCCAGTGAAATTTTCTAAATCAGTGGATGTGGTCTATCCAATGCAATTTTCTGAATCAGCTGATGTGATCTATCCAATGCAGTTTTCTGAATTGGCTGATGTGGTCTATCCATTGTGATTTTCTGAATTAGCTGACGTGATCTATCCATTGCAATTTTCTAAATCAGCTGATGTCTCTCCATTGCAATTTTCTGAATCAGCTGATGTGGTCTATCCAATGCAATTTTCTAAATTGGCTGATGTGGTCTATCCAGTGCAATTTTCTAAATTGGCTGATGTGGTCTTTCCAGTGCAATTTTCTGAATCAGCACCTCAACCAAACAGAATCTAAAGTTGACCAAAACTGATTTGTAACCCTTTCGGTTGGAGGGTAGTCTTTGGTCAAGTGATCCCTGCTCAAGAAAAGGTTGGGAACCACTGCTTTAGTATGATAGGACCCTTACAGTCTGAAAAACAAGACTCGGGAGCAGAGGGTAGGGAACTGCGGCACTGGCAGCTAGCTATACAATGTCAAGTAAGTTATGAATCAAGTTGGAAGCTGGCTGATGAAAAGAGCTAGCGTAATGAAATTTATTTTTAAACTAAAGTAATTGGCTTAAATTGGCATCCCGGTATAAATGCTTCTCCAGAATGAAGTTATTGATTAAAATGTTAATTAATTGAATGGATGCTAGAGTCAACATTTTTTGCATTACCCAGCTTCTTCTTTACTCAAAGCCTAGCTGAACTTCAGAAGACCGTCTTACTTTCTATGAACCACTCATGGTTTGGAAATTACAGGGGATCCAATGAAGAAATTATGTATGCATACCTCGTGGGCCATGCAGTCCAACCCCATTCTGCCAAGAAGCAGGAAAATCACATTCAAAGCATCCCCAACAGATGGCCATCCAGCCTCTGCTTCAAAGCCTCCTGAGAAGGAGACTCCACCACACTCTGAGGCAGAGAGTTCCACTGTTGAACAGTTCTCACAGTTCTTCCTAATGTTCAGGCGGAATCTCCTTTCTTGTAGTTTGAAGCCATTGTTCCATTGCGTCCTAGTCTCCAGGGCAGCAGAAAACAAGCTTGCTCCTTCCTCCCTATGACTTCCCCTCACCTCTTGGTCCTTGGCCTTCATCATGTCTCCTCTCAGCCTTCTCTTCTGCAGGCTAAACATGCCCAGCTCTTTAAGCCGCTCCTCATAGGGCTTGTTCTCCAGACCCTTGATCCTTTGAATCGCCCTTCTCTGGACACATTCCAGCTTAGAGTCAACATCTCCCTTCAATTGTGGTACCCATATTTGGACACAGTGGGATTCCAGGTGTGGTTTGATCCCCTCAGAAGAGAGGGGGAGCATGACTCCCCTCTATTTAGACCAGTGTTTCTCAACCCGGGGGTCAGGACCCCTTGGGGGGTCGCAAGAAGGTGTCAGGGGGGTCGCCAAAGACCATCAGAAAAAAAAGTATTTTCTGGGTTGTTGTAGGTTTTTTCGGGCTATATGGCCATGTTCTAGAGGCATTCTCTCCTGATGTTTCGCCTGCATCGATGGCAAGCATCCTCAGAGGTAGTGAGGTCTGTTGGAACTAGGCAAAAGGGTTATATATCTGTGGAATGACCAGGGTGAGACAAAGGACTCTTGTTTGCTGGAGCTAGGTGTGAATGTTTCAACTGACCACCTTGATTAGCATACAATGGCCTGACTGTGCCTGGGGCAAACTTTGGTTAAAAGCCTTCGACAATACAAAGTATTTTCCGTTGGTCATGGGAGTTCTGTGTGGAAAGTTTGTCGCAATACTATCGTTTGTGGGATTCAGAATGCTCTTTGATTGTAGGTGAACTATAAATCCTAGCAACGGCAACTCCCAAAAGTCAAAGGTCTACTTTCGCCAAATGCCACCAGTGTTCACATTTGGGCATATTGAGTATTAATGCCATGTTTGGTCCAGATCCATCATTGTTTGCGTCCACAGTGCTCTCTGGATGTAGGTGAACTACAACTCCCAAACTCAAGGTCAGTGCCACCAAATCCTTCCAGTATTTTCTGTTGGTCATGGGAGTTCTGTGTGCCAAGTTTGGTTCATTTTCATCGTTGGTGGAGTTCACAATGCTCTTTGATTGTAGGTGAACTATAAATCACAGCAACTGCAACTCCCAAATGACAAAATCAATGCCCCCCAACCCTACCAGTATTCAAATTTGGGTGTATTGGGTATTTGTGCCAAATTTGGTCCAGATCCATTGCATATCAGATATTTACATTACGATTTATAACAGTAGCAAAATAACAGTTGTGAAGTAGCAATGAAAATAATTTTATGGTTGGGGGTCACCACAACATGAGGAACTGTATTAAGGGGTCACAGCATTTGAAAGGTTGAGAACCACTGGTGTATATGAAGAGGGGCCACCCAATGATGCACAGGCCCTAGGTAATTTTCAACGGTAAGTAAACAGTATTTTGGCGCCTCCCCTCCCCCATCCAATCACTGATATATATTTTCTGTGCATCGTGGGAGTTCTGTGTGCCATATTTGGTTCAATTCCATCATTGGTGGAGTTCAGAATGTTCTATGATTGCAGGTGAACTATACATGCCAGTAACTACAACTCGCATATGTCAAGGTCTATTTTTCCCCAAAAGCGCCTCAAGAGCGCCCCTGGGCAAAATCAACTATACCGCAAGTGCTTACTTTGCGTAATGGTTGAGCCGCCCCTGGATGCAGGCCAAAATCCCATTGGCTTTTTTAGCCGCCGCATCACATTGTTGGCTCATGTTGATCTTCTCAAGATCTTTTTCACATGTCCTGCTGTCAAGCCAGACATTGTCCCCTATTCCGTATCTTTGCAATTTTTGCAGGACTTACAATATGCTGTCGTCTTCTTTTTGTTTTTCTCCAGGTGAGAGTCTGGAGGTACCTGAAAGGCAAGGAGGTCGTGACGCATGAGATCCTCTTGGACGGTGGTAACAAAGTGGTGATTGGGGGTTTCGGGGACCCCACGATCTGCGACAACCAGGTGTCGACGGGAGACACGCGGATTTTCTTTGTGAACCCGGCCCCGCACTACATGTGGCCTGCTCACAAGAACGAACTCATGCTCAACTCCAGCCTTATGCGGATTACTCTGCGTAACCTGGAAGAGGTGGAACACTGTGTGGAAGGTAAGTCTGGAGTGCATTTTGGGTTGGACTACAATCCAGTAGACTCAGCTGCATATGCTTCGAATTGTCTAGTTTTTTTTTTTTGAATGACCCTTCATGTAGACTCATAATTGTTTTTAAGCAGTTGTGAGTTGTTTGCCGTTATTTGTATCCCTAGGTGCTGAATCTTGTTGGTTATTTCGTATTGTTACAGTTCTTGAAGTTTTACTTTTCTTGGATTCTTTATATTTTTGGTTAATATTTTGGCTTTGGCTTTGTTGATTCTTAAGCATGATACTTTCCCAAAATTTTCAATTTTTTGTGACCATTTTTGAATTGTATCTAGCGGATTTTCTATTATACAGACGATGTCATTGGCAAATGCCTTTAGTTTAAATTCGTCCTTTCCTATTTTAGTTCCTTTTATCGGAGTGAAAATCTGGGGTGCTATGCGCAGCGGATGAGGTTACTAGATCACACAGACACAAATCAGGACACTGCAGTCTTCCAGTTTTCCTAAGTACATCTCAATACATGTCTACTTCTAAGCGGGCAAAATCAGGAACTACAAAGCACAGCTTCAGTACAGTTTCAGAACATCTGCTTATCAGGCTCTCTGGCTGTAAGCCGGATACTCCCTATTTCTTCCCAGCCAGAGAACCTCTTTATCTAACTGTCAAGGTCTCTTCTCTCTCTACCTCTCTGTCTCTTACAACAACAATTCCAACACATAATTGAACATAACAGAATCCATCTTGAATACATGTTAACACCATTCTTAATCATATAGAAACACACTGAAAAAACATACATGCATACTTTCAATAATCCTGACACCTTTGAGATTATCGTCTTTTCTTATCGCGTTTAGTAATAATTCTAGAACCATAATAAACAGCAAGGGGGACAGCAGGCATCCCTGCCTTGTGCCCTTCTGTATGTTGATATTCTCTGTCGCCTGACCGTTAATTAGAATATTTGCCTTTTGTTTGGAGTATATGGCTTTTATCACATTAATAAAATGAAACCCCATATCTCTTTCTATAATGATCTGTAACAAAGAGTTCCAATTAACATTGTCAAACACTTTCTCTGTGTCCTATTCTTGATCTGCATCTTCTCCCGTAGTGAGAACGTTGGTTTCCAGGTAGAAGGTGGTCCCGGTCAGGGTTGGCTTGACACTCATTCCTATTGGCACGTTTCTCTCTTTCACCCTTCATTTGTGCCTCTTCAAATTCTACAGCAC